>LFRF01000018.1:276893-448126 GCA_001189435.1 Tolypocladium ophioglossoides CBS 100239 | reverse complement strand
CCGAGGCCACTGCACGGGCGACGACACCTAGAGCAGTGGACAATGCCATATAGACCAGGAGGACCAGCTGGCACTAGCGGGTTCGAATCGCGGGACGAGCCGTTGCTACGGGCCCTAGAAGCTTGACGTTGTGGCAGCGCTGTCGGTACCGCCATGCCATGTTGCGAGGGGTCAGGCTGCGAGGGGACGGACTGCGAGTGGACGGGCTGCGAGACGAAGGGCTGCGAGACGAAGGGCTGCGATTGGACGGGTTGCGAGAGGAAGGGCTGCGAACGGACGTCCTGCGAGTGGACGGGCTGCGAGTGGACGGGCTGCGAGTGGACGTCCTGCGAGTGGACGTCCTGCGAGTGGACAGGCTGCGAGAGATGAGCCAGACCCGACATGGGGTGTAGGGACGGAACGACATGCTMGACCCCGTTCGCCGTCTTCTCCTCAACGATATCCTGAACGTCGTACCCGAGGCGCTCAGCTCGCGCCAGGGCGTTGACAAGCGGCCGGGCTTGAATCGTCTCCAGTCGCCTGGCCATCCCTTTGTCCAGGAAGTCATTGCTGACCTTGGCGTAAATCATGTCCGCCAACTCATCAAAGTCTTGTCTCGTCAGGTGCCCAATAACATGCTGCTTGGATGATCTGACCATCTTTTGGCCGAAATTTTGGACGGCCCGATCAAGAGTTGAAGGACTGGCTTGATAAAAGGTCGCGTTTGCCTAATTCAGGACATTAGCACCGTGGCAATCGGAGTAGGGTGAAGGCCTCACAAGAAATGAGAGGTGATATTCGGATCCCAGAAGACACCTGTCCCATAGATCACGAACCACTTGGCGAACCACCTCTGGTCTTGTTCGCATGATAACATCTGAGAGCTCACGGTACTCGGAGGTATTTTCGAGAATAGCATTACCGCTCTTGGGCGAACGAAAGGCATTCGCTTGAGTTGCGGAAGCGGCACTCCCAGAGAGAGGCACCTGTTGTGCCTGTGATGGGGAAAGTACTGGAACGCCATCCGAAGCAGCAGCTAAATGTAGGCGGTGTGCAGGCGGCACCTGTGGATGCCCTGGAAAAGGGCCTTGCGAGTTGCTTCGCGATGGGGGCTGCATGGAGGAGCGAGCAGAGGATGGTCCTGCAGAAGACTGTGGTGGAGGCGGCTGTGCTTGTTGCTGAGGTAGTCGGTCATGTGATTGTGAGCTACCAGGTTGAGTCGAAGCTGTCTGCACCTGTCCGTTTGGCGTTTGCCAGTGCACATTCTTGGATCCCAGGCTCGGAGAGGTTGTCGCAGAGGGGGGCAGGCTCGGCCCGGATCCGGCCACGCCAGGCATCGGATCCGTGTTCATGCTGCTCATGAGCCTGGAAGCCCGTGCTCGCGATCAGGCCATGCACGGTTGCCTCGCGGCAGCAGAGGTGCGTGTGGCTGTTAGAGTTGCGATGCTGGTGTACGCTGAGCACAGATGAACACGCGTTCTGAGCGCGAACCGCGTTTAGCTGTGGGGAGGCAACCGTTGAGGCCCTGGCTTTGTCAAAGCCAGGGTTCATAATTAATAAAAGGTGGGGTTATTTATAAGCTTTCTTGAAGAAAGGCAACTAAAAGGCTAATATTCGGCACGAGCCATTAGGCCTCAGGCGCTAAGTGGGCTATTTATGCCTGAGTTATTAGGCACAACTGCATAGAGGGGCCCAAAACGGAAACTCTGCATATCGTTCATTGTTAATATTAGGGCAAGACCGCAAGCACTACTCCGTACTCCGTTCGGACTACCTTCTCCCTGATTCAAGCATCTTCGCACTCTTTACAGAACCTAGAGAGAACTGCAGGCATGTATTTCACGCCGACTTAACTGTCTAGAGTCTAGAGTCTAGAGTCGCAGGCACAAAGATAGCTCAGGAATCAAGCTCAGCCAGATGAGGGCGCGTCTGATCCCTTCGCCCCCATCAAAAAAGACACGACGCTTGCGTTGCTTCCCACATCCAGTCTCACTAAACCGTTTCCCACTCCAGCAAGATATGATGGAACCACTCAAAGTGAGTCCGCGCAGCCGTAACCATGTTGGATGACAGGCAGTCAACGGCATGGCACCCCTCTCCCATGAGCGGTTCGCTTCCACCCCGTTCCGTTCAACAAACCACAGCCACTTCCTTCTTCGCCTTCACCTTCTGGTACTGTTCGACGTTCCAAAAGTCCATCTTCAGCTGCTCGGCGTCGACGCCCCAGTGGTAAGCCTGCTCCTTCAGGAGCGTGTTCAGCGGCTTCCACCAGCAGTCGCCCAGGATGCGCAGCGTCTTGTTCCGGCGGCGGCTCTGAAGCGTCTCCCTCGGCATGGCCAGCCCGTCGCCGAAGAAGCGAGCCATGCTCCGCCTGCGGCGCTGCGGGACCTTCTTGAGCCGCTCGAGAGCTAGGTCGTGCCGCCGGAGGACCAGGTGCGTGTAGCGGTTCACCCAGACATCGTCGTCCCAGTACATGCCGCCGTCCGGCGCCTGTGCCAGCAGACGCGGCCAGCCGGGGACTTCGGCGGCGCCGTGCCGCATGGCCTTTTGGTGGCGGGCGCGCCACTTGCGGAAGCCGCTGTCCGAGTGCTTGATGTACGCCTCAAAGGGCGCGATGACATCTTCGAGGTCTTGGAGCAGAACGCGTGGGTTTGAGGCCCGGTCGGGCATGATGTCCCAGTCGCAGAACATGGTGGCGAAGAGCATGTCTTTGGTGGTCCAAGTGATGTCCTTAGGCAAAATGGGGTGGGTTGGCGCCTCATCGGCGGGTGGAGGCGTTGCCGTGTTGTCCCTTGCTACATGGAAAGCATATTAGATGCTGCCTGTATCTGCGGAGCTGCCTCCATACTCTCGCTTGGGATGATGAAGGAAGTGTTGGCCTCCATATAGGTGTTAAAAGTCCTCAAGGTTGCTTCACTGAACAGCTGTCTTCCTCTGGCTGGGTTTATGGAGGACAAAAAACTCGGCTCTCAGCGTTGTCCTTGTCGAGACCCGTACTCTTGTCCCTAGTTTCGATACGAGGAAAGGGCCCCGTTGTCGTCGCTGTGAGAGTTTGTCTTCACTCGCAGCGCCAACTCAGTCAGTTATTTGCTTCCCACTTCCCTCACCAACATGGGGTACCTTGCAGACGGCAGAAACGACGGCGAAACTTTGGTCCTGCCTATGATTTGAGGCAGTCTCGCAGTTGCAAGAGTAATATGTGTGCGGCGAAGTTATCAACAGTGGAGCGGTTGTGGAAGGCTCAAAGACTGGCATATGGAGGCAGCTGCCAGCTGTCTCGATGCCAATCCATCTCCGTGATTCACTTTATGACGATACAGCTGCCGTATATACTTGCCAGCTGCTTGTGACGTCTTCGTGGCTGGAAGGCATCTTGTTTAAACAGCTTGTAGGCAAGCAGGGATCTCGCTATATATCTCAATTTACAGGATGCGGGCAAAATACAACGCCACAGCGTTGGCAGCTGTACGTCTCCATGACATATAACACTTGTTCATTAACAAGGCCGTTTAAATGGTTCAAATTCACAGTCTAATTTGGTCTTGATGACTCTTTGCGAATTGGCGTCGAGCGTTTGTTGCTCATTCATCTGTTGTGACTGGGCGCATAGTGTTCACAGATGCTGCTTGGGAACCGGCATGCTACGAACCACTAACGTCGACACGACTACAGGATTTTGGACACACTTTCCGTCCTTCAATTGCAGTCTCCGTACTTGGCAACAATCCTCGAACATGTTTGCCATGGCGGCTAAGTTATCGTGTGATTCGTGGTATCTTGTTCAATCTATGGCCACAGAGGTGATAGGCTACAGTCAAACACAGCTCCAGGAACGCTGCCAAAGCCCATAATCGTCAAGCCTTCGTCATTTCACATGGAACCGCTCCAGCGCTCTTACAACATCAATCTCGCGGCAGCATAGCCGTTTTATTCTCCGATACACGCCACCATCAGCTTCTGGTAGTCGCCAGAAGTCTCGCCTCTGATGCGGCTAGCGAGACTCCTGCCGTACCTCTGCTGATAGGCCCCCTTGACGTTGGCCAGCGTGGTCCGGTCCCAGTGGAATCGGACCACGCGGGAAACGAGGAGATGGTCCTTGGTGCCCATGCCAGCCATGGAGTCCTCGAGAAGCTTCGCGGCATGCATGTACTTGTCCACGGCATTTCGCAACTGGAATAGAAGGGCATCTTCCATGTGTCCTGAGAATTCCTGTTCCTTTGGTTTAGCAGCTGTCAGCTGGCTCAGGGGCAAGGAGTCGACAAACTCACCGACTTGATGACCTTTTCCAGGTCGCGGTTAAACCTCTGCTTATAGGTGTGCGCGATGGCGCGGATCTGGTTGTCATTTCTGCTAGTCAAGATGCTGCACACCAAGATTTCGTCGGTACCCATCTTGCCCTCGGTTGCCTTGTAGATATGCATCACGTCGTCGTCGACCTGCTGCGGCACCACCGGAGCGGCATCCTCGGCCCTGTTGGCAGCCAGGACCATGAGGAAATGACGCTCCGTCTTCATGCTCAGATCGCCCTTGACCGTCTCCTCCAAGCTTTTGTGGTATGTCTGCCAGTATGCGCTCTTGAGCGCCTTGATGTCGGCATTAGACCTAGAGAGCAGGATGTCGTTGAGCACGAGTTCCTTTGTGCCTGGGCCGGACATGGCCTCAAACAGGTTGTGGACGTCGGCCAGCAGGGGCCCACGGGCAAGCTGCACCAGCCCATACTCGAGCCAGCTGCTCGTCTCACTCTTGATATCCTTTATCAGATTGCGCTTGAAGTTGCGGTCGAACGTGCTTCGGAGGACGCCGATCTGGAGGGGGTCCTTGTTGGACAGGACCCGAATCAGAGTCTTCTCGTCGGTTCCGAATCCCTTCATGGCGCCTCGCAGCGCCTCGGCATCTGACGATCCGTCCCACTGTATGATCTGAGGTGCTCCGTAGCCCAACGTGGGCGGCGTCGGCGGGACCGGGGGCCCGTAATGCTGAGGAGGAAGCGCTCCGTACGGGGCACCATGGGGAGGCGGGGGCGCGCCATATTGACCCGGCGGCGGCGCCGGGGAGTGATGTCCGTAGGGCTGTGGAGGAGGAGCGCCGTACTGCTGAGGCGGGGGTGGATGGCTACCGTACGGAGGTTGTTGAGGAGGATACTGGCCAGGCGGCGGCGGCGGCGGCGGCTGCTGATAATATCCTCCCTGCTGGTGAGGAGGATATTGGCCCTGAGGCGGGTATTGTCCCTGAGGAGGGGCATACTGGCCGTAGCCCTGAGGTGGTGGTGGCTCTGGGAGACAAAATGTCAAATGTCAGCTCGGATTCGGAGATGACGCGGCATGGCGGGCCAACTGACGGCCGTAGGGCTGGCCGTAACCCTGATGATACGACATGACGATGGGTGAAGTGGACGGTTGGCGCTCTGCTGTCCTGGTGTCCTGGCCGATTGGAGACGCGGGCTAGTCGGTTCAACGCTGGCCAAGCTGTTGCAGGTCGTGAAGGGAGCCGGAGGGATGGATTCTGGGTGGAAAAGCTCTCATGTACCAGAAGCGTCGCCTTAGGCCTCTGCAGTTCTGGGCATCATCATGCGCCAAGGCTTGTAAGCAGTGACGATGAGCTCAGCACGAGCACCGCCGATAGGTTTGTCCGCTACTTCGTACTCCATACCTTAATAAGTATAAGTAATCCGTACCTGGCCTGAGCGCGCTGCTCCTTCTTCTTAGCTTGTAGCCTAAACCGGAAGCCGTCACGCGCCATGTCCGTATTTCTTAACATGCGGACAATCCACCGTTTATGACGGCCAGCTATTTTGAGAGCACTCCGTATAAATGGTACCCTCCATGGCAGCATACCTCCGGCTGATGTCTCATGTTCGACGTCAACGGAAGTCAGTGAGCTGCAGGAGCCATTCACAGATGAGACTGTGCTTGACGGACGACACCTACATTAGCAACGTCTCCCCACTTCGTTCTTCACGGAGTACTCCGTATTCACATGCCGATTTGGCAGCCCGCCGATGTATGCCCGAGGCTGGCCGTCTCGCCGCAAATGTATTTTCGATTAGCACTCCAAATGATTAAAGCTTCGCCCGTTGTGTTTCTTCCAATGTTCGATCTCTCGTGTTCCTCAACCAGAAGACCCAGATACGCTGGGCAGGCGAGAAGATCGCTGGTTGCCGTAGTCCGCTCTCCTTTGCGAGCCATAATGCGACAGTAATCAAGTCCTCAGGGGATGCCTATGCGTTGCCCAGTGAGGGATTCTCCGCGATACCATGATAACAACTCGTTTTGCCACCCGTTCGACCCCATCCATGATCATCTTGCCACTGAGCTGGTCTCGCACAAGGAAGGCAGGAGCAAGGTATGTCTGTCGGGGTGGTCTTGAAAGCTAATTTGGCAAGCAGCGGCGGATGACAAGGTTGAGCGTCATGTAGAGAGTGGACCCAGCCCTGTCGCCACGAGCGACCGCCAGTTAACCGGTAGGAAGCCATCGTCGGCATCATCAAAAGTGAAGGCTGGCTTCCTGGGAAGTCCACGCCCGCAGCGCCACACAGCGCCACACGCTGGCACAGAGACAGGAATGTACACATCACCAAATCGACAAAAAAAAAAGTTCAACCGACCAAGCTCGACAGACATACCTCGTACTGAAAGGACAATGCACGTAATGCTCTCTGGATTAGCGATCGCTTGTATATATATGCGGTTATCTAGGCCCCCGGCACCCTTGATGAGGTAGAAGATAAACTAGTCCCGTCGCCATGGAATGAGGACGCAAACCGGTTGCAAACCAGTTGCAAACCAGTTATTAATTGTGGTCGGGTGAGGTCCGTGTATGGTCGGATGAGGTTCTGGTCGATAGTCAGCTGAGGTTTGCGTCAGGTACCCTTTATATAGAACTGGTTACGAAGTAGAACTTGTTTAGAACCAGTTCAAACCGGTTCTAACCTGTTTTACTTGGTAATTAATTGCCCCGCGTACGTAAAGGTAGTGAGGAGGGGTAGAATAATTACCACGAAACAACACGCAACGCCAGCTTTTTTAAATACCGTCTAGATAATTCGTACTTCATATTATTATTCGATTATTTTCTTACTATAACTTTTAACTTATATGGATTCTCCTGGCTACCAGGGCGTTCGAACTACGGATTAATCGGTGTTTGTATCTTATCCACCTGCCGAGCGATATTTGAAGGGACGCGTGGTGTTGTGCCCCAAGCTTATGGAAGTCGGGTGAGGTCCATGTTCATGGTCGGCTGAGGTGTCGGGCTTGGTTGGTTGAACTTGTTCTTTTGGGCGGTTGGTCGGTTGAGAGAGACAGCCCCGCGACATGTCTGGCGCTACGGACCACAGAGATGAGGATGGCGACCGCCACCCGTGGTTCAGCAACTCCTGCGAGCGCCACCGATCTGCCGGGGAATCAATTAGGCTGCGTTCCTGTGCTTGGGCCTTGCCATTGTTCCCTTAGACTCTTCACGCGCGTCTTTGCGGGTGATGCACATCGTCACTCCCTTGATGACGGAGACAGGGAGCGCGGGTAGTGTTGCTGGTTCCTAAAAAAGAGGGTGGCTGGTGGCCCGGCAGCCACTAATCAGGAGCTTGCCCTTGGTTGCTGGGCACAGGACCTTGCAAGGCCCCTGCGCCGGCCCCGCCCCCATTTTCACCGCCACACCTGGACCTCCCTGAACGGTTCCTGCATGTGCCCGTTTCTTCTAGCGGGCTGTCAACCTCCAACCTCCAGATATTCCCAACCCCAGCCACCGACAAAATGAACAAGTTGGTAACCAACTAGCCCTCGTCGCTCTTACAAGAAAGTCGCGCAGGTTTGTATTTCTCTCTCTCTCGCATAGTGCAGGCAAATTTCTATCCTTTTTTCCATCGATCAAGTGCGATCGATCGCCGTGCCTTCTTCCACTCCGCACGCAAGCTTCCTTCAACACAGCTCGCTTACACCCAGCTGCCTGCCCATCGTCGGCACCTTAAGGAAGAAGCCTTGTCAAGATGCGCGGGCCCATTTCACTTGTTGCTGCCTTGTCGGCGTATCTCTCCGCTGCCGCTGCGCTCCCTCAGTCGGGACTCCTTCCTCGCACAGCTTCTGACGACCAAGAGAAGCCAAAGTACTCAGTCGTGCCTCTGGAGCCGGGTGATGATCAGCCTGGGAACGGAGGCGGTGGAGGCGGCCATGGCACGGCGGACGTCACTGTCGTGAAGACGGTGGTCAAGACCCAGGATCCTACCACGCAAATCATCACCAAGACTGCCGATCCCAGAACCATCACAAAATCGGTCCCCACGACCATCTCCGTCATCAACATCAGCGGAGACGCCTAGACGACTATAACCGTCACGCGCACGCCAGATCCAGAGAGAACAGTCACTGTCCACCAATCGTCTCCTGTCATGATTTCATCTCCTTCAAACTCCTCTCCCTCCTGTGAGGAAACCACGAGGACGAAGACCATCCTCCCCACAGGACGTGTCCCTCCAACGAACGGCACACTCTTCACAGTCCCCGTCAACAAGACGCCCACCACATTCAGTACCATCTTGATAACGCCCACCACAATCAGCATCATCACCACCGCGCCGCAGACCTCGTCGTCKTCGCGTACCTATGACGATGGCCAATGGCGCACGACCTATCCCCTGTGGAACAACACCCTGACCTACCGATATAGGCGGTCATGATGCCACTGCGATGTGGTGCTGCTGATCAGAGAGCCACGGGTTCTAGTACGACGCATTGCACCTTTATAGATGTACGACTACAACAACGTCGCGGATGAGCAAGTCTGGAAACAGAACGGATATGGAGCATAGAGAACACGTGAGCATCAGAAGGCGCAGGGTATTTACTATGCATCTCAGAGATCGGTTGCGCAAGAGTTCGGGGATATCGCGAAGAGCACGCATGCGGCTCAGCTAAGCCGCCTGCAACGCAAGCCAAGCGCTGGGACGCGTTGTCCATGTCATAATGATAACTTAACATAATAATATAAACATTTAGATTACTCAATGACACAAGTCGAGAACCATGATTGGCAAACTGTGTGAGGTGTGTTGAGGCTTGGCAACTGCGTGACCTGAGACAATAGCAAGAGCGGTGGATTGTCCACGGCAGCAGACGAAAGCTCAGCTCTGCCCACAAAGAACAATACGATTTTTCTTGGCATTCAAATGTATGGCATGAAAGTTGTGTTAAGGTCTCAAGAATCTCGCAATTCTTGAGATTTCCATCATTCCAACAACCTACATCACACAAGAGAACCTCCATCGTGGCATCTTCAAGCTACAGAGCATTTACCACGGCCTGTAAGTAAGCGACGCCGCTCCGCAAGTTGAGAGCTCATGTACTAACCAACTCCAAAGGAAACCATTAACCAAACTTGTCTGTTCAGCAGCAAGACTTTTCGTCATGGACGTTCAGTTCACCCTTTCCGCCTCCGACTGGGAGAAATTGAACACCACCGTGATCGTGCTGGAGACATCGCCCACCGCGGAGAGGCAGACCATTGTCATCGCATGCTTTCTAGTTGCTGGTATCATCGCAGCTATTGTGGTCTGTGTGGTGCTGGGGGTTCTGCGGCGCAAAGCTCGTACGCGAGAGGCTCGCGAACGGCGCAAGTCCACGCATTTGGGAGCGTGGAGGGAGAAAAAGGAAGGGGTTTGAGATGAAAATATTACGGGGTGAGATGTCGGTGATTCATCGGCATCAACCGTCGACGACTTGTGATTCAGACATGTCCATCGGAATGAGGCTCGGGCAATAGGATGACGATTCATGGGCCAACTCTCGGCACGAATTTAACGAGGGGTTACGAGCCACAGGCGACATTGAATCGTGAAATTACAACACACAGAGAAGCTCCATTATCTCATTTCTGTTGCGATTCACCGACTGTCGTGGCGCAGAGTTGGTGTGGATGGGGGATGTGGGTAGACTCAACAACTGCGCCGCGGTTCACTCTCACTGACACGTTTGTTGCGTTCATCTACTTCAGCTCGCAGCAATACCGTGTGTTGTGATTCAGTAGTAGCAACCTTCTTCAATTCTTATCCTCGTCACTTACCTCCAGCGTGACAATCAACTTCCTTGAATACACCAAGCGAAGCCGGGCGTCCAGATCCCAGGTCATGCGACACATCCTCGATGCCCCCGATCTCCTACGGACTCAACAGATTAGGCACAGCACGCCGTGCGTCAGATCGACAGGAACAGCCATTCACGGACACCGCTCCCTGTAGCCTCCCCGTAACCGAGCCATCGTGAGCCGGCTGCTCCAATCGGGCGCATCCACGTCCAGGGCCGTCGACCCACCAGCTGGGCAGCAATTCACTCAACTCGCTGGACGGTGTGTGGACCGACACGGGGGCTATAAGTGCAGGCCTGGGAGCCATTCTACTGAGAATTACGGAAAATCCGATCTCTAAATATCTATACTAAAGAGGATCAAAACGCTTCGATCTTGAGTACATTGGTCGAGGAAATCGTCACCCCCGTCGTGGTTTCGGATATCGACCCAGCCCTATCCCCACATCTTCGGCCCGAGCCCCATCTCGATCGGCGCCGTCTTCCGGCCCTGTCCTACAGCTAAAATGCGGCTCTCGTTCATGGCATCACCACGACCTTTGTCCTTGGGCATTATCATAACCCTGCTATCAATACTGTCTCTCCAGGCATGGGCCCAGGCCACCCTCTCAATACCCTCCAGCATATCTTCCACCAACGACATCGTTCGCAGAGCACAGGCCCAGGGCGCGGCGTGCTCCTCCGAAGGACAGTGGAACTGCATGACCACCTCATGGCAGCGATGCGCAAGCGGTCGCTGGAGTGTCATTATGGCCTGTGCCGCGGGAACGAGATGCACTCCATCAGGGCTGACGAACGATTTCAGGATTGAGCATGACGGGAGTGTGAATGGCGCTGGCGGCAGTGGTGGAAGCGGAGGGCCAAGTCTTGGGCCGAGGGGGTCTGGAAGTCTCCCTCTGCTGGGTATCGTGACTCTCTTGTGGGTTGTCTTCTTCTGAGAGTTGGCCATCGAAGATGCGTCTTCAAGGATGAGATTGAGGTCAGGATAGCCATTGCCCTCTTCATGCCGGCCCCGAGATTAAGCCCAGCGGATGCGCCGACGGACGCACAAGCGCAGAGACTGGGCGCCCAGGGCGCGGCGCTCCGCAGAGCGGTTCGGTCATGTGGTGATTCGAGGACATTGGTGGAGATGAGCTTTGGTAGTGATGCACCTGTGAATGGCCGTGGTCGGAATGATCAACTGTCGACTAGACAGGCAGTCTTGCTGCGGCAAGTAGTATTTGCTTGGATAGCAATTTTGGATCAGTGATATTGGAAGACAACAGAGTGCCCCTCTGCGTCAACGAATCGAGGTACGAGTTTCCCTGGACAGATGATGTCGGGTTGCCCCTCTGAACGATTTCGTCTGGCCATTGTGATGCAAAAGAGATCGTTGGTCCTAGTCTGCGCCGATATCATCCTGCTTGCTGTCGTCTCCTCGAGGGACGTGGCGGAGCGATGGTCTCCTTCATGTCAAAGTGCAGCGGCTCATAGTCCTCGCACCGGCACAGCGCCTCGTACTCTCCCGCATACTTGCCGTAAAACATATCCGACTCGGCGCACTCGCTGAAGCCAATCGCCAGGACCAGCTGCGCGCCCTCGTCAAACAGACGCGCCACGTCCTGGGCCATCGGGTAGAGCGCATTCTCGAGGGCCGTCAGCGACGGCTCCCACCAGGCCAAGCGCATGAGGCACATGTCGGACTTGAGCAGGGCCATGCTGTCGCGCAGCGCATCCCACACCTGGCCCATGCGGAGGCCGTCGGGGCAGGCCGCTCGGCCGACGCGCGTGACGACGGATCCGTCGATGCGGCGCCGCACGATGACCTGGCCGAGGGACGTGATGGGCGGGTTCTGGATGAGCATGCGCCGCCAGCTGGCACCGCGGCTGGTGAAGGAGCGGCGCTCCTCGTCGGACGTCCAGGGCCCGATGGATGCGCATGGGGCCGAGCCCGAGGGCGTTGACGACGGGACAAAGTCGGGGCACGGGATGCCTTTGTCTTTGGCGCGGTCGGGCGGGTGGCTTGGGTCTGCGTGGCAGTCGGCGAGCTGGAAGAGGTCTTGTAAGTCGGAGCTGCCCCTCCGGCCTCCCCACGATCGCGGTCTCTGCACCGGCGGCGGCTCAAGCCTCTCGGGCCTGCKCCGCTCGGTCGCGGAGGGCCGGAAGAAGAGTTTCGATTGGATCCTGGGAGACGCGTTGATGGTGTCTCGCCATTGTCGAGAGACCCTGGGGGCGCGGCAGAGGAGGGTCTTGTGGTCGAGCTCGAGGAGGACGAGCTCGACCAGCTCCGAGACGGACAGCAGGCGCTGGGACGCGTCCTGCATGGCCAGGCGGTGCMGTGAAGTGCAAATTGTCAAGAAGTACGGACTAATAGGATAGGAGAATGGTCCTCTGAGCAACGCCAACGACGGGAGGTAGAATCCAGCCTGCTTATATGGGGGCGGCGGTTGATTACAATACACCTGGCCGCGGCCTCCCCCCCGGGCCTCTTCGCACCATGGAGCGGGCCAGACAATGCAGCGCCACAGTACTGCAGCCCGGGCAGTCCGGGCAGCCGGGGGGGGGGGATGCAGGACGCCGATTCCTCGTCTTCCTTCTTCTAGGAGAAGGAAGTCCTCTTGCAAGGAAAACCAACAAGCTCATGGTTGCGAGTGGCAAGGTGCTAAACGATGAGCAAGGCATCTTGCACACAAGGCATGGCACCAACACCATCCGGCGTCAGTGCCGCACGCGCCGCATCATCCGACTAACCCCTTACGGCACCTGAATGCGCATGTACGAAGTACAGGTACTTACGTTGGCCCCAGACGGAATCGTTTCCTCCCAAGGATCCGGTCTAGTGGCCGGCTCGCGAGGGTGTTGAAACAACCCCTGGAGGACGCCGCATGGTGGGGAGGCGGCTAATGACATCCATTGACATCACAACTGACACCCGTCGCACAACAGGTCCGCGAGCTCACACGGGAGGAGTAACCGGCACATCCTGCTTTTTACCCAATCGTTGATTTGTGCAACACTGTCAGGGGTCGGCGCTGAGGCGACACGACGAAGCCGACAACGACCGTCCACGGAAGGAGAGCAAGAGGGATTCAGGAGTAAGGAGTAAGGAATGAGGGCCTCTCTTCCGATACTTTCCAGCATGAATCAATGATAATCCGGCTTTCCGATTTGAAGCATTCCGCTCCGCAGCGCAATCTCCGTCCTGCGAGTGCTGCCGCGGTATGCGGACGGACAGGCTTGCGGCTCCGAGCACGGCCGTGAAGCAACGGAAAAGCCAGAGAGCCATTGGCAGATCATCAGATAATACGGCATCGCTGCTAAATCTCCGTGAGCTTGTCCATGCCTCCTTCGTGTGACCGGGCGGCTCAACCCCCGACGCCAGCGTCGCCGACATGTGGCAGCCAGCCGACATCCATVCATCAACGACGCACTCACATCATCATCTCCCCTCCTTTGGCAGTACGGATTAAAGTCCAGAGATTACCGCGTAACAAGCGCACTATTACCGCCAATGCATAGGCGTAGTTGCGAACCAGCACTAACGCCCCCGGGCGGGACGTTTGGACTTGCACCGCGGCGTTGCGTCGATTCGGACAGCCATGGGATGGCTGCGGAAGCGGTGCGGAGTTTGCTGTGCCATGCCCGCTGGTAGAGCAGAGCTGCTCCACGTGAAGCGCGGAGTGACGAATGCGTCGGAGCCGGCATGATTCATAAGAACGCGAGCTTGCTGCGGGGAGCTGTCCGGATCCCTGCCCGCAGACTGTGGGAGATAGCGCCGCTCCTCGCAGAATCGGCATCAACTACGGAGTATTCGCATCAGGCATCGAATCGCCGGCAAACATGTCGTCCTCCACGGGCTCGATACTCGTCACCGGCGCCAACGGCGGCCTCGGCTCGGCGACCGTGAAGCACATCCTCAAGACCCCGGATCTGGCATCAAAATACACGGGCCTCTACACCGTCCGCAAGGCCGCCACGGCATCCCAGCTCCGGGCTGCGCTCAACAAGGCCCCATCCGGGCACAAGCATGAGACGCTAGAGCTGGACCTGAGCTCGCTGAAGAGCGTCAAGGCGACGGCGGCCGATATCAATGGTCGAGTTGCCACGGGAGCGCTGCCTCCGATTAGGGCGCTGATCCTCAACGCTGGCTATCAAGAACACGCCACTCTGGTCAGTAAACTGCGCCCATACTGTCCGGATGTCGAACGGTGTGTCTGATGCAATGTCATCTTCAAGACCATGAGCGGCGATGGCCTCGAGATGACCTGGCAGGTCAACTTCCTCGCCAACCTCGTCTTATCCCTCATGCTTCTGCAGAGCATGGACAAGGACGAGGGCCGCATCCTCATACTTGGCAGCTGGGCACACGAGTATGTAACTTGCCTGCACGGCAATGCCGACTGGGGACGGATGACTGATGTGCCTGCAGCTCCCAGGACGAGAGAAACACCATGGGAGGCAACGCCGTGTACAAAGATCCCAAATGGCAGAACCTATTCCCAGGTCCCGAGGCGCTTGCCAAGGGCACGTGGAGCACCCCCAAAGACGACGCATCCTCGGACTCGGGCTTCCGCCGATATGGAGCGAGCAAGCTCTGCGCCGTGATGCTCATGTAAGCCGTCATCGTCACGCTTCATTCGGCCCCTTCCATCGACTGACCCAACAGCAAGGCATGAGTTGGGTGACCGCATCGCCAAGGACCCCAAGCTGTCCAACATTTCCGTCCTCGGCCTCGACCCCGGCGGCATGCCCTCGGACATCTCCCGTCGAGCCTCCTTCATGACGGCCACCCTTATCATGAAAGTGATTGTTCCTCTGCTCGCGCTGGTCATGGTCCGGTTGAGCCCGAACGGAGCCGTGCGGCCACTGTGGAAGAGTGCCGCAGACGTCATCCGCGCGTGCTTCGAGGTGAAGGCGCCGCGAGGCAAAGCACTGTACCTGAACGGGACCGACGAGTTTGAGACGGCCAAGGATGCGCAGGACGCGAAGAAGAGAAAGGCGTTGTGGGAGTATGGGCTCAAGGTTGCTGATATCAAACCCGGCGACACGGTCCTGGTGGACTGGCAGTGAGTGAGTGTCTTGTGCACGCGTGTCCTTTGAGAGTTGTAACTCGAGTCTGTCTCTACTGGACGAAGTAATGGCCAACTAGCCAACGTGGCGTGAGAGGATAGGTAGTCTGTCATTTGCCGTATCAGCCATTGAATTCCCCATGACGAACTCTACATGCCGTTCGCCTCTACAATAAGCTTGCATCTGCTCATGCCATATGCATGTACAGGCTTACCCGTACTTGCTCAAACACCCCCGAGCCTTGTTTTGTGGCGACGAGGACGGCCCCAGACTCGCCAGGACATGGAATTCTGTTCCGTCACATGGACAAAGCACAGCTGCCGTGGACACGGAGCCTCTCGAGCGGCTCGGTTCCTGGTGCGTGCCCTGAGCTAAGGTCGAGGCCACCGGACGACGCATAGGATGGCCCGTGAGACCATGTTGACGAACTAATGAGGCATTTGATAGGGCACCTGAGATCGCAAGGCGGCCCGAGGTTCATCGGCGCCTGCTGCGGATGGTCACGGCGCAAGCCGAGGAAACCAGGAGACTTGGGAGAGTGGACATGTGGTGCACCAGGGGTCTGGAGGCGCCAAGGGTCTGAAACAGACGCCGGCGCTCAAGGGGAGGCCGTTGCAGGACCCGACGATCTTGCTGCAGGCGACAGGAGGATAAGCAATGCCGGACCCAAGAGGGAGCGGCTCGTCGTGTTTTGGAGGCGAAAACCACCACAAGAACAGCGTCCACGGCGTCCAGCCCGCCATTCAGACAACCCGTCTGAAACCACGCCGGGACGGCCAAGCGCCGCGGCTGTCCTCCAGCGCAATCAACGGTGAGGCGCCTGGTTGGCTGTCGCTCATCCTCACGGGCAGAACTGCTCAAGATGGCGTCGCAGTGCAGTGTCACCCCCAGGCTCCTCCGTTCGTTTGGCTGCCATCATCTGATGATGGAGACCAGCCTGGCCGTGATGCTCCGGAGCTGCAGCTTTAATAGGTACTCGTATGCCCGGAAGACGGGGGGCCCACCAGGCCGCACAGACAGTGGCTGTACGAGTACTGGTAGGGGTGGCAAGGTGGGTGCGCGGCTTGTGGTGATGATCATGGGCGGATCATGGGCCGAAGATGGGAGGCCGGGGGCGAGCGGCGACAGAGACGAGGGACGAGGAGATATACAATTACCAGGGGTATCCATCCCCCTTTCCCTGTTTCCTGGACCTTTAACAAAGTTTCTCTCATTTCTTCTGTGACGACGAAGCGATCGTTCTTTTGACTACGGAGGCTGCTTGCTCGACGACGAGGTGCTGATTTCCCTTGCCGTCCATCCTTCAACGACCACAGGGGACAGAACCGTGGGAGCTGTAGCGGCGGCCAGGCGCTGACACACACTACTCGCACCGCTGCCGCTGCCCTGAGCGAAACAACAGGCTTGTTCCAGCGCTCTGGCTCCAGCGCTCTGGCTCCAGCGCTCGCCTCCTGCCCGCCTGAGGTGCCCCGTGCTCGCCCACCGTCAGCCCCCGAGTGGAGCACACGCGACCGTTGCCTACCTGACGCTGCCTGCCTGACGGAGTATCGTTCGTATTACGGATTACTTCGCCCGGACAGTTGGACAGCTTCCAGAAGACGGCCCCGCCGTTTCAAGCCCGCCTCACCATGTGGGACCGCCTCAGAACACCATCGTCAGCACTACCAGGCACCACCACCACGTCCACCACAGCCACGGGCCAGCTCCGCCGCGTTCCCTCGACGCGCTCAGGCGCCGGCGTCCAGAAGCAGCGACTCGCCCGGATCCGCGGCGCGCAGCAGCACGCCGGCGGCAGGCACAACTGGCACGCCTGGCACGACGACCTCGACGATCCCCTCAGCGCACTGGGCATCTCCAACGCGCCCTACAAGTACGAGGTTCGCAGGGGCAAGGTGGTGCCGCAGACCGTCCATGTCGACATGTAAGTGCCTCGTGATGCCGATTTTTCTCCTCGCCTGCACGCTGCTGCCCATCCCTGTGAACTCGCTCGACAACCAACCAACCAAACACGTCGAGCCTCATGGCAACGGCAGCCGAGAAGCGAGCCGAGCTGGTTCGCCCACGCCAGGCACCGTGAAACGACGTCAGGCTGTCTCAGCCTCCAGCTGAAGCTGCCGAATTAATAGAGTGGCCCCTCTCTCCCACACTCTGTGGCGCTGTTGGCGTATCATTAGACACCAGGCAGATCCGGGGCATGCATCGTCACTTCTGGCGCTGTCGCCCATAATAGCAGCAGCAGTCGAATGGAGCATCGGATGACGCCCGCTAGTCTTACCATGATGCCGAAATCGTGGCTGCGCCTGGAGCCCGCAGTGGCACGGCTCCCTTGCGGTGTTCCTTCGCCCTTGCAAACGAACAAGCGCGCTAATAATATCTTCCTCCCATTTGATACAGATCTCTCCCATCTCACCAACCCGACGTCCTCGCCGCTGCTGTTCTCGAGCCGCCCCCACGAAACCCTCCACGGCAGACTAAGCAGCAGCCGCAGCAGCACCTCCAGAGCGACTCGGGCTGGCGACCCTCATCGTCGGTTTATGACCAAAGCAACGGCAACGTTMGCGATAGCGATAGCGACGACGCGGTAAAGCCCCAGCCTCGACTGGCTTCGAGAGACATGTACGGGCACTTAGCGGAGGCGCAAGTCTCCCCGCCGAGCTCGCCTGAGACTGGGGGTTTCCGAGCTGGGTGAGTACCCTTTTGTCGGCCCTTGGATTGCATTGTGTCGTTCGGGGCAAGGGTAGCGGTGCTTACCGTGGCCCGTATCGCCCTCTCCCGACAACGCCAGCGACCGCCGTGGACTCGAGATGATGGCTAACGAAATACCTCTCGCGCAGACGCATGGCCGAAGATGTCTCGCCTATCGACGATGAGTCCGATCTAGGCCAGCAGGAGATGCTGCGAGGGTCCCGCCGAGCGCCACAACCCGCACCCTACCAAGAAGACCACAGGAGCAACCTTCCGACGATGCGATCCGATCATCGTGGGCCACGAGGTACAGGCGCACCAGTAGCCCCCCAACCGCGAGGCCCTATGCCAACCGATGTGTCACGGGAGCGCCGGGTTCATCCTGGTCAACGTCCTGCTGCCCAGGCTCATGAGATGCGATGGAGCCCTGGGTCTGGAAGTGAAGCCTCACGCCTCGCACCAGACAATGCCCAAGTCTTTAGCGCAGCCACGGCAACTACGGGACCATCGTCTGGTCGCCGCAACACTCCCTCTCCCTCCTTTGGCCAACGGATGCGGATGATGGGTAGAAGTCGGCCCGAACCAGTCGACAGCCGACCGCCGTGGCACGGCGCCAGCGGGCACGCCAAGCTCGTACAGCCAGTTCACGACGACATCAGTGTCGCGCCTCTCAGCATTCCGCGCAGGGCAAGCAAACGAGCAGGTCGCGGTGAACTTGGAGGCCCACCATCAATGATGAGGCCGTCCGGTCCTGAAACGTCCAACGCCGGGAGCGCCTCGCGCAGGCTTCTGCCCTCGATATCAAACCAGAAGGCAAGTAGGAAACCTGCCTTGGTCTCCTCGTCCCCTCCGCCGCCTCCAGTGCATCCTAGTGCGGGGGCACAGGCATATCCCAGCCCTCCCAGCTCCGACTTTCTCGCCCCGTCTCCCCCGTCTGCTGCTGCTCAGTCGACTGGAGACTCTCCGACGACGTCCTCGCCCTATCCCGGTGCGCTGCCAACTTCGTCGGCCAAGGCTATCAAGAGGAAACCACCGCCGTCTGCCAACCCGAGCTCAGCCGCCCGGACCGGCGATTCGGTGGCTTCTAGTCTCGCGCAGTCTCACCTTGCGTCGGACAGCGCATCACCGCGGCAGTGGACTCCCCAAGACGCGTGGGCACAGCCAGCGTCACGCTTCAGCGTCACGACATATGGCACGTCAAATCCCGGCACCCCTCGACAGTCCGCGGACGAATTTCGTCCTCAAGTCCCGACACTGCCTGCGCTGCAAACCTCCGTGATGGATCGTAGGAGGCCCTTCTCCGGAGCAAGCGGCGGCAAGGCTTCCGAGGAACCTATTTTTATTTCGATGAGCAGCCCATACTCGGTAGTCGATAAGGAGAAGCACTCTGCCCATCGACCCACAGAGCATGCCTCGCATACCCGAGTCGCCAGTGACGACAATTCCGCGGACCGTCGTTCTTCTATTCTGTCCATGACAAAGCCTCTTCCTCCCACACCGCACGAGCTGTCCTCGTCCAAGGATCGAGTCGCACACTTGAGCGCCCAAATACAGGGTCTTGTTCATCGTCGCATCAACATCAACAAGARCATTCAGCAAATGACGGAGCTCATGCCAACAGATAACCTCATGGCTAGCAGTCAGGTGCTGCGCAAGCGGGAGGTTGAAAAGCAAAAGGTAGCGGCGCTAAAGGAGGAACTGGCGGAAGTCCAGCGAGAAGAGTACGACTTGGGGCTGAAGCTGCACCGGGCGTACAAGCGACTGGACAAGGATGCAGAGTTTGAGCCAACAACTCTGTGGGTGAGGAGGGTAACGAGCTAGCTCGACAAAGGACGACATGACTCCTTTCTTGTGTCATTGCAGTCGGAGATGTGTGTCGATGGCCGGTGTCTCTTCATGACTAACGGCGAGCACGGGATGTGGAGTTGGCCTCACCAAGATGACTGCGTTTAATTGTACTCGCATAGGCCTGAGGCGACTTGTCCACAGGGGCGCGATGTGTGACCATGTGTAGATTACAAGGAAAAAAACAACCAAAACAACTCCGATGTGGACTTTATGCGCTTGAGTCTCTCTCTCGTACTTCGTAGCCCATCATGTACTATTCGAGGTTGATCCATCAATGTAATATTGACGCGGGTCAACTCAAGGCGCACTATCCATAATTGATGTACCAAGCATCTAAGACATACAAGATGCCTTCTACCAACATGGAGACGACAATGAGATAGGAGAGAATTGCGGCCATCCAGATCCTCGTGAGAGTTATTAAGGGCTTCCATGTGTCGATCTGTCTCGAGACTGCACACGAAGCGCAGAGAAACTTGGACAAGGGATGGTTGAGTCCAGTTTTATCCAGCACTATAAACAGTCTGGTCGAGTGAGGGTTAGCCTGGTGATGTAAGGACTTGCCCGAGAGAAGTGTATGTGTCCTGAGGAAAGCAACTTACGTCTGGACGGCATGGCGACAAAGAACAGCCCCAGTCTCATAAAATATAACGAAAATAATTCTGTAAACAACCGATGGTTGTTAGCAATGCACTACACAGGGGTGTCGGGGAGGGTTTGAAGGTCGACGAACAAAGGGACCTGGAGCGTGACCGCGAGAAGGATGCCGCAATCGGGTGTGCCTCTTAGGCTCCATCCGCTCACCGGCTGAATGAGCAACAGGGACATCCCGCAAACAACCCTTCCAGACCGCAAACTATTTGATGGACAGGAGCGCGGATGGCCCATAGGACCGCAGCGAGCACTCCCTCCGCTAGAGCGGCGAGCAGGGAATGTAGTTGTTCGTCGTGCTGGTATTATCCGGTGCCACCCGCACTAAATGATAAAATACGGGCGATGGGATCGAAGTACGCTATTGTGCCGCTGACGAAGAATGGACAGAAAGGACTGGAGATCTTAATAATGGTAGAGAGGTGCTGGTTTATAAATTCCCTGTTTTTCCGTTGTGCGACTCCGGGTAGCGGATCGTCTTGTGTCGTCTTGTGGGAGGTGAACAAGGTGGTTGCTCATGCTGGATCATTGATGGTGGTAACAAAGGGTGATGCTACACGACAACAACAGGACGGCTGATGAATCTGTCGGTAGGGATTTACGTAGTTATTGGCTGTGCACGCGCCTTTAGTCTAGAAGTGATCGAAATCCTTGTGTTCGTGTTCGTGATACTTACAGAGCACTACTCCCTAGAACGAGGGTTAACCCCAGATGATATGCGAGAATAAGTAGCAACGCTATAAGCAAATATACAAATGGTTCGTTCCACCGCCTCAAGGTCTCACACGACAGAATAACAGCCTCACAAATTTCCATCCCCATCACCAGCAACCGAGTTCCCCGGCCATCCCTTTCATACGACATTCCAGTTCCCCAACTTCCAAAGCAGCCCAGTGTACCCTCAATAGAACCTAAACTCTACAATGTACGCCACGAGCAATATAACGTCTATAACGCGCACCGCAGCCTGAGAGTTTAGCAGGAAGAACGCGAGCAGAGCGTAAGCAACGTGGATAGCTCCGTATCCATCAACTTGCGCGGTCGCCGCCTGTACGGCCTTGACGAAGACGTAGAGCGTGGTGGATACGACAAGTGCGTGTGGTATCATGGCTGCTGTTGTCGGAAGCTGGAGCCTGGCCGTAGAAGGTTTCTGTTGTGGTTATGTAGACTACGGGAGTCTTCTCTTATACCCAAAGGCGTCGAGTTTGCTACCTCTTTCTGCATACGCTTCATAGAAACAATCGAATACTCAAATGTGGAATCTTTTGTCTTTAATTACAAAGGGGAAAGGAAGTTACCGTGAACAGCATATACCGGATGTCTTCAGTTACAAAGGGGAACCCAAGTTAACTCATCTGATACCAAGTAACATACATGTAACCATCCAGTTGATTCGGCTCTGTCACCGCTGTCCCTCGGAGAGAGTCACATGCACCGGCCTGGTTCTGCGTCATGAGAGCAAGGAGAACGACAGTCAGGATATGAGATTGATCAGTTGACCTCTGTCTATGATATTGGTTCAGAGCTAACTCAATGCGCTTTTCATTCTACCAAACCCACGGTCCCGGAAACGCCTCTGGATCCTGCTCTAGAACATTGCCAGAAGTGACAGCAGCGAATGCCTCTTCAAAGTAGCTTTGATCACCCATCATGCGGCAATGGGCGCCATAGTCATACTCGTAGGACAGCGCAGACGCCAGGTGCTCCGTGAACGGGAGGTTGGCGTTAGCACCGTCTTCAGCGTCATCTTCGGCGTCGTCTTCGGCAAGGGGGAATAGTGGCGGCGCATGAAGCTCCTCGAGCGCGATGGCCTGTTGGGCTGGGGCAGCGCTTCCTTCACGCGGCGGTTTAGAGCTTCCTGAGCGTGGCGACTCGACGCTCCCTGAGCGTCTCAGCTCAGCGAGCGGATACGCCGTCTTGCGAGTGCCGCTGGGTGCGAGGTGAGGGCGCAGCTTGGTGCTATACGTGCTTTTGAGCAGCATCCCATCCTCCACGTCACCGAGATGCACGACGTCGTCGACGCTCAAGACGTAATGGCCATGAGATCGCTTCAACGGCTGTTTTTCTACAAACGTATAGTGGAACGACGCCACGCTGTCCGATCCGTCGGAGCCCACCCATATCTGCACCGAGTCGCGGAAGTGCCCTGTAGTAAGTTTCGAAATATTGCTGGGCGTGAGCATGTGAATGTGGCCGAGCGTGCCGCCGCCAGCCTGCGGCGAGCTGATCTCGAACTTGAACGACACGCGCCAGACCTGGTCCATGCCGACACGCCGCGCGAATTTCCTGACACGGGGGTCAAGGCCACAGTACGGGCCCGCAGCGCCATACTGGTCTGTATCGCCTCCGTTGGAGACGCCCAATGTTACCTTTCGTTTGTATTCTTGGCTTGTCAGGGGCGCGGGAAGAGACAGGTGATGCCACTCCGGGGTTCGGGTTCCTTCTGCCGCCGAGCAGGGGGCCGAGGCCGGTACGGCCATGTAGAACACGGACTGATCGTACTTGTGAGGCGGATGCCTCAAGAAGAAGTGAGAGAACATGTCCAGTTTGAACTCATGGGTCGTCAAATCGTCTTCCATGTAGATATGGTTGAGCATGGCGGTCCATTTGCCTCTGCCGCTGGAAACGTGACGGGCATACACCCGCCTCTGCGGGTCCACGTTCTGTGCCAACGTCGGCAGGCTTTTGCCGACCTCGCTGGTCTCCGTGTAGGTTCTCCTCCTGAAATGGGGGGCGAGTACCACCCTCGCGGCGCCGGCATCCATCTCGAGACTTGAGGCAAAGCTGCTTGCAGAAGGGTGAAAGTGAATAAATCTGGTAGCTCTCGAGGGCGTTTCAGCTTGTACTGAGCTGTATGTAAACGGTGAAGGCGAGAGAGACGACGGCGGCAGCTCGGACTCACAATCTGAGATTATGTTCACTTGAGGGACTGTCTTTATATCCAGTTGTCATTCTTTATTGATTCTTTTGTTACGTAAATGAGCCAAGTGAGCAAACAATGCACATAGTGGAACTCTGGCCTTGGGTTTGTTCATGGGGCTATGCCAGCATTGTGCAAACGGAGCGCATATAAGTCCATCACCGACCGCGGTAGTTCACTTCTAAAGCCCGCTCGATTATAATGCGAATGAATATTGCATTGTGCCAGATCCAGAGAACAAACACTCTCCTGATACTTGACAGTATGTTGAGTTGTTGTGTTTAGCCACGGTGTTGCGAGGAGTAGTGAAAACAGAGCAAGCTGCAACGCTGTTCACTAGAGAAAAGGGAACATGAAGAAAGGGCAGGGAATGTAGCCAAACAGCAGCAAGACGGCTGTTCTTTCAGTCCCGGTGCTCACGGACCGCGGTGTGGAGCCTCGCCAGGTCCGGGCTCCGGGACTCGGCCGGCCGCCCCCGGATTGGCGATCGCGGGAGCATCCGTGAATAGCAGCTAGGTCGAATTCGAACAAGTCGCAGAGAAAGCTTCAAGAGGATTGACATGTTCAAACGTCATCATTACCGATGTGTTAATTTTGATATTTACAAAGAAGCTCGCGAATGTACAGAGGTATGGTGCCCAAATATTAAAGAATCAACCTTGGGATGCTCAACCCCAACTACTCCACCCCCCTTGTGCGGTGCTCATTGCGTATTCAACCAGCCGAGCAGGACCTTGTGGAAGGCATCGGGGTCTGAGATCTGCGGCGCATGGCCCAGGTTGGCGAAGCGGTACAGCGTGCAGTCCGGGATCTGGCTGGCCACCAGGGGTCCCAGGACGTCAAAGTGGCCGAGCGTCTGCGCGACGTCGGGCGGCGACCACTGGGCCCCGATGGCTGTCTTGTCCTTGTCGCCGACGATGAGCAGCGTGCGCGGCTTCAGGTCGCCAAAGTAGTGCGCGACGGGCGAGGTCAGAACCATGTCGACGATCTGGGCCTGGTTTTTGACGTAGGCGTCGCGCTTGGAGCCGTAGTAGATGTTGACGAGCATGTTGACCCAGGTGTCGTAGGCGGGCTTCCACTCGCCGACGTAGTAGACGGCCTGCTCGTAGCCGCGGATGCTGCCGTAGGTCGAGGCGGCCTCGGTCACGGCCGAGTCGTCGACGCTGATGTAGGGCACGCCCTTCTGGACGTAGTCCTCGAGGCCCACGGGGTCGACCATGACCATCTCGTCGATGGTCTCCGGGTACTGGAGCCCGAAGCGAGCCGTCATCATGCCGCCCATGGAGTGGCCGATGACGGTGACATTGCCGACGCCCAGGGCGTTGAGCAGGCCGCGCGTGTTCCAGGCGAACTGGTTGAGGCTGAACTGGTATGCCGCGGGCTTGGAGCTCTTGCAGAAGCCGACCTGGTCGGGCACCACGACGCGGTATCCCCTGCCGGCGAGCGTGCGGATCGTCGTCTCCCACGTCGGGCCGCAGAAGTTCTTGCCGTGGAAGAGCACCGCCGTCTTGTTGTTGGGCCAGCACGTCGGCTTGATGTCCATGAAGGCCATCTGCAGCGGCTGCAGCTGGCTCGTGAACTGGAACACCTTGACGGGCCACGGGTACGTGAAGTTGGAGCCGTTGAGGTCGTCGGGAAACGGCCCGTTGTCGATGGTGCCCGTGGCCGCCGCCGCCGCCGCCGCCGACCCGGCCGACAGCAGGACCGTGGCCAAGCCCGAGAGGAGCGAGAACTTCATGGCTGGAGGGAGGCTTCACCAGACGAGACGTGCGCGCAAGGCGGGTGGTGAATCGAGCTCGCTGGGAGAGGATGGGGGTGAGGAGAGGGTCGGGGGGGGGAGGCGAAAGCGGAGCTTCTGTCACCAAAGGACAGAAGATAAAAGACAAAAGACAATCCTCATACGGACGACACACCATTCACCTTACCTTGTTGCTTGCAGCTCGTGGTCCGGCGGGTTACGAGTACACTTGACTGGTTCCCCAAAACAACCGGCCACATGGGACGGAAGACACAGCCGGCGCGGCTGCAGCGTCTGTGGGTTGCGTCCAGTCCTCTCGTGTTACCCAGAGAGCCATGCGGAGAATGGAGCGACCTTTGGGAGGACCCCGTTCTTCGGTGTCAACCAAGTGGCTGCCAGCCCGCGTTTGCCTTGGTTCTGGAGTTCACAGGCAAATTGCAGGCGCTGCAGCCTCTCGCATTGGACACAGCACGGACTCTCAATTGGCATGAGACCGCATAACAACATCTTTAAGGCAAGACGCCCGTGGCTAATTTCCGTCTGCATGTCTTCGATGGCCCGTCTCCACACGCCGCCCTTTGGGCCTCAGCCGAGGGTCTGTCTGCGTTTCCTGGACGCATGGAAAAGGAGACCATGGCCCTTCTATTTCTTCGCTCGTGCTTGTGCGAGTACTCGGTTGTGCGGCAGAACAATGATTACGGGAGGCTCTGACAAAAGCGCAGTTGAGCCGCGATGTCGGCGAACGTACAGAGGAGCCTGTCGAGGCTCGTTCCGGATGCCTCGGAACGTGATACCGCCCAATGCAGTGCATGGGAGCCACTTTGCGGTCTACGAGTAAACGCTGCTCTCACGGCATGGCTAGTTCAATGGATAGCGAGCCAAGGCAATAGCCAAACTGCAGGGTCTGGTTTGGCGATTTGGTGAGAGAGGAACGGCTCGACAACTAACAGCGTTGGTGGGGGCGCAGCCGTCTCCAGCAAACAACCCTTGCTGGTGGAAGTGCGGGACGGACAAGCATGACAGCGGAACGCCAGCCCGGTTGTGGGTGTTGTGGAAGTCTTCACCGCGCACAGACTCGCAGCACAACTCTAGAGTCTGGGGAAGAAGGCACTCCTCTTCTTCCAACTCGACAACAACAAGGACAGCTTCTGGGTGTCGTCTTGGCCATTTATACCAGCATCGACGTGGTACGTGGCTGGTTCGTGGCAGCAAGCAGCCCTTCAGCTTGGAAGCCCTTGCTCAGGAACGTCTCCTTCGACCGGCTCTCGCCGTCGCCAGGCACAAGACGCCGGCGGTGCGGGAACTAATTAAACCACGCCTCATAGTGATTCTGTTGGTCCTGGCCATTCGTCTCGCGATTCCATCCAACGGGATGGAACCGACGGAAGACCCTTCATTTGCGCGGCTCACATACGAGAACGGAGCCTTGAAGAATTAAGAGCCCCCCCCCCTTGCCTTGAACGGCACGTGGCTTTCGGCTGCCCCTCTGCTGAGACAAAAGGACCCTGGTGGCTCCCTCTTTTACGAAGTACGCCTGTTACCCTAGAGCCGCAGGAAGCCGACGGCAGAACCCACGAAGGACGACGTATGGAGTACCACGAGTTACGCAAGGCAAGGCTTTGGAAACAAAACAAGAAATGCGTGAGCTGCCACGCATTTCGCTTCCTGCCACCGGCTTGCGACCAACAAGGGGCCTGCGCTGGCGAAACCAGTTGCCTCTCTGGGCTTCCGGCGCCAGGGGTCCGGTCGTGATGGCACCACCAACGGAGTTTGGGCTGGGATGGTGGTGACTTGCGCTAGGCAATTGGACCAGAGTTCATTCGGATTCCACTACGAGTACTTCGTACGAGTGCGGAGTACCCAAAGAGTCTCTTGGCCTTTACTTGGCTGGTGTTGTTGGACGACGGCCAACGGCGCATGCAAACGATGCAACACGCTGCGTTCAATATGTTTGTTCGTCTGGCGGTGGTATCTGCGAGCTCGACAATGTTGGAATGCCATTGCCTCCAGTTCCGATCCGAGTCGACGCCGAGGTCATAAGATGCGTATCTTATCGATATATCTGGCAGATGGGAGCTTCATCTTGTCCGGCCTCCCATATAGCCGGCCTCCCTTCACACTTGGCAGTCTTCGTGTAAGCCGGTATCCCGGCTCAGCCCAGTGGATATTACGAGTTCGAACTGTAATCGCTGTAGGGATTACGAGTACGAGTACAAGAAGCAACCGTCAGCAACATGCAAGGAACGAAGGACAAGCTAGCATGGCTCGACGGGCCCCGTCCTTGTCTTCGCTGCCATGCCCAACCGGCCCCCCACCGCCCGCGTGGCGCCGTGGCGAAGACTTGGTGCCGTTCCCTTGGCGGCCAAGCGTTCTTCAGACTCGCCTCAGGAACTTCAACGTCAGGGCCGCCATCGGAACCATGCGTCCTCCATCCCCTCGCTTCTAGAGCCTCCCATTCGCCCACCTGTGAGGCCCGTCTCCATCCAGCCTGAGTCCTCGTACGAGCACTCCGTTTGGAGACAAAGAAAGGAAAGCCTCTGGCGTATTCGGGACGGCTTGTGGGGTGCGTGGTTCGTCACCCACGGGCCGTGGCTCACTCGCGGGTAACAGTGGCCGCCCACACTGTCTCAGCCAAGTTCCGACGTTGCAGGCTTCGTAGATGGGCCGAGGGATTTGGCCTTTGCCTTGGCTTGCCTCTCTTGCCCAGACTTGCGGGACATTATGTCTGCTTGTGACTGCTTCTGCAGATCGTAAAACCCACTTAATGAGTCCGACTGCCACACGCAGGCACCACCACCCGTACCGTACTCTGAGAGCGTCATGCGCTGCAACCACACCTGTGCCTGACGTGGTGACTAGCGCGCACGAATGTCGAAGACACAAATACCGTTTGTTCGCCAGAATCCCGTCCGCGTTGTGCTGCAGATATGACTCGCTGACCGGAGGAATCGTCCTCGAGACATCAACCCCCCTTCGTGTAAGTGCACGCGGCTCCACCCGTGCTCCCGGCTCGATCAGCAACCAGACACAATTCGGAAAACGCCAACCGGTCCAGCCCTTGAAAGCACGACGCTCCACGATATCTTTGTCAAGATGAATTCCGGCAATATCCCCGGGCCCAGCAATGCTGCCGAAGTCCGGATCCCCTGCATCATCTTCTTTGCTGTGACGCCCATCTTCCTCGTCATCCGGGTATGGAATCGAATATCACGGAGGTCCGGTCTTGGATGGGATGACTGGACCATCTTTGTGTCGTTTGTGCGTTTGCCCTTTGACGTTCTCGTGTCGTTGCCTCTCCCCAGTTGGTCGGCTAACACCATTGTTGCCAGGCCTGCACGCTTGCTGTACAGGTCCTCATGATGATCTCGTGCAACTACGGCTTCGGAAAGCACATCTACCACTTGGGCCGCGAGAACAGGCTGATGGCTCTCAAGGTGAGGCGATACTACATCTGTTGATGCTGCCAACTCGTTCTTCGTCGTAGCCCATGCTCGAGCACAACCCACGGCTTGACGCTGACACTACTCCTCCTAATCTAGCTCTTCTACATCGCCCAAATCTTCTACAAACTCACAATCAACCTTACGAAGTCGTCCATCCTGCTCCTGTATCTGCGCATCTTTGTCCAGCGCTGGTTCCGAATCTGTTGCTACGCCCTCATGGGCCTCATCCTCGCCTACATGGTCGCGACCACCGCCTCCTCCATATGGCAGTGCAGCCCCATCGAGGGCGCTTGGGATAAGTCAATACACCCTGAGTGCATCAGTCTGACAAAGAACTGGTACGCCAACGCTGGTTTCTCCATCGTCACCGACGTCTTGATTCTGTGCCTGCCCATGCAGCCCATCTGGACCAGCAAGCTGCCGATCAACCAGAAGAGGGCGCTGATGCTGGTCTTTGCCTTGGGTGGTTTGTTAGTTCCCATACTTGCGTCTTTCAGCATCCATGATCCTCAGCTAACTTCTACCCCCAGTGTTACGGTCACCTCTATTATGCGATGCACAACTCTCAACTTCTCAACCACCAGCCCTGACTCTACCTGTAAGCTTTACCCCTTTATCTCACATTCGATCTTGACTGACGAATGCTTAGACGACATCACCTCGACCCTTTGGACAATGATTGAAGAAAACGTCGCCATCATCTGCGCTTGCCTCCCCATGTGCCGCATGGTCCTCGCCTGGATCTTCCCCAAGACCTTCTCCAACGCATCCTCCGCCGCCCGCGCCAACTCGAATGGCCCAACCTACACTTATGGCCAGGGGCGATCGAGCCAATCGCAAAACAACGACTGGAAGCCGTATTCCGGTCCGTCCCAGACGGGGGGCCTCAACCGCAGTGTCGTGCAGCACAGCGACGACACAAGCGAGGAGTTCATCCTGACGAACGTTCCGAGCACGGGTCCCCGCGACGACATGGACCACACGATACGGAAAACGACGCAGTACGAGATTTCTTACGAGAGGGACCCGTACAGGAGGACGTAAGATGTGTTTAAAGGCGCCGGTGTCAAAAAGCTGGGGCGGATTTCCTCGGGTATACCCACGGGGCCGGACAGGGATAATATTGTAGATGCATGAATGACTAGATGAAATGGGAGGCTTGGTTCAACATGACAAGTCCGTGAGATTCATAGACTTGTTTGATCGCATATACATGCAAAATTATAATACATTTGTCGTTGCACAAAGTAAACTCAGCTCATGCCGTCCATAAACTCCACGCGGTCGAGGAGCATCTGCCTGTATCCCATGTACTCTTTTAATCCTTCCCATTCAGGCCCCGTCTCTTCGCCATGCCTCCACGGCTCCTGGAAGCCCCAGGCGCAGGCAACTCTGTCCAGGGCTGCTCTCTCCTCCTCCCTGAGCCACCTATATCGAAGCGGCGTTCCAGGCGCCCAGGTCGCACGCTTCATCTGGTCCTTGTTGCTCAGCTTGGCGATCAGGCCCAGCGAGCCCACCACGAAGAAGTAACCGGAAATACCGGCGACGCCAATGCCCGTGGCTGTGGTGATGTCCATGGTGTTTTGCCAGTAGGCGGCGTAGGCAGTGGAGAGCCCAAAGATGCCAAACGGAAGCGTAGCAAGGCCAATGGCTGGGGCGGTGGCATGCTTGAGCAGCTTCTGGCGCCTAAAGGCAGGCACACAGTACGAGGCTTCGATGATGCCGAGCGCAGAGTCCAGCGTCTTGGATTCGATGGCAGTCTGCAGGGCCAAAGCAGCTACGCCCACTTCGATGGCCCTTGAGGCCGCGTTGGGATTTTTCGGGACGTATTGGATCTCGCCATCCTTGACCACAGGCTTTGGCTTGGTTGCATATAGCTCAAGCACGGACGGGAGAGACTCGGGCCTTCCCAGTTGCGCCTGGGTCTGAACGTAGAGCTCCAGGAACTCTGGTGCCATCTCGACATTCGGATGCGTGATGATGGTGTAGGCGGACAACGAGATCCTGTTGATTGCATCCTGAAGCTTCGCATCTATCGGCAATCTGGCCCCGGTTCGCTCGGCGCCCAGCGTGACAAGCCTTGAGGCGGAGGCTTTAGACTGCGCTTCTGCCCTTTTCAGTTGGGGATGCAGCGCCGTGGCAGCCCGCAGGCATGATTGAAGTGCGGCAGTCGTAAGCTGCTGAGCTGGGATCCCATCGACCGAGAGGAACTTCTTCCGGCTATCCTCTGCCACGTTGGCTAGTTCTTGCGGGTCTGATATCTGCTGCGATATGGATGGGACAGCCACTCGTTTCGTCGTTGCTTCTGGCTCAGCAGGCACGCTCGCCGCTGCCGTCGAAGTCCACCTTGCCGCGCTTGTCCTCCAGACCAGGGGTTTGGACGGCCCGCGGGTCTGTGTCGAGAGGAGCCGGTTGGTGAAGGGCTGCTTCGAGGCCTGCGCGTGCACCCGTACAAGGGCGCAAGAGTCGCAGATGAAGCCGACCTGTCGGGGGTTCGCACGTCGCATCGTCGTATCGGCTGTCCCTGGGGCGGTATAGCCGGTAGCAGAGTCCCAAAATTAGAGAGCGACGTCAATTCGTTGGCGTTGAGGCACAACTCGGGGCGGAGGCTGCGATCTCAGGTGGTGGCAGAACAGGAGTTCGAAAATCACCAGGTATCCAGACAGGGTCTCCACCAGGGTCTTGTTCAAAGCACAGACTGGCTTTCTTTGTGGCTCACTGGCCATAGAGACAACAACGAGCATAGTCAACTGATTTATTCGTAGGAGCTGTAGTAAACTTTTCATAAACTTTCATTTCAATTTTATTTCAATTTTTATAAAAGGCATCTCATGGTTTTCTTGTGTATGTTAGAGAKAGAGAGAAGGGCCTGTTTCCCTCGTCCTCTGCGAAGCCCCTACTTGCTCCGCCTGTGCTGGTGGGGCCAATCGTCAGGCAGTCGTGGCTCAGTGCGACGCATCGCTGATCCGCAACCTGCCGCAGATGACGAAACCACACGCAAGCTCCGACAAACATCGAGCCTCGACAGGCGCTGCGCCATCCTTTGTCTTCCATTCAGCACCATCGCGCAGCGTAACGCCAGGTCCCTTCTCGCGACCTGGTTGCCTTCCCTTGTCTTGCGAGGCACTTGAATCCAGAGCAGGCTAAGAGAAGCAGCAGGAGGCTGCTGGCTCCTTTGTCCCAACGCCGCCCGACTCTCGAATCAACCCGACCTCTCTATCCTCGCCTCGTTGCCGCCGATGCACACGACTTCGCGATATCTCGAATAACTAGACATCACCATGCCGGCTSCTCCTCCTCCGCCGCCTCCGCCACCACCACCAGGCGGAGGTGGCCCTCCTCCACCTCCCCCACCCCCGGGAGGAGCACCAGGTGCCTTGCCCGGACGACCGCCGTCTGGGAATAGGGTACGATCCAACCGCTGCTGCTCTTGAACCGAGTCTCTCAGCTAACAGTGCTTTCAGAACGCGCTTCTCACCGATATCCACAAAGGCAAAGCTCTGAAGAAGGCCGTTACGAACGACCGCTCAGCGCCAGTCGTCAGCAAGTCTGCCTCGTCATCAGGACCTCCAGTCGGCGGCGCGCCACCGATACCCGGAAGCCTTGCCCCCCCCGTCCCTGGGAACCGTGCTAGAAGCAACAGTGGCCAAGGTTCGGGACAGGCGGCTGCTTCAGGCATGGACTCTGCTCCTCAGTTGGGAGGACTGTTCGCCGGGGGCATGCCCAAGCTCAAAAAGAGGGGAGGAGGTGTCAACACTGGCGCAAACGCCGACTCATCATACCTGTCAGATCCTGGAGAATCTGGACGTTTGACACCAAAGCCTTCCGGATCCTCTGCACCGAAGCCACCGCCCGGAGCCACGCCAGCTATCCCTGGCCGTGGACCACCGGTGCCACTTCCCGGAGGAGTCCACAGCTTGCGGAAGACAAGTGGGCTTGGAGGCTCAAAGGGACCTCCACCACCGATAGGAAAGAAGCCGCCTCCTCTTCCCACATCTCGCAAGCCGTCGAAATCCACGCTGCCATATGTCCCTGCGCCACCGCCTCCTCCACCGACATCTTCTGCTCCTACTCCCTCGGCGCCACCGCCTCCTCCACCGTCTTCTGCCCCGTCAGCTCCTCCGCCCCCTTCGCCTGCTCCACGGGCGCAGCCTCCGCCGCCTCCGCCGCCTCCGCCGCCTCCCTCCAACCCGACACCGTCTCTTGCTGCTCAAGCCGCTATTCGAGCGGCCGAACAGTCATCCCCAAGCTCTGCGCCGCCTCCGCCTCCTCCCAATGCGGCTCCATCCCCACCTACAGCAACATCCCCTCCTCCGCCACCCCAATCACGAAACCGCGGATCATCCCTTCGCCAGTCGATGCTGGACCCGAGCTCATTCACGCTCTCTGCTAATGGCGCTAAATCGCCGGGTCCAAGTCGCCATCCATCTCATTCTCCTACACCCAGCCATGGCGGTGGCCGTGTCATCATTAACGACGCCAGGTGGCATTTTAAGGATGAAAGCTTGTTCCCAAAACCTCGAGATTTCCTCGGTGGCCACAAGAAATACCGGGCGGGCAGAGGGAGTAGTGTGCCCTTGGATTTGAGCGCATTGTAGTGTCGCGGCACGAGGAGCGAGCATGGGACAAATGTTTAGTGATAAGAGCGTGGTTTTGAAGAGTACGTAGTGGGATGTTGTCTGTACTGTCTTGCCGGGGGCGTGATGCATCATCACTGCTCTTGTACGGAATGAAATCGTTTCAGTGAATTGTCCGTTTCCCAACATGCTAGCAGGGTGTCCTTTCAATGGGCAGAACACGTCATATGTTACATATGGGTTGACTTTACCCCCGTATTGTACAAATTCGATGTGCGACTAGCCATACCTTACATGGACTTCAGGTAGTTGGCCTCCTTGATCTTGGCCTTCCTCTCTTTGCGCATAGCCTTCCTGAGCTCCTCTCGCTTATTCGCAGCCGCAATGTTCTCCTCAACGCTGCTACCCTCCTTGCCGGGCAGGTTGATCGACTGTTGCGGCAGAGGGATCTTGGGTGCTAGGGCCTCGAGGTTGCCTTCAGCCAAGAGCTTCGCTTCGAGGGCCTTTTGGCGCTTGGCTGCTATTCGTCGTTGCTTCTTGGACTTGGCTGTTCATGGAGGATTAGTACATGGCTCGCAGTGGAAGCAGGCCATGGTGCTGGAAAAGAGCCACATACAGAATTCATCTCCGGCATTCTCGTCCGCAGCGTCGGAGCTCTTCTTCATGACATCCAGGCACGACCATAGCCACTCCGGGTAGTCCTCATCCTTCAAAGCCATGGGATCCTGCCCGCCCTTGGTGTAGTTTAGGCCATTGAGGACAGTCCCTTCTGTGCAGATTGACCGCACCGTGACAGCTTGTTTCGCGGCTTCGCCCGCCTGGGTGACGGGCGTGGACAGTTTCGGTTCGGCCGACCGTAATTTTGAGGCCACTGAGAATTGCCGTACGAGGGGCAGCTGCCGCCTGGAAACGGTACCGCGGAGGCACCGTGTGCAGAGCATTGTAATGAGTTGTGGTGATGTTGTAGTCGGCGTGACAGGAGACAAGGCTAGTGGCTGGAGAAATTTTGGAGCGAGTGCTTAGGGAGCGGGCCAATGAGGCCAGCCGCAGCTACGCGATTGTCAGCCTCGCGTGCATGACCAAAAAATCGTCAGTCATCCACGATCCGACAATATTTTTCCTCTCGAATTGCATCTGACAGCTCCTCTGTATTGCGCCGTTTACCCAGTTTCTTTACGTTTTCCGTGACTTCGCCAAACGTAGAAGCAGTCCTCCTTGGCGAAGCCAGTGTGGCGGACGCCAATCATTTCGCGGAATGGGTGCTCGGCATTGACGATGACGTCAACTGGGCGCCATATACCGACGATCAAGGCCTCCAAGATGCCCATATTCCACAATGCAACCACGAGGGACGACACAACAAACTATGACCCTTGCAGAAGAGACTTGGCCGTGTGTTAGGAGATGTGAGTCATGTACTGACTGCCCTAAATAGGTCCATAACGAACAAGCATAGCTTCATGAGAGAAATGAGAGAAAGGTCTATATCGTCAAAGTTGCTCGTCCTTGTGAAGCGGATCTGAGGCCTTTTCGAGGCACTACATTCCTAGGCATCATAATTCCATTAACCAAAAACTACTCTGCGGCAATTGACGAGACATCGACGCAAGGAGGGACCAAGATGCTTCGCGTGGAGGAACAAACCAGAATATCGCTCAAAGATGCAGACACAATGTATATTGTTACTATTATATGAAACCCCAATGACCGGAGTTGGACTCGCCGACTAGCAGAATATACTTGATATTCTCGAGATGTAATGCTGTCTCCCGAGCAAACGTTGATAATTCTCAAGGCTGCGCCAGCCGCGTTAACGGCAATGCCCGCACGGCAATCGTTGCCGTGTCCCATGCCGGCCTTTTGGATCGAGAGCCATGTCCACTCCGTAGTCCCAACAAGTCGACATGGCCGCCAAGTAACGGCGAAGCAAAATACAGGGCAATTGGGCGGTCAGGATGGGCAATTAACATATAAAGTTCATTCCATTGCTTCCAGGTATATACACACTCGTACAGGATCCAAGTATGCTCTCCGTGAGGTGGCGCAACAACTCCTCAGGCACGTCTCGTCTTACCGAATGCCATTCCCGTAATTGCACAGGTGCCAAGTTCTCTAAATCCGTCTAAAGCCGTCCGTAGACTCTCGAGCTTGGTTTCCATCAACATGCGATCCCGTCTTACGAGGAGAATCGTCCCTCGTTAAGCTTCGCAATCTTGTTGCTCGTGTGCACCTTGGCCGCCAGGTCGAGCTCCTCATCTTTCTTCTCGATGTAGTTTTGCTGCAGAAACTTGGTTCCCTTGATCTTTTTCGACGCCATCAGTTGCAGATACCGCTCTGAGCACAGCGTCAGTATTGCCCCGAAAGTGCCAATGGACAGCATTGCGACTAACCTCGCAGTTGGCCGCAGTTTTCCAGGTGGTTGACGCCCTCCCGCATGTAGCACTTGCCCAACTCCTCGCCGACGAGTCGGGTCATCATGGCGCCCACCCACTGCTCGCGGATGATGGCATCCTCGGCGGCCTTGAAGGCTTTTGTGTCGTCGTAGTCGACGCCGTTGAAGGTGGGAGGAACCTTGGGCTTTTGGCTCTTGAAGGACTCGGACTCGGCGGTCGGCATATTGGGCAAATAGATTGAGCCTCAAATTTTTAAGCCAGATGCCGTTGTGCTCACAAGGTGTCGGGAAAGAAGCGACAGGTTGGTCGATATTCGGAGCTGTGATACACTACCATTCGAGCCGCAGGAGCTGCACCAGAATGCTTGCAGCCTTGATTCTAAGGCATCATTCTTGCCCATGAGGCTGTAGCACCCCGGAGATGGCAACGGCGCTCACCGCCCTGGGCGAGCCCCACCTTTTGGCAGGAAGAAAAAAAAATCGGCGGCCCATGCACCAGCCTGCTCCGAGCCACCCAACCACCACCATAAAACCTTGCGGCGTGCGTTCCCAGTTTCTACTTTTTTTCCTCCTCCTTCCATCTCCTGCCATCCCTCAGTTTATTCGTTCACGCACTATTCTTTCGCACCGCAGTCATAATGGCCAAGACCAAGACCAAGGAGAGCAAGAAGGCTCAGCCTTCTAAGCCTATCGCGGCCAAAGCCGAGGCCGTCACCAAGTCGTCCAAGACCAAGGAGGTAGCCAAGCCTGCCGCTAAGAAGCTGGCGAAGGAGGAGCTGAAGAAGAAGAAGGTTGTCGAGCCTGAGTCCTCCAACTCTGAGGAGGAGGAGGAGGAGGAGGATTCCTCTGAGAGCGACTCGGACGCTGGCGACAGCTCCGACTCAGAGTCTGAGCAGAAGATTACCAAGAAGCCCGCTGTCAACGGCAAGGCCAAGGCCAAGGCCGCTGCTGCTGCTGCTGACTCCGACTCCGACTCTGACAGCGAGTCTGAGGAGGAGACTGTCAAGAAGCCTGTTGCCAATGGCAAGGCCAAAGCCGCCGCCACTGACTCCGACTCTGACTCCGACAGTGACTCTGAGGAAGCGGCCAAGCCCGAGACCAACGGCACTTCCAAGGCTGCTGCCGCCGACTCTTCTGATTCGTCTGACTCTTCCGACTCTGATGATGACAAGCCTGCTGCCAAGGTTAGTAACTTCGAGGCTTCGCGGTTTGTATAAAGCTAACCATGGTGCAGAAGGATGAGTCTGACGACTCCGAAGATGATTCCGATGACTCTGTCTCTGAGACTGAGGAGGCTGCGCCCTCTTCCAAGAAGCGTAAGGCTGAGACCGAGATTGATGCAACGCCTAAGAAGGCCAAGACCGATGAAAACGCCCAGGCCGCCACCACTCTGTTCGCTGGCAGCCTGAGCTGGGGTATCAATGACGACTCCCTGTACGAGGCCTTCAAGGACTTTGAGGGTCTGGCCAGCGCTCGTGTTGTCACCGACAAGCTGTCCGGCCGTAGCCGTGGTTTCGGATACGTCGACTTCAACGACTCCGAATCTGCCACCAAGGCGTACGAGGCCATGCAGGGCAAGGAGCTTGACGGTCGTGCCATCAACCTCGACTACGCCAATGCGAAGCCCACCGACGCGAACCCTCAGGCCCGTGCCGCCGATCGTGCCAAGAAGCACGGTGACTCCGTCAGCCCGGAGAGCGACACCCTCTTTGTGGGCAACCTGCCATTCGACGTCGACCAAGACAGTGTCCACCAGTTCTTCAGCGACGTGCGCGAGCCTACAAGCGTCCGCTTGCCCACCGACCCGTAAGCATTGCCTTGGCCCCCAAGTACATTTACGACTCAATCTAACAATGCTACAGTGATTCTGGTAACCTGAAGGGCTTTGGCTACGTTAGCTTCACTTCTGTTGAAGACGCTAAGCACGTCTTCCAGGAGCTCAACGGTGCTCCCATTGGCACCGGCAGAATGTCGCGCAACGTTCGTCTCGACTTCGCCAGCGCCCGTCCCCCTCGTGAGGGTGGCGGCGGCGGCTTCGGCGGTGGCTTCAGCGGTGGTCGTGGCCGTGGTGGACGTGGTGGCGGCCGAGGTGGTGACCGCGGTCGTGGTGGCCGTGGCCGTGGTGGCGACCGTGGCCGTGGCGGCGGTCGCGGTGGCTTCAGCCGAGGAGGTGGCTCGAGCTTCTCGGGCTCGAAGATCTCCTTCGACTGAGGTAACCTGAGGGCTGTCGGCGGGCTTTCCAGCACAAAGTGGGCTTAGTGGGCTGTCGTTTTCAAAACAAGTTGAGGCTTCGTCTATGACGAGACTGTGGGCTTTGAGAATGTCGCTTCCTCGTGGAGCGGCGATAGACCTGGGGGCTTTTTGCACTTGGACCGTGGGCTAGTGGCACTGCCACCTCTGCGAGGGACTCGCCTGATGGAATTTCGTTTGGCTTTTTGATTGTGGGCTCTGAGGCGGGCTTAGTCGTTTCGGCGACTATAATAATTACCAGTGGGCTTCTGAGGGATTTGGCGGCTGATCTTGGGAACGGTTCCCTCTCACGGCAACGTGGAGGACCCGATTCAAATTGAACTCGTGCGAATACTTCTGAGGGACCTGGGGGCTCTGCAAATGCAAATACTTGGAGAGTTGGTGTGGTGCGGGAGTCCTTGGGATTTCTAAACCATGTCTCTCTTTTGGCTGTATCAATCTCGACGTTTACTTCACTGCTTGTAATGGATTGGGTAAGTATTTGCCTTTGAGATTCGCAACAGCTTGTAGATATTGGCGTTTAGGAAGGAAAAGTAATACACTGTTCATCCGAAATGATTGTCCCCTGTTTAATGTGAAGTGCGCTGTTCGTGTTGCGCTGGCAGCCCCGGATGAGACGATGCTGATGCTCGGTGTGCACTGGGCCACTGCTTTGCCTTGTGTTGCGACGGCCATCGCGGACAAATGAATGGCCCAGCCTTTTGGGTGCAGTTTATGGCGAGGATGTTGGCTTTACGAAGCAGTGTCACCTATGGTCATCTGTTCCTGGCGGTCTGTCCTATAAATAGCCACGGGCGGGCGGGCATTGGCGGCGGCGCACCGACTGCGGACAACAACATACGGCTCGGTGACGTTGTTGTCAGTGTCTCTCGATATGCGGCAGACGGCGTCTTCAAGTTCGATGTTGGCAAGACCATGTTGTTCACCCCCGAAATGACGACACGAGCTGTTCAACTACACATGGTGATGCCCCGACCCGCACAGTCTCACGACCACCTCGGGTTGAAGAAGAGGATGGTCCCGCTACTCACTATGGGGTCATCGCTTCTGCCAACAGAGTCATCAAGGATGCCTTGATTCGAGATGAACTCGCCGCGCAAAAGCGTCTTGTGCTTTGAAACCTCCGCGGCAGGGGTTATGGACGCCGTGCCGTATCTGGCGGTTCGCGGCGTATGCGATCCCGGCTTGCTGTTTTTAATATACGTTATGCCTTGTAAGTTCAACGTGGTCATTTTCGCTCCTTCAGATAGACGGGTGCAAGGTTGGGCTGCGGGGAGCTCAGTTGCAGCGCGAGCGTGCGTGACTTCATCATCTGCCGGGTCGCCATTGTCGGCCACATGGATGGACGCGCATGATTGCTGCTTTTGGCGAGACCCCGCCTCGGCGCTCATGACCAGTTCTTGTCTCGGCCAGCATGTATCAGTACTTGCGCTTATCAGGCTCACCGTCCAAGGCCAGCGTGAAGGTGGGCATTTAATAGGTGGACTGTGGTGCAGAACTGTGCACCAGTAAAGCACGATGCGCGCGTGACGTAATCGCACCATGTCCGCGCCTTGTCAAGTACCGCTACCTCGTGATCGCCATCCTGCTCACCAGCCGTGGACGGATGGAGACAAGACCAGACCCAACCTCAACAAGACCCTTTCTTTGCTCGCTCTCCAACACCGACCCGCCCCGACCTCGCTCCTCAACTGTCGCTCCTTTGTCTTCCTTTTCTTTCCCTCCCTGTTTCCCTTCAGTCGCGGCCCAAAGTGTCGACTACTTGCAGCGAGAGGCCGATCCGTCTTCCAGTTGTACTTTGCGATAAGGCGGGGTGCTGTTAACGTCACCAGACCACTGGCGCTCGGGCTGAGCCTCAAAGCGGCGCCTCAACGCGGCTTCCGTCATCACCAATATCATATAAACTGGAAGACGTGCTTTCAGCAGTTCCACCATGGATAATCAAGCAAGCCAGATCAGACAGCAGTCGGCCGGTATGTCGCAACCCGCTGCTGCGAGGTCGAGTCCAGGGCTGCCGCCTCGGCGCCGGTTCGACGGTTTGTCTCTCACGCTGCCTCACTGCGGCTCTAGCCAACTAACCGACGCAGAATCATGGGTCGAGGTGTCGTCGCAGCCATCGTCTTCGTCGCTTTCTAGCATCGGCGACGAGATTGTAACGACCGGCCTGCGAGTTGCTGGCCCCTATAATCGCCGCCGTCGCCTACCGGCTTCGGCCAGATCGCTGCCACAGCAGAACACGGCCATCCACGCCGCGGGGACGAGTAGTCAGGAGGAATATGATGAGAGCGAGAGCGAGGACGATCAGCTCATGACAAGTTCAACGGAGAATATGCGGCCGCCACAAGAAGGCGCCAACGACGACTCTGATGCCGACTCGGACGATGCCGATAATGTCACTGCTCTCGGCCGAGTGTCAGATCGGCCAGTCTTCCAGCCTCAGCCAAACGCTTTTTCTCACCCACAATCCCAGGTTCCTCAACGAAGCCACTCCGCCACCTATGCCATGCCTCCGCACCCTCACAGCGGGTTTACACGGCCTTCATTTTCGCGACGCTCGCAGACACGAGTCCATCGTGGAGGCCCCAACTTCATGTCACCGTCAAGCGCCCGCGAAGACAACGATGCAGCGTTGCGGGCGTCCCTGACGACCCTCCTGTCCTGCGCCGCGGCCGCCAGGGGCCTTCCAAAAACAAAAGAAGAGGCCGAGACACGACGGATGGGAGGCGACGGTGTTGGTCCGAGCAATCAGCCCATGGAGCTGCGGCTAGTCCCGGAATCAGAGCTGATGGAGGACCCTGGGCCGGCCCAGGCAGGGTCTATGCCTTCTCCTCGCACGCGAAAGTCTCCGGCGAGGTCGCCATCACGGGCCGATGGTGCTTCCACGGATAAACCTAAGCGGGCTGTTTCAGCCGGACGAAGTCCGCGGGCGACCAAGAAAAAGAAGACTGCAGCAGGTGTTGCGGATGATGCTTTGATCTCTCCGACCCTGCTGACTTGGGCCGTGAGTGCTGGTGTCGTCGTTCTCGTGTCGGTTGTTGGTTTTGGCGCAGGCCATGTCATAGGACGCGAGGTTGGTCGCCAAGAAGCGCTGTCAGCAAGTGTGAGCGGCGTGAATGAGACGACACAGTGCGGCCGGGAGGTTATTCGCTCATCCGGGGGCGGCCTCAGAAGGCTACGATGGGGGGCCGTGGGTAAGAGCATCGTTGCCCAGGCATAGGCTCAATGGCGGCTGTTTCCTTTGCAAAGGACAGACGCAAGTGTGGATTCACCGGGTCAAATCCGGGGCCGAAGCATATGACAGCATTTGGGGCGATGGGTTTAATGAACCGGCCGACATGTGGACATGAGATATGAAATCACTTGTTGGAGAAGGGGGGCGATGTGTGACTCTTGGAAACGAGAGGTTTGAGGAACTATATGATCCTGCAAGAATTGAATCTGGCGTTTGGGGAAAGTCTTTGGATCTCGAATTCCCTATACAGCCTGGGTGGCGTCGCTACCTACAGGAGCAACAAGGTGTTTCTGGAACGGGCTTGAAGCATCCGAGTGACGTTGCTGATGTTGGTGAGACTGCTTGACTGCGTGGGAGCTCCACTCGGGTTCTTATTCGCATTCGTGGTACGTAGTACGAAGTACGTACTCCGTAGGTTTGCGAGTGGCATGATCATGCTCCCAGAGCGCCAGCAAGGGACACGCCATGAAACATCCGATAGGCAGCAAACGCGCGCCGGGAACCTCAGTTGATCCGTGGCTGCTATCAGACCCTGCTGTCCGTGGCATCGAGCCTTGCCTTTTCTGGATAGAAGTTCGGAACCTCGCGACCCTCGCGCGAACCCGAATACGAGCGCCCAGCGTCGTGTCAGCAGCGGCTCCTGATTGGTTGGTCCCTGGCGGACGCATCTGCAGTTCCCCACACCGACCCCCCTGATGCCTTTCGTTCGCCATCCTAAATTACTTTTATCGGCCATTAAGGCCAACCTTTGCCCGTCCACCCGTGAGTCGAACGCTCGACAACGCAGACTCGACAATCCTCTGCCTCGATTGCCTTGCCGGTCCGAACCAGACAGCAGAGACAGCGCGCGAGGAACCACTCTCACCATGGGAATCCTCTCCGACGTCGCGGGCCACCCGCTTGCGCAGCACTTCCAGACCCTTGGCCTAGGGTCGCAGATTGCCATCGCGTTGGGAGGCTTCGTCGTCCTGTCGGTCGTGCTCAACGTCGCCAGCCAGATCCTGTTCAAGAACCCGAATGAGCCGCCGCTGGTCTTCCATTGGTTCCCCATCATCGGCAGCACCGTCACCTACGGCATGGACCCTCCAACCTTCTTTCGGGAGAACCGCGCCAAGGTTTGCTGCTCCTGAAAGATGACCCTGGGGAACTCTCAGCGCAAGACTGACCACGTGCTGCAGTTTGGCGATGTCTTCACCTTTGTCCTCCTCGGCAAAAAGACCACCGTCGCTGTCGGCCCGGCCGGAAACGACTTCATCCTCAACGGCAAGCTCAAGGATGTCAACGCCGAAGAGATCTATACTGTCCTGACTACCCCTGTCTTTGGCCGAGACGTCGTCTACGACTGCCCCAACGCCAAGCTGCTGGAGCAGAAGAAGGTAATTCCTCACCGCGGTGATTGCGACAGGAAACAGGCCGCTCACAAAAACGTCTCGTAGTTCATGAAGATCGCGCTCACGACCGAGGCCTTCCGATCCTACGTCCCCATCATATCCAGCGAGGTGCAGTCCTACTTCAAGAAGGATGCCGACTTCAAGGGCAAGTCCGGCATCGACGACGTTCCCAAGAAGATGGCCGAAATCACCATCTTCACTGCGTCGCACGCGCTCCAGGGCAGCGCCATTCGCAGCAAGTTTGACACGTCTCTGGCTGCCTTGTATCACGACCTAGACATGGGCTTCACGCCCATCAACTTCATGCTCCACTGGGCGCCCCTCCCCTGGAACCGCAAGCGCGACCATGCCCAGCGAACCGTGGCCAAGATCTACATGGACACCATCAAGGAGCGCCGGGACGAGGGCGACGCCAACAAGGAACTGGACATGATGAAGCATCTCATGAACTCGACCTACAAGAATGGGGCCCCGGTGCCTGACCACGAGGTTGCACACATGCTGATTGCTCTTCTCATGGCTGGCCAGCACTCTTCGTCGTCGACCAGCTCCTGGATCATGCTTCGCCTTGCGCAGAACCCTCACATTTTGGAAGAGCTCTACGAGGAGCAGGTCAAGGCTCTGGGTGCTGACTTGCCGCCCCTGGCGTACGAAGACCTCGCCAAGCTCCCGCTGAACCAGGCCATCATCAAGGAGACGCTCCGTCTGCATGCCCCCATCCACTCCATCCTGCGCGCTGTGAAGCAGCCCTTGGCCGTCCCCGGCACCAAGTATGTCATTCCGACCTCGCACACTCTGCTCTCCGCCCCCGGCGTCAGCGCGACCGACCCGATCTACTTCCCCAACCCTGACGTGTGGGACCCTCACCGCTGGGACGCTGATGCCGTCAACGCGCCGACCATGGTCCAGAACGCCGTCGAGGAGGAGAAGATTGACTACGGATACGGCCTGGTCAGCAAGGGCGCGGCGTCTCCATATCTGCCCTTTGGCGCGGGTCGCCACCGATGCATCGGCGAGCACTTTGCCAACGTCCAGCTGCAGACAATTGTGGCCGAGGTTGTGCGCCTGTTCAAGCTGAGTAACGTGGACGGAGGCCACACCCTGATCGGTACCGACTACGCCTCGCTGTTCTCGAGGCCACTGGAGCCCGCCAATATTCGCTGGGAGAGGAGGGATTAGGCTTTACAAGGAAAATAAGGCGCGAATGCTGGGGGACGCCACTGTATAGTAGACGGGTTACACACCGGAGTTTAGAGTCTTTGGATGGACGGTTCATGTAGAGGCGACCCACACGACACCATGACCCGATAATAAKAATACGAATAGAATTGACGGTGAAAATCGCTGTCACTGAAATACAAGCTTCTCTCTTGGGATTGTGAAGACTCGTTGAACCAGCGAACGTCATGTGCGGCGCATGGTTGGCTTAGACCCCATTTGGCGGGGGATGAGACGTCCATGACCATTAGACTGCACTCGGGTGAAACGGCATCCGGAGTTACAAACCTGCCATGAACACACAACGCACCAGCAAGCACACGAGGTCATTTCTGAGTCGTCGAGCTTCCTAAGAATTCTACGGGGGCGTGGACTGGGTGCTCTACTTGCGAGCTTTAGCCCTATTTCTGGATCAGCCTTGTTGCCTACAGCATAGGCACTCGCCACGGACATACATCGACCTCTTCGACTCCATTGAGGACCGGGAACATGGCTGAGAAATACGGTCCTTTTGTTCGCCTCTGGGGTGTCCATGCCTCACAGCTCCCGGCCTCATCCGCTACGCCGCAGGACCTCGCGCTCTTTCTCACGTCCCTCTTACAGGAGGCCCTGCCGTTCATCAGCAACGTGCCCTCGTCGCAGTCCTCCACGAATTCACCCTGGAAACCCAAGGGGATCAAGACATATCCCCACTCGGTGTCACCCGTGCAACTCTTCGAGCGAATCGTACCCGCCGCAGACCTCGCCGCCGTGGTCAAGAAACATCACCCACCGCAGGTCGACGCGGCGAAGGCGCGCGACGAGACGTGGGTGCTGCGGCGGAGCGTGCACAAGGACGCGGCGGCGGCGGGAACGGCGAGCTGGGAGGAGTGGGTGCGGTGCTTCAAAGACGGACACGCAGAGGCGGAGCAGGCCTTCACGCCGAGCGTGCTGAGCACCGCGCTCACGCAGCAATGGGACTGCGCGGGCGTCGAGGTCGAGCTCGGGGGCGCGCACTGGGAGGACTGGACGCTCCGGCTCGAGGCGTCGACGCACAAGCTGCCGGCGCCGCTGCGCAACCGCGTGTTCCCCGTGGTGCAGGCCACGGCGTCGGCGCGTGGCCGCCGCGAGTTCGTCGTGGTGCAGGTCGCGGCGCGAGATGCCGAGGGCACGGGGGACGGGACGGTGCGCGGCGCGTACACGAGCGTGGAGCGGCTGCGGGAGACGCCGGACGGGGTGGAGTGGATCATGGGCACGGCGTCGGATGCGCGCGGCGTGCTGCCGGCGTGGGTACAGCGGATGGCGGTGCCGGGGCAGGTTGCAAAGGACGTAGACATGTTCCTGGGGTGGATTGCTGAGGAGAGGAAGAGGATGGTGTCGACGGGCGGTGGTGAGTCCGGCGCTGGGGGTGAGGCGGCGTGAGGTGACGGAGTGCGACAGGAGCAATCCCAAGGTTCACCACATGGTTCATGAGCTAAAGGGGCTGTTGGCAGTCAAGAAAGAGCTATTGTCGTCCAGCGGACGATGGCAAGGCAATCAATCGTCCGTTGTCGTCTGCTGTCGTCTGCTGTCGTCCCGAGAGTCCATGAAAAGCGGTCACGGGATCGCACCCTTGAACAGCACTCGCAGGGAAGGAACGCTTGCCATGGATAGCACATCCCTTCTACGTTTCATTCTCTTCTTCCCTTACCTACGCACCAAGACTCTCCTCTTCAGGCGCCTCAGGCAGTTCTCGCCCTTCCCCAACTCAACACTCGAAGCATCCTTATACCTCCCCAACGCGTCGCAGCAGCTACAATTCCACTACTGTTTCCTCGTGGCCGTGAACATGGCCTCCATGAAGCAAAGACGACGCTCCGTCCCCTCGGGGACAGTCCCATCGGGCAGCCAGAAGGGCACGCTCTCCGACGCGGTCATCGTGTCGCCCTCGTCATCCCCACCGTCCGTTCAGCTACCCGCTTCCAAACATCCCACCGCCAACACCAGGCTGCTCGCCCAGGCCGATGCCCTCGCAAAGATGACCTTTGAGCTGAACCTCCGTGCCGTCAGCGCCCAGGCTGAGCGCCTGGAGCAGGAGATTGGCGGGCTGGTCGCCCGAACCAGCCAGGATAAGGAGTTCCGCCGGGAGCACGAGCAGCGCATCATGGATGCCTGGCGCGAGATTCTGAGCGTCAAGGCGTGCATGGGCGACGTCAATAGCACGCAGGAGGACATAAAGGTTGGGCTCGACAGATGCCAGCGAGAGGCGGCCGAGTTCAGGAAGCAGCTCAGACAGGAGATGAGTGACCTGAAGGGGCTGGTTGATGGCGTCGCCACCCAGCTCGACACGCTGCCTATGACGGCAGAGTCGGACGAAGAGCTGATGGGCGGCGTCACCCAAACCCAGCCAATAGAGACGAGGGCCGTGACACGGGCAAGGTCCAGTGCTCAAATCTCGGCGCAGCGCCGCATCGGTAATCATGCTCCTCCTCTTCGGGCAAAGGTCGCAGGCCGTCTAACGAAACGGCAGAGTGCTCCAAGCAGCCCCCCAAACGCCGCGTCCAAGAAGCCATCAAGTCCACTCGCCGATGGCACTGCGATCACAAGACGACCAGCCTCACAGACGCCGAGTTCACCGCCAACTACCTCAAACAGCAGTCCAAACGCGATCCCGCCATTGCAGTCCTCATCCAGAGAGCCATACAGAAACGCATCCAGCGCCGCCATCGTCCGAGAGCGAGTTCCCGCCCTCGATCGCTTAACGAGTTTTGCCAGGACGTTGCGTGGGCGGACGTCATCGAGACGGTTGAAGAAGTGTTGCTGAACAACGAGGATGCAACCACCCAGGCGTTGCGTTGAGGGGTGGTGGGTGAGGGGAGATGTTTGAGCTGTTGCGAGTCTCATGTGGGTGATGAACATGTGGTCATATCGGGCTCCGGATGTAGCTTGACAGCATGTATACTCCGTGCCCCATTTGATGTCCCTGGGGGTGCCGTGAGTTCAATTTAGCAAGGTATGATGTCTGTCACGAATATAATTTGAGTTTTAAACCTAATATGTTTGCTATAATCAAGGCCGCTTGCTTGAAGCATGCATTTCCCAAGGCGATACTTCGCCATGTTGGTATTTATGGTGGCAAGCCGCGCCCTGTGAGAAATCCCCTCGACGCCGTTCCAGTCCATATATCCATCCCCCCAGCTTCCGGCTGGCAAAGCAAAGCCGTAAACGCCAATTCCATTTCTGCCGCCAGTGGGGCATCCTCAATCATCCGTCTCGATGCCAATCGACGACTTCTTGAGCTCAATCTCCGACTTGAGCTGCTTGATCTGGTTCTCGACGCGGGTGCGCAGGATCTTGTTGGTCGTCTTCTCAAGGTCGTCCATGCGGCGGGCGAGCTGCTTCTGCAGATCGTTGATGATGTCCCGCACGCCCTGCTCCTCGTCGCGCTGGGCACGCTGATCCTCGTCCAGGTCCTCATCGTCSTCGTCGTCGTCGTCATCGTCGTCSTCCTCCGACTCCTCGTCGTTCTCGATACTGTCTTGTAGGGCCGCCGCGGGCGTCTCGGCCTGCGTCGCCATGGGCATCATGTCCATGCCCGTGGCGGGCGTCTCGACCGTGATTTCGTCTGCAAAGGCGGCTTCGAGGTCAGCTTCCAAGTCGTTGTCATCGACGTCGTTGTGGCCGCCCTGGGCGCCAAAGTAGCCCATGCCATCGTCCACCTCGCCCTCGGCGTCCTCGTCGGCCCCGTACTCGTCTTCGGCGTCCTGCTGGCGCTCGTCGACCCATTCCCATTTGGTCGAGATGGCCTTGGCGTCCTCGGCCAGGAGCCGCTCTACCTCGGCCTCCTTGTCCTCAATCTCCTTCCTGCTGATGGTCTTGGCGAACCTGCGGTTGACGCAGTCGTGCATGGGCGGCGTGAGGCCGTGCGGCCACTTGAAGTTGGAGTCGATCATGGGCGGCAGCGGCGCGAGCTTAGCCTCGTTTTCGTCCCTGACCTTTTGGAAGACGAGCAGCATCTGGCAAATATCGGCAGACTTCATAAGCGACTTCTTGTCCCACGTCTTCATAGACTCGGTGATGGTAGGCAGGTCGACCATGACGGCCGCAAGGGGCTGGCCCTTGACGGTCACCATGGCCCGGCGCGTTTCCTCCTCGAAGAACTTGAGGACGATGTCGGCGCCTCCTTGGCCCCTGGGGAGGCCCATCTTGCCATTCTCCATGCACCAGCGCACGTAATCGCAGTGCTCCCCGGGGAACATGCGCAGTATAAACTGCTCCTCGATAGCCGGGTCCACCTCCCGATCGCTCGCCTCCGAGTCGTAGCCATCGCCCGGCGGGTGCAGCGGCGGGCGCCCACGCGGCTTCAGCACCACCTGAGTGGGGGCCGCCTTAAGCCCCTGCCGGATCTTGATCTTTGTCGGCGGGCCTCCCGCCGTGACTGCCAGCGGCAGGTTCTCGTCGTCGTCGTGCGTTCGCTTCTTGCTCTCGACGAGCTTCTGGGTCGGCCTCGGCTGGCGGCCGGCCTTTGTCTTGGTCAAGGGCACGGCGGGCCTCTCGACGGCGGGCGTCGGCGGCTGCGACAAGCTGATTTTGAGCTTCACCTTGCGGGGGGGAGCCTCGCCGCCGGGCGTCGCGAACGACCTCGACGAGGCCGACGGAGCTGCTCTGGCTTGCGCTGCGGCGGCGTCGGCGACAAACGACGAAGAGCGGCTGACGTTGAGCTTGAGGCGCGGCGCGGGCGGCGGCGCGGACGTTGCGCCGCCATCTTTGGAGGCGGACATGATGTGTTGGCCTCGTTCGTGTTGGTGCTTGTGGGTGGTTGGTTGAAGAGGAGTTGGTGGTGATGAAGTTAATGAAGTACGTACTATTGTTCCGTGGCTCGCGTGCAGGGTTGCAGCGGGCGTGGCGGGGACCAAAGTCGATGCGGCTTAGCGCACAATCCTTCAGACTCCTTGGCGATGGACGACAGGGGTATCGACCCTTTTCTATCAATGCAGAATCACTCACGCGGGTCGGGACTGCACCTTTTACTTAGAACAAGCACGTGTTTGTTATCACAGTGGCGTGCCTCGGACGCGTCGAGTTTGAGGCAGGCAGGATTTAACTTCTCGACTGCGCTGCAGCCACGATTTATCCAACCAGTACGAAGTAGATAGGTACGGACAGAGACATTCCCAAGTGCTTCTTCAAAATGACAGCCAGCCAGCCGGCAAACGCCCTTTCAATGCCCCACCTCCCATGTTCCCGCAATACAAAGATGCTCGTGTAAGAAATATGTTGCTCGAATCGAATTCAAAAGGAGATGGCCAGAGAGATGCCAAAGCTACCAGCTGAGTCCGCTCCAGCTGTAGCCTCCATCGACATTCACCCAGGCACCCTTATCCATGGCCCGCTCCCAGCCCATCATGACGCCCAGCATTCTGCATCCCATGGCGCTCACAGCACATACGACTTTGTCACTAGCGCCTGCTAGGACGGCCAGATCCATCATGTACGCCCGACCGATGAAGCTGCGCAACCTCAGCGTCTGCTCCGACGGCGGCTCCACGGACTTGGAGTAGTCTCCAGGGGCGGCCGTGGCAGCGGAGTTGTTCTTGCGTTCGGCGCCCAGGTTCCAGAACATGGGCGCGAAGAAGCCCCCGTCCCAACCATGAGCCTCTTCCACAAAGTGATGAAGCGCATGCGAGTCGGGGTTGGCCTGCTCAATGGCTTCCTTGGAGGCGAGGCGAATGCGCTGCTGTGCAACATAGGCGTCCGAGAAATCCGACTCCCTGTGGACCATCGGGTCATCCGAGGCAATCACGGTTATGGCCTTGCGCTTCTCGCCCTCGGCCTTGGTGTCGTTGTAGTGTGCCTCAGCCAGGCGCTGGGCGTGCCTGAGGAAGACTTCAGCCGGGATATAGGTATCCCGATACTGGTACTCTAGGGGGTGTTGGTCCCCTCGTCGGATGTGGAGACCGATAATAGGTGCATCCTGGACTGTCGTACCACCAGTTTTCGCTTTCCCTTCAAGCTCTTTGATCCGTTTGTCGACGTATTCTTGGTCCTCTTTGGTGAGCTTGAAAAGCGTTCGATAGCCGGTCCGAGCCAGCTCCAGCAGATCACGCTGGCTGCTGTCGGCGCCCGTGTTCCGGCGATGCTTGGCAAGCAAGGCTGGAAACACATCCCTTGTGGTGACGCTGGAGGCGACGAGATGCCGGGCTTGGACGGGACACGATACCATCTGGTGTCTTGGTGGCGGCCGGCAGTCGGGGATGGGAGGAGCTTGGAACATATCTGTGTAAGCACCGTACGCCCACCGAGAGTCGTCGACGAAGAATGCCCTGCCCTGCTCCTTGGCTAGGGCGTAAAGAGTCCACAATGCCATCAACGAGCCACCGATTCCAGCCTCTGGGCTCTCCAGAGCATACGTCAGTGAGCTCTCGCAGACGGGTTTCCCAGCCATCGACTCCCAATTCAACCCCACGAAGTGCCCAGGATGTTTGGGTGACTTTGCTCTTCCTGCTCCGGGTAGCAGTCCGGTCCGTTCCGCCTCCTGGACGTCGACAAAGTAGTCGTCGGGATTGTCATAGGCCAACATCATCTCGTTCGACAAAGGGGTCTTGTGATGGAGATCCCTCGCATGTGCTGAAACCTCGCGACATCGGCCGCTCATCCCAGCGTACTCATTGATGGATAGTGGGAAATCGTAGTCGCGAGGGATCGAGACGGTCCATTTCGATCGCTTCCGACTATCACTGACGACAATCGGGGTGGGAAAGTCGGGCAACATGTCCTGTCCCACCATCTCAAACTCCTCCTTGAAATGCGGCAACACGGCCGGCAGGGCATTTCGATTCCGGGCTACGAATGTAAGAACATAAAACGCTGCAAAAAGGCTTATGAAATAAACGATGAGCCGAAGTAGTCGTCTCGGTCGGGTGGTGAAGATCTGTGATGAAGAACGCTTCGGCCGCGGGACAAGCGCAGGTAGACTGGGCGATGGCGGCGGGGAGAAGAGAAGATGGTTGAAGTTGAATCGGGAAGAGGTGGCAGAAAGAGGCCCAGAGCTGCGCTCCTGGTTATTGTACGACGCTGTCCGTCGCAGGTTGATTCTCGGTGGTGCAACCATGACTCTGGCATGCAGCGAGTGGGAGAGGTCGAGGCGTGGCGCCATGGTGTTGTCCGTGCCGTCAACAAGACCGGTTTAAGAACAAAGGACACATTGGAAAAGGAAAAAGGAAAGGTACATTAGCGAAATGAAACGGGAGAGAAAACGAGGATGGACAAGAACGTGAATGTGCTGCGTTGGGACAAGGAGCGTGGGAGGGAGACGGCACCCAGCGACGGCGCCGTCGAAGATGTGTGAAGAAAAGAGGAACGGGTTGCGCTCAGAGCAGGATGCGAAGACCGGTGAACAGGATGCGGACGTCGGGTCAAGGACCCATCAGTCTCGAAGGTGTCCGATCTAAGCAGCAAACCCCCGTGTCATCAGACAAGCATACAAGACGAGTCAGTGCTGATCCTCATGGGCCGTCGGCGGGGACAAGCGGTGTTTCGAGGTTCTGTGACCTGTCGACTCCGCCTCGGAAAGTGACGAAGATGGCTAGTTATTTCGATGGCAAATTGCTGCAGCGGGAACGGGCCTTCAAACGTCGACGATCCGGAGCAGGGAGGGCAAGGGACAGACGAAACGGGAGATGATGGCCTCAGTCAGTCACCCGTGTGCGCCGAGACGAGTCGTCGGGACGGAGACGGGGCAACACCCAGCCTCGAAGACCCAGGGTCCTTGCCTCGTCCGAACAATTGCTGGGATATTTGCAAAGGTTCGGGCTAATAAAGTACCTTGGTCGGCCAAGCTCCCTCGTCATCAACCCCCACAAGCTTGGAACTGCGGCGTGCAGAAGCTGGCTGTCCCTGGCAACAGCCCCAAGCCGGCAGGTCGACTACTCGTACGAGTAGGAAGGGAAACGAAACGAGGCTTGACGGTAAGGATGAAGCCGACGGGCCGGTGGGTGTCAGCCGGAAGAGGGAAAAAGAAAGAGTGAAGATCGGGCAAAGAGGGGGTCGTGAAGCCAKCCAGCCAGCCACAGCCAGCCTCTCACGAAGCGCAGCACGAGCACAAAAGACGAGCTGCGGTGCTGCGGTGCTGCGAAGCTGCGAAGCTGCGCACCTGGCACAACGGGAACCATCGCGGCGGGCACGCAACACGGAAACGGGCCGGCGGCTACGTCGCACGAGCGAGAGGGGAGCATGACCCAGCAACAGTGAGCGAATGGACGCCTGAATGCAAGCCCTCTGGAGCCTCCTCGGTGCCACCCTTGCCCGAAGACGGACGAAACAGGCACGCGAGCCCGGCGCTTGCCGGGGCATCGAATCGAGTGCTGGACCGCCTTGACTGGTTGCGTCGTGAGTGGCAGTCTGGCAGAGATGGTGATGGACGACAGAAAAGACCGAGGTGGAGACAGGAGAAGCGGCTCTGGGCTGCTGTGTCGTCATACCGAGCCAGGGGGTCTCTTATCCCCTCTGAAACGTGAAACACAGGGCAGCTCCGGACATCTAATACCCAGCTCCCAGGTGTCGTGGCCATACGAAGTTCATATGACGGGTACCTTGCTGCAGGTAGATCGAATCTGTCCTCAAAGTCCGGCGCAGCCCCGCTTAACGCGTTTCACCATTCGGCCCTCCCAGGGGTCTGGAACCAACCAACGGCCCCAACATCGCCCGTCGCAGCGTCCAATCGCCATGTCGAACCCGACCACTGTTGGCCACCAGACCTTCCTCTGAGCCGCCGACTTAGTAGAATTCCCATTGCCCAACGCGAAGAACCAACCCCGTGGACATTGGGAGTGGGCAGCTGCTCTTCTTAGCCCTGTGCTACCCCTGTCCCCTGCTGCCTGTTTCTGTCTCGAAGCTTGACGAGACTCGAGAGGTTGCTGGTCCCGGGGCTGCGTCCATCAGCAGCAGCGGGGTAGAAATAATACATACGAACAAGGACGATTTTACGTGCGCGCTGGGAGACACACAGAGAGAAAGCCTGGCAAAAATCCTTCTCACCATGTGCATCGGAGAAACAAGTCGTGTCATGCACGCACGCAGAAATACTGGACCAGTCAGGGTCGGGCAATTTATCTCCTACAGCCAGACTCCAACTCGTGCGCCGCTAACCCTGCTGCCAACTCCCCGTCGTCGCATGAGTACTTCGTACGAGTACGAGTACATAGGAGCATAGCTGCTCGCTAAGAACCCGCATGAAGGGACAAGAAATTCGTCAGACGTCCGTCCGTCCCAAGCATGCCACGCCAATCGTGCGCGGTCTTACTAGTTGCAGCCGACACCATACCGGCCAGTTCGTCCATATTCTCCTCAGACGCCATATTCATCATCATGGGCTCACTAGGGACCTCTTTTCCAAGATACCTTGTCTCTGAACCGCACTATCGATTCCACCAAACAAACTCGTTAGGGTCTTCAGCACTTGGGTATGTCAAACGCCCCAATGACACTTGTTCGTTCGACTTTCCATTGCTATCATTATCGAGGCTCCTCGTAATCCTCGGGTCCTGTGCCTCATGTATAATACGTACATAAAAATGCCATTATGTCCTCAACACGAGGTCTAAGAGAGTGTAGACGTTGCTTTTTCAACTCGGCCATGACGGACATAAATGACGCGTAAAGGGGGCATTCCCGCGTCAGCAAAAGTGCCCCTCCAAACCCAGCAATCCCGCAGCAAACCGGAAGCCGCCCTTTCGAGCGAAAGAATGAAACTCTTCCGCCCTCATTCCGCCCCTGGAGTCGTCTTTGTCGACAGAAAACGCAAAATCAAGCTCGGGTATAGCGCAAACAATTCCAATAATGGCCCTTCACTCCTGAACTCCTCTGACTCGCCATGGCGTGCCCACACCCTTAGCCGCCAATCGTATAGGCAAAGAAACACACAAATCATCCTCTCTCATCATTCGCTCGAGGTCCGTTGAAGCGCGTCCGTCGTCGTAGGACTCGCAGTCTCGGGCGGCACCGGGCTCTGCCGTAATGGCTCCAGCTCATGCGGTGGTTCCTCCAGGGCGTCCAACTTCCCTCCCGCAGGCAGGCGTACACTGCCGCGAACACCCCTGATGATGTGGCCAGTATCGACGCCGTCCTGAATCATCTCCTCCAGCATCTTGTTCATCTCGTCGACGCTCTTGGTCCGCTTCTTCTGCGGCTTGGTCGGTGTTGGGCTGGTCGGCGGCTCGCCACGCGGTCCACCCTGAGACTGAGGCGATCGAGGCTCGCCCGATGCATCGGCAGTGTCTCGCGATCGAGCTGCGCTTCGCAGGGCAGCTAGCATCCGGTCCTTGTCGTCCAGTCTGGCGCGCAGGTCGGTAATCTCCGCGTCCTTGTCCTTCAGCACCGCGGCGACGCTGTGGTCCTCTCCGACCATGATGCCCTTGTTGGGCGCCGAGAAGCCTACAGATGTACGCGACGAGCTGGCCCGACGCGCTTGAAGAAGCCGTTTCTCTAATGTGGCGATATATCGGTTCTTGTCCGCCAGATCAGCCTGCAGCGCTCGGTTTTGAGCCACCAGAGAGGCCGTGCCATCTCCAAACTCGCCGACACTATCATCTTCGCCGTCAGGGGTGTCGCCCTCGCCACCGGGCAGTCTCTGTCCACCACTCGACCGCCGGCCGATGGTGGACGATGCTGAGGTCATCGAGGCCGTCCGTTCCAGGAATTGTTTCGCTCCGTTCGACGTGGCGACCGAGGAACGGATGGATCCCGTGAGAGAAAGCTGCGAGAACCTTGCATATTGGCCGAGTGAGCTCATCGATCCGTCCGTGTTGACCCCAATCGACTTGGAACTGAGAATGAGGCGGTTTAGGTGATCGATCCGCTCCTTGAGGGCTGTTCTTGCCAGCTGCATCTCGAGAATCTGCTCCTCGTGTCTTTCTGTTGCTTCCTGCTCTCGAACCTTCTCAGCCACTTCGTCCTTTTCCACCTCGGTATCATTGTTCCTCTTGGCCTGCAATTCCAGCTGTTGCCTCAGTTCAAGAATCTCCATCCGGTAGCGTTCCAGCAATACTCTAGCACCTCCATCTCCGCCAGCGCCGAGGGCTTCCTCGGCCTTCTTCGCATGGCTGACGATGTTGTTCTTCGCTCTCGACGCAAACTTGAGGGTATTCAACGTCTCGGTCGTATGGCTGTTTGCTGCGGCCGCACTGCCGGCTGCTCCAATTTGGATCGTGCAGAGAATGCTGACGAGCGAATTGCCTGACAGAGCCCCCTGAAGCAGGCGAGTCAACTTGCTATCGCGGTAAGGCAGATGCTTCCCTTCCTTGTCGCCACCTTTACCCTCCTTCTCTTTCCACTCAGAAAGCTTCGCGATGACAGTTCCCAGGGTGAGCAGGCTCTTGTTGATGTGCGCGCCTTCCTGTCTCCTTTCTTTCGACTCGGCAGCCTTCTCGGAACCAGCGAGATCGATCAAGCTCAAAGTCGAGACGCGGACTCCTCCAGGGAGTATTCCCGATCGTTTTGCGTCCTTGCCGCCGGCGCCTCCTCCGGGTATCCGTTCCCGGCTTTCAACGACAATCTGCACGACGGCGTGACTGCGCGAGCTTCGAGCATTGAATTGCGTGCTGGCCGTTCGCCGAGCTTGATCTCCGCGAGCAATAACTCTCAACAATTGCGTGGGACTCTGGACGATCTCTTCTTTCAGGGGAGTGGCATAGACACCACGCTTGCTGTCCTCGCGGAGCTTGATCTCGTCCTGCAGGGCCGTGCCTCCGACACCGCTTCCCGTGGGCATGCTCAACAAGTCGTGAATCTTCTCGTTATAAATTTCCAGGTAGCTCACTCGCAGCAAGAACTCCCGGGATGGCGTCTCACGAATGTAGGAAAAGATGTCGGTGATGGCGAGGGGGATCACCCCGGGGGACGAGGCCGTTCCTTGCATGGAGAATGTCTTTCCCGTTCCGGTCATACCGTAAGCAAACACGGTACCATGGTATCCCTCCATGACCCTGCGAACTAGTCGTTTCGCAATGTGGTCGTATACGCGAGCATTGTTGTCGTGAGTCGTAAAGACATTGTCTGGTTCGCAGTCAGTAAACGAGGGTATACGAAGCGACAGGCAGCCCGCATACCGTAATAGTGATCACCGCCCTCCTTGCCCCTGTAGGCTATGAGCGATGTGCGCCCATCCACCATCCACTCTCCCTCGGGGCTTTGCTGATCGGCATTGGCATCGGGTCGGACTCGCACGCTCACAAGAACGTTGCCCTTGCCCTCGGACTTGGAGGTTCGCTTGTCAGATGTAGAACTGGTGCCTGTCGCATCTGATTTCTGGTTCGAGCCTTCTCCGGAATCCTCATACGTCGTGGCCGAAGTCGAGTACGAATCCTGCGCCGAGGAGCTTCGGCTATGAGGCGGCGACGAGACGCTGATGAGGCCGTCGGATATGCGAACGCTGCTGATAGACTTGCCCTCCCCGCTTCCATTTAATAAGCTCGGCGTTGACGGAGCGTAGGTGATATGCGATAGCTCTTTTGGTGTCTTGGACTTTCGAGACCGAGACTTTTCGTTTGCCAGCGGACTAGGCGGCATGCTGCTCGACCTATTGTCACCTCGGGGCGGATGAGGGAAGGAGTTGATGCTGACTGTCTTCCTTAGCGTCCTGCCAGCAGCGTTCACACTCGGTAATCCCTTGGCTTGAGGTAGGGCGGTGGTCGGGGCCGGCGTGGGCGGCGCCAGGACGGCTGACGGAGCTCGAAGGCCGCTTTTCGGTGTGCTCGGTGCGGACTTTGTAGAGCTGACGGAGGGAATGTTTCCAGTGCTCTTCCGAGTCTTGGTTACAGGCAAGGCGGGAAGTGCCATATTTGGCGGGCCATTGGAGGGCCGGGACGGGCGAGGCAGGGCAGTCGCCATTGTTGGTTGTGATGGTGCGGATGGAATTCGGAAAGCCGGAGCAGCCAATAAATATATGGGCTGTGGCAGCAGAAATCACCCTCCAAAGTCTGTCGTGTCCATCAACCCATATGCTGAATGGAAGCCGGAAGCGTTGCGAAATATCGGTACGGCCTGTGAGGTACGTCCCAAAGCGGCGTTTGGATAGAGACTGGCAGGTCGTCTTCAATCAAAAGACGGACGATGAACGCTGCTAGGCAGCTTGTACCTTGTTGCGGACGCACTTCACTCGCGACCGAGCTTGGCCTTATAATGGAAGCGGTCAGTCTCGAGGCTCGTCAAAGAGGTTTGCCAAGGTCATAGCGCGAGAATGCGCCGTGCATGCAGCAAAGTGGAAAGAGGGTCTGAACAACAGCGACGAGAGGTCAATGTCATACCAGAAGAAGCGCTCGAGACCGACGATATGTTCAGCTAGCCGATGACTGAGGCCAGAAACACCAGTCCTGTCAGATTCCCGGCACGGCGAGGAATACTACAAGACAAGCCGCCAAAAGGAAGCACAGCGGTCGTAGTCTCACGCAATCGCTGCTCGAACGTGAGGTTGGCACTGGCAACGCACGTCGTGCAACAACGTTTCTTTTTCGGTCTCGGTTTGGGTTCAACGAAGCTGATGAGGTCGGCGGGACTGCGGGCGGGATAGTCTTGCGCTCTCGCTCTCGAACGGCCGAGTCTGGGTGCGAGAGGGACTGAGGCGCAGCGCGAAGGGCCAGTGATGGTTCGTGACGGAGTCGGGGACTCGAGGTCACGATGAGTCTGCCTCTGGGGTTGACGAGGCGATCGTCGCGGCGGAGGGTCACGTCGGAAGCTCGGAGGCTTGCAGCTGGGGCGTCGCCCAAGGACGGACGGACAGGCGGGCGAATAGCTTGGGGCAAGGGACGTTCCCTTGGGTGACGAGGGTTCAAGACAAGGCCCACAGGGCCGAAGGGGCGCTCGTTCGCTGACGTCGTGCAGTCTGATGGCAGCACGGGGTACGAGTACGGAGCGCGGGTCGTAATTGCAGCTGCGAGGCCACGGGAGGCTGGAAAGAATGAGAATGGACGGGCAAGGGACGGGCAAGGGATGGGAACGAGAGAAACACGAACCCCCTTTGGTGTTGCTGTTGTTGCTCGGCTGGCGATGGTGTTGCAGAGAAAGAGCACAGCACTGGTGTCGCCCCTGGTCACTGGCCAGGTACAGGCTGCCGCTACTGGGCCTTGGGCGCTGCGTGGTGTAATTACCGTAATTACGATAAACAGCCCAGGCACGCACCGGCTTGGAGGTTTGGCCGCCTGTTGGTTGGTCAATCTGCGCCTGGTCACTTTTCAGGTCACACCACAACAGCAGCGGACGGCGAGGATCCACTGCGCAGGTTTGCAGTTCAAGTGGCTGCATGAGATGGGCACTGGCCACGCTGGGCGACGGCGCACCCCGCGGCGCTGCTACGAGTACGATACGAAGTACGGAGAGGTACCTATGTACTCCCTACCCCCCCTAGGGAGCCCGCGGGAGCCACTGTCGACTCGGCGCTCCCGCTGCGCCGACAACGCGCCAGCCCGCCCAGCCGCTACAGGCGTCCCCGGCGGCTGATTTTGAAAGTATAGCGCCCCCCCGCTCTGTGCTCCGTACGAGTACGAGTACTCCGTCGGTACGTACCCTAACTGCCGCAGCTTCTATTCCCGAGGTCTCCCTCCTGCTCATGGAACTCGACCTGCACCACCAGCCAATCCCTTCCGTTCCTTCTTCCTCGTCCTCTGGCCACGTCGTGTCCGTCCACCAAAACACGACATCCCGCATCACCACTGGCCTCCCTCCCCCCTTTTCCCCGTTCTCCGTCCCCTGTCCCCAAGCCGACAACTCTTTTCCCCGACGGCTCCCCCTTCGCCTGGCCAATTTCGATAGATTACCTGTACACCCTTCGAAGACGCCAGCAAGGATTCCCATCCCCATCAGGCTAAACGGGCATCGCTTGGTGTGCTGGGGCCGAGCCTGGGAATTGGCTCTTCGCCGACATCATTTCTTGTCCGCTTTGGCTCCCCCTTTGACTGGACGTGCCCTCCCTCACGTAGATCTGGGCACGTCGAAGAGGCCAGCTTCCGCCCGCTGTTCAACTGGCATCAAACTCTCACTGCGACGGAAACCCCACGAATTCGCTCCCGTCAGGAGACAGCCATGCCGCCTCGGGCGTGCTCCGGGGCCCGTCCTCGCCCCTGGAACCGAAGCGAACCAAAGAGGCTGGTGGGCATGGCTTCACGGCAAGTGTCCGTCTGTTGGGGCAAGGCTTGACAGCACTCGGCGGGACTAGTGCTCCTCTTACTTTTACAAGGTTGCAGGGTCGCATCGATATCGTCGTCGTAATCGTTCAGCACGCAGCCGGTGGCACCGGCACATGGTACTCATGCAGGCACCAAGAACGGATGCGCCAACGCCGGGACGTAATTAGTCTCGTGGCTCCGCCGAGAGCACCCGACTGCCCTGCAGCTCCCGCTGTGCAGATGCAGAATTGCATGCGGATGTTGCGCGTGGACGAAGTCCGAGCACAAGTACGGACGGAGTACGTATCTGCAAACCACGACCTGCTTTGGCCCGACGCCGCCAAGTCTCGGTATCCGCCGGAGCGTGAGATTGTCTTCGACCGGCTTTGCGTGTCAGTACCTCGTGCTTGACAGCAGCTGTGCTCCGTGCTGGAAGTATAGACCCATATCTATATACCTATATATATAGGTATTCATGCTTACTTGCCCAGAGATCGCTGTCTTCATGCGTTTTGCAACGGAGAGCCGTTTAAAATTGGGGTTCTATGCAAAGGTACGAAGTGCTCCGCATGGCAAACAGCAACCGAAACACGTCTTACCGCTTACGAGTTTGCGTTTACGGGTATTGTCCTCTACGTCCAGAAACGAGGGAATGGGAAAGAATCATGATGATAGCAGGCATGGTTGAGGTTGCGCGTCAAGTCCTACCTATTAAAGCCATCTTCCCTCAACTTGCTCCTGCTCCTATCCATCGGAAGCGGTCCCTCGCTATCCTGTATAACGCCGTCCTCCACTCGTCCGGGAGTCTCTGCCCCATCTGCATCTCCCACAGGACCCGATCAAATCGGCCTTGCTGCGAAGCAACCGCATCACCTGCATGCTCGTGCATGAAGGTGTTGCCAACCAACTCTTCGGGCCTTTGCACAACCACGCGGTTGCGCGACACTAATAATGCCGCATACACTACAAGGACGAGAAGACGATTCGCAACAAGCAGTGTCCAATACAAGGTTACCATGGAGGCTGGCCGCCGTCGTACTCGTTCAACCCCTCCGCCTTCTCCCAGCCGGGAACATGGATGTTGAACAACTTTCGCTTATCCGACGCGCCCGCGCGGAACACGACATCCAGAACATCATCGCCTTGACGCCTGTCTCGACATCCGGGTCGGTCTGGGCACCGCCCATGTCGATCTATACCCACTGTGAAACGTCTCAAACCCCGAGGGAGGGAATGGCGTTTCTCCCTGCCGGCGACATGGCAAGACGCTGAAGCCTTGGACCGCCCAGGGCCGCGCGGTACGAGCTGCACTGTGGGATGTTGAGCGCGGCTTGGATGTCTTGTACGCCGGGGCGGGCGAGGTCATGAAGCTGGCTGCCATGGCAATGGACCCGAGCGTCGAAGACCTGGGCCAAACATGGGCACCCTTCTCCAGCAACGGGAGGAAGGGCACTTGACGAGATGAGCACTCGTCACCTCGACGTTGGGCGTCTTGTCAAGGCCATTGCCGGTCACGGATCAGCCAATGCGTTTCGGCAGGCCTGCTTGCACAACCTCCCTCGCCGCGCTCTCGACGCCATTCTACAACGTCACGTCTATCGCGACGAGTTCTACGCGACCGGCTGTTTCAATGTGTCGGCCTCGGTGCGCATGGCGTCATAATTAGACGACGGACATCTCGGAGGTGTCATGCGCGAAACGAATTCATCTCTTTCGCGCATGGTTAACCCCGGCTCTATAGCATGCAATGCTCCCAAGTATTATCGACAGATGCGCAATAGCATGTTTCCATCTCAAGAGATCCTACCATATATACTCGTAGTATCTACTCGCATCCAATATGGTGCATGATAAACTGCGTGCATCTAATTACACCCTTGCCCAACTCGGTCCTCCTCCACACTCACCCCCAGCCTCTCAAGTTTCATCCATCGCAACATCCTCACCATCCTCACCATCCTCACCCTCCTAGAGCCCTCACCCCCCTCCCCACGCTCCCCGTGTCAAACACCTCGACGACCCCGAGCCCAACCGCCTGCCCGAGCACCCACTCCCACTCGACGCCCCAAAACTCCTTCCAGCGCGTGCCGTACAGCCCTCCGCCCTCGAACCGCTCCCGCAGCCACGACTCGGGCCCCTCGCCCCATTTCGTCCTGCCGAGTGTGTCGCGTAGCCAGTCCACCGCCGCGCCCTCGGCCAGCTTCAGGTACCGCCCGTGTCCGGGGACCGAGATGCGGAAGAAACTCGACGACGGCGGCGCCAAGTACGAGCCGCCGCCGCCGCCGCSGCCCGCCAGGTGGATCGCGTTTGCCCCCCCGACGGCGGAGACGGTGCCCGAGGCGAAGCGTGAGACGTGCTGGATCGAGGTGAGCGTCGTGCGGTCTTCGGGCCGCACGTCAAGTGTGTTTCCTGGCGTGGCCTGCGCCGAGCTCGTCAGGAAGCCTGCCCTCACCAGCTCGTCCATCTGGGCATTCGCCAGATCGCCCTTTGACAGCGTCTGCGCCGTCGGATTCGCCTTCAGGAACTCGACGAACCTGTCCGCCGTCTCGTCCGATACGTCGGCCTTCTTAACCATGCCCTCAAAGTCCGACGACTCCATCAGCGCCTCGCCCATGCCGCCTCTCCGCTCGACCCTCACTTTCCGCACCACGCCCCTGCCCATGAGCTCGACCACCTCCCTCTCCGTCCTGGTCGGCGCGCTGAGCACCGCGTTCAAGTGTCCCAGCGTCACCATCGGCGGCGTCGACACCCTGTAGTTGAGCACCTCCGCTATCCTTGTAGACTTGAGCCCCGTCTGCGAGACGGGGGTGAACATCCTGGACCGGATGTATCTCATGGCCTGTACCACATCCCGCAACGTCAACTCCTCTTCCATTAGCGCCGATATCCCGACGTCGGTGAGTTTGTCCTGGAAGAAGAAGGCTTCATCCTCCTCTGCTCGCTTCGTTGCCTTTCTTAGAGACGACGAGGCTGCATTTTGTCGTGCTTGTGCTGGCCGTGAGGGCTTCTTTACTCGATTTGACTTGCCCAGTATCGAACGCAGGCTTTGTGACATTTTCCATGTATTTTCGGTGACATGTGCTCATGAATTTGCAGAGCTTGAGTCGAGAGCTTTTGTTGTGCGCCCTTGCTAGCAGGGTGGCGAATAGCGTATTAGTGGGCCTGGTCATCACTACACAGTGCCCAGCAAGAACGAAGAGCTGATCAAGGCGAATGCATCGGAATAGCAGATATTCACACGACTCTTAGACTCGCCTGTCTCCACGGAGCTGAAGGTTGTGGGAGCTTACAGCCACGGGTACCAGTGGTCTATTGGGTCCCTAGCTTTATCGACGACATCACCATTCTTACCTACCCGTTAACAATAGTGTTAATTTCACATACAGGCCATTAAACTTCAAATTGCCTCTGGGTATCATGAGACGCTTCCCTTGATAAGACTATTTAAATGCTTTATTTTAATCGATCGATCGAGTGCATGGGAAAATACGGCGCTGCTCTCCAGGCTGCTTCATACCGAGGAGAAGAGGATATCGTCCAGCTGCTTCTAGACTATGGCGCCGGCATCAATGCACAAGGCGGCAGGTACGGTTGTGCTCTTCAGGCGGCCCGGTCAACCCGTGAGTGAGATGAAGTGAACAAACCACGCTCGCCATGAGGCAAAGAACTACTGCTACAGTCTCTTTGTCCTATAATCAGATAGTCTAAGTGAGTGCAAGCCCTCTAATATCTGAGTGTTGACGCCCGAGAGASTTGAGTGCAGTTATCCCGATTGCCCCGCAGTGTCCTTTTAGTGTGTGCGTTCTCTTCCGTTAAGCTAGCACCCTCTTAAAGTATTTTCTTAGTTACAGATAACTTCTGCATTCTCATTGTTATAAGTACATTTGCCCTCGGTTAGACACTATATTTTAGAATCGTTATGCCTTTATACTTTATTACTTCGGAACCTCGAGTTTTATTTTGTGAGGAGCGTGGCTAGGAGGTACAAGCTGGCAGGGAGACTACGGTTATCGGGTACCATTTGTCAGCCGGGAGTCATTCACTCATCGGTGGACACGCGCCACGGGGTTCCCCTCTCGACTGCGCAGAGGGATTTCCCCCTCTGCAAGATTTCCGAACAAGAGGATAGACAGACCTGAATGCCAAGCCATTGTACTCCTTATCTTGCATACCTGGCCGGAGGTACTCAGTGACTATCTCTAACAAATATATTCTAAACTTATAGTTCTAAGAGGATGGATTACATCCGGAGAGTCTTATAAAGAGGAGGGAAAATATCTCATATCTAATATATTCTAAACTTATAGTCATAATAGAATATATTATAACTGAGAGTTTTGTAGAGGGGAGGGAAAATACCTCACATATAATACGCTCACATATAATATATTTTAAAGAATTATCTTATCGACGGCAAATGCACGCACCGAGGATACCCTGCCCACGGCTATAGGCAGATGGCACGGCACGGCACGGCAAGCAGGGACGCAGCTACTTAGGGTTAGTGTTAATACCTCATCGCTAATATGAGCTCCCACTCGGATCGGTGTCTCCGTACGCTCGGCTGTCACTAGACCGCACGCCGATCGTCTTGCCCGGCCTGAGTACAACCGTCTTCTTGCCCGCCACCGACTGACTTTGACTACCTCGTGGCTTAACGCTAAGCCGCCTCCAAATGCCGTACATGTGCAGACTTGCATCCGATGCCCCTATCCAGCCATGGCTAAAATGTACGATGTGATGGAGCTCATACGCTCACTCGTGAGCTTCAATGAGATCCTCAAGAGCTCCCTCGCCACATCCGGCTCGTTCCTTTGAAGCTTCTCCCAACACTCCCGATCCATCAGCCAGACCACGCAGTCCCTATCCGCCTGCACTGTTGCCGTCCGCTCTGTCTCCGAAAAGAAAGGCAACTCACCGCAGGTGGTCCCCGCCACGATGCTCTCGCAAAGCCACCCCTGTGGTAGGTCGTACTCGGCGCGGAGGATGCCACGCTCGACGAGGTAAAAGCCGTTGGCTTGCTCGCCGCGTTGGAAGAGCACTGTCCCGGCAGCGTATTCCTTCCTCTTGAAGTAGGCTGTCGCCTGGAACCAAAAGTCCTCGTTCTTGTCGCTTAGCCCCTGGAAGATTTGAAGCATGAGCCGTAGCGGCTCTTTGAAGCTCTGCCATTTCGATGGGCGCTGGACTTCCACGCTTGTGATTGCTTCACGCGCCGCCTCGACGTGGTGGTTTTGCCGAGGCGAGTTGAAAAGCGGGTCAAACGAGGACAAGGTCGATGTTGATGTTGTCGTGGCTGTCGGAACGTCGAGGTTTGCCGTGGCAATCCGCTTCGTCGAATTCAACTCCTCCTGCCTCGCATAAAGAGTCTTCAAAAGTTCGTTTTCGCAGCTCTCTAGGGCCGAGTTTAGATTCGGCAGCATCATGACTTCGATCCTATCAGTGCCGAGGCCGACGGCACGAAGATTGCACCCCAGCTGACTTTCCGCATCCACGCCGCTGAGGACAAAGAGCACGCCTTTGTTGTCGAGGAGTCGGCTGATGGTGTTGAAGGCTTCGCCAGCAGAGTAATCGAGGCCGCTGACGTGCCACAAGTCCAGAATGAGGAATTTGATGGGCTTCTTCGCGAACGCGCTGTCATCCAGAATTGCCCGGATCTTCGCCTCGACACTGACAATGGTACCGAAGAACAAGTAGCCGGTAAGTTTGATGATATAAATCTGTTGACCAACTTGGTGCAGGTAACGGTGTTGTGACGGGTTGCGTCGGACAGTCGAGGTGACAATATCACCGTCGTACGAGCCCCTGATGGCCGACACCCTTGACGTCTGAATGATTAGCGAGACGAACGCCAGTAGAATTCCGACGCCAATTCCAACGACAAAGTCATAGACTCCCATGACCAGGACAATCACAATGACGGTGAGGTACTCGGCCAGCTTGAACTTCTTGCGCGGAAGCCACACGGCTTCCAGGAGCAGCTCGAAACCGAGATCAAAGATGAGGGTTCCAACCATCATGACGGGGATGAACCCGATGATTGAAGGGCCAACCAGCATTACACCAAACGTGAGAACGGCCAGAATATAGCCCGCAAGCCGCTTGTCGCCACCTGACCGAATGAAGAACACGGTGTTGGCGTATACTAGGTAGTTCTGAATGCTGCCGAAGCAGCCAGACAGAAAGTTGGAATAGCCATGGAGCCTTAATTCCTTGTCAAGGTCTGCATTGTCCTCGCCGCAGTTGAGTGCCAGGGCTGGGACGTTGATCGGGACATGTAAAATGCCGAAGAAAGTCAGGGCCAGCATCGCTGGAATCACTTCGGCGACAGCATCCCAGCGTACCAGCTGAAGCTCTGCCCGTTCGTTAGCCCTAGATCCTGACACACTCTCGGCAATTGGAGGTAACTTACGATATAGGGTGTAAAAGTACCACCATGGCTCGTCAGGCGGCGGACCTTGGAAAATCCAACCGTGGTCGCGCAGGTTGTCGGTATCCAAGGCATCGACTGACACAACAAAAACGTAGAAGATGAAGGGTATGGCGAGGATATAAAGGGGTAGGAAGTACTTGTTTCGAACCTTTGCCTGGCCGTAGAACAGAATGATTGCCAAAACAAGGGGAAAGATCCAGAGCAGCACGGTGTCGGACTCCGTCAGCTTTTTCAGCGTGTCGAGATTATACTCGAGACTGCCTTCCAGTCGCGCCGAGACCTCGAACCCGGTGGCGATCAAGAACCACCCGACTCCGCCAATACAGCCGATCAGGATGTGTCTTGGGATGAAGCCGACCATGTAGCCGAACTTGAACTTGCCTATGAGATAGAAGACGAGGCCCGTCATCATGGAGCTCACAGCATACGACACTATGGTCGTCGCGATCACAGCATCTGGGTTCTCTGGGCCAACTCTATCCGTGATCTTCTGGGCCATGTTGTGAAAGAAGGGGACGACTTCAATCTACACTCCAGTTAGTCAAAATCAAATTTCAAGAAGCAATTACAGCACGTACCAACTCCGAGCCAATCGCTCCCTTAAAAATGCTTCCAGAGGAGAAGATGACTTGGGAAACGATTGTGCTGACGTAGTAGATGGAGATGCCCGCCGACCCCAGATGAGAAAAGATTGGGCTTCCGAGAGGGAAGAGTATCATGCCTTGGTAGGTCAGCGAGCATAGACCTAGAAACACGGGGCAATGGGGCTCACCATAAGATAGAGCGTCTAGGATATTGAGAAGCAGACCCACGACCACGGCAGGGAGGCAGGAGACAGGGTCTACGATTGCATTCCGCCAGATTGCCTTGCGGTTCCAACGGCGAGGGTTCACAGCCACCGCAACGGCATGAACAACATGGCCCTCGATCTTGTGGCCCCGCTCGACGATCCCACGGAACCACTTCTTCCCAGGCGAAGGTTTCAGGCCCTCCATTTCTGCGGCATGGTCGTACGCATCTTCGGACGTTGCGCCGCTCAGTAGAGGCGTCTCCTCGGTGATAACTACCTCGGGGCTATCGCGTCGCCGCTGTGGCTCAACTTGATCCGGGCTAGGCCGTGGACGTTTCGGCTCCGTGAATTGGGCCTCAGCCGATGAAATGGGCGTGCCGGGAACCACCGACTGTGGAGGCGACCGCTTGAGAAGATTAGATAGCACAGAAGGCCCGTCGTGCTCTTCTACCGCATTGGTACCTTCGTCCTCCGGCGCCGGCGATGGCGGTTCCGATACTTCGTGGATCGTCTGTTGGGAGGTACATTCATCATCGTCCGTCCGTTCAGTGGCGTCGTCTTCCGGCCGGAAGAGATCCTGGACCGATGCCCCTGAGCGATGCAAGAACGAGAGCCTTTTCTGAGCCGAGCCATCCGAAAGGAGATAGCTGGCCAGCTCGGCTGTGTCCTCGCGGACGGTGCGCGCATTCTGCTCACTGTCGACGGGTGCTACCTCTCTGGTCAGTACCTGTGGTCATAGTCGCAAGATCAAGTTGGCTCACCTAGCTGTGCCCGCACCGACGCATGGATGTACGATCGGATCGACTCCCGAAATCCCCTTGGCGAGCCCACCGAGGATGACAGCTGCTGCTGGGAGGACGCGACGATCGGCTGCGCAGAGCCATCCGGGCGGTTGAGGCTCTCTGTGCCGTCGTTGGGCGGCTGCTCTCGATGGGAGGAAAGGCTAGACGCCCTCCTCCTCCACGGGGAGAAGCCCAAGATGGAACTTGACATTGTTGACGCCGATGCCAGCTGCTGCCCAAGAGCAAACGAGCCCCTCGACTAACAGCGTCGCATCGGCAGTCGTGGTACAAGAGACTGGCAAATCGCGTCCAAGATTGCGTCCGCGGCGTGTGTAGCGGAGGAGATGAGGGGTCGCAGGCGATGATGTCGGAAAGGACGGTCGCACCTAACCAAAATCAAGGAATAAACGGAAGAGTTTGGCGGTGTCGCTACGACTCCGGTCCTGGTGGGATGCAAGCGTTCGAGCTTGGGAGGAGCTTGCTGAGCTCGAAAGGTTGACGCTGCAGGGATAAGTAGAGTCTCTGGTCTCCGATCATGCAGCTATCGGTCCAATCGGCGGGGGGGTTGCAATTTGCGTCTATGCGATGCAAGTGCTTCTGGCAGGTGGGGTAGCGAATTCCAGCGCCTGATTGGCTTTCAGGGCTGCTGTCTTCGCCAACACGCCACAAACCCGCATGTTTGAGACCCTGAGTCTGTGAGAGCTGCCATATCCCCTTCTCGACATGTTCCACATGTCGTCAATCCTGATCTGATGTCGTTTTGCATTCATATATACAGGACGCATCCGCATCCCGTCCCATGCTGTCTCCATCCATCGACGTGTATGCATATGCACAACCTATGTTCTATGAATATGCCGCTCGTCTTGCGCAATCCTTGACTCCAGACCCCGGGTCGTACAATGACAGTTCCGATGCACGTCCAGTCAATCACAATTAAGCATTCTCACACCGGACCCCCGTCGATGCTCGCCGGTGTAACGCTGTCCCATCGTTCCCGCTTGTGGCGCTGTCTTGCCCCCCTAAACCGTTGTTGCAGATATGCCCGCGTGACCCCCGTCTTGACAAGGTTGCATATAACCCTCGGCGGACTCTTCTGGCGCGAAGCGACCCTCTTCCCAAGCTCCTTCGGGTTCCTGTGAATAATATCGTTGCATCGAGTGCTTGGCATCGTGACACGACGGTCGTAGGCCGCGTCCTAGTTCAGTTTCTGCAGATATCCTTGAGCAATTAATCGTTCCACGTCTCCCTGCCGAACATAGAACTGGCTGTTCTTGGTTAAGGTGATTGAACTACAAGGTCGCCGTTAGTTGTCAAGTTCATGGTCGAGGGAGGAAGTGCGGCACGTGCCCGTATTCCGTCTGTATTTCTCCAGCATCCTTGAGTACCCGGACGTCTATAAACAGATCGCGCGGCGGCTCAAGGCTTCCGGTGAGGTCGATATCTGTCCATTGACCCTTGTATGCAGCCAGCAGGTCGCTATACTGCCGCACATATTCCTCTTCCTGGGGACTGAGGCTGCTCGTCGATCCGTCGCCTCCGGCTCGAGGAGCGCCATTGGTACCGCCGTTCGACTCGCGTACTTGTTGTCCCGACAGATCAACGACGTCGGACCCGTTCCATACCAGCTCTTCGAGTTTGTCCGTCCGGGTTCTGTGGTATGCGAGGAGGCATCGCTTGTTCCGTCGCATTGAAAGGTGGTTCACCAGCAACGTGCAGGCGACCGCCTGGTCCGCAGCCGGATCAAAGGTACCCCGAAAGGGCTCTAGAAGGTCAGTGACATCCTTGTCGAGGTCCCTGACTTCTCTCGTCACTGCGCGTACGATCTCGGTCTGGTAAGGCGGTAGATGCGCGAGGTTCTGTGTCCTCTTGGCGTGCTGGACCTGCGACGAAGAGTTAGAGCTTTTGCTCAGCCATCATCGCGTGGGTAGGGAGGGCATCGCACCAGCTTGACTCCTAAGTCGCCGTACATTGTGCTGGCAGCCTTTGCGAGACTGCCTGGTCTGGCAGTCGAAATAGCCAGACTGACCACGGTGGTGTTTGAAGCAAATGGAAGGAATCTGGGGGCAACGCGGGTTGCGACGTCGACGCGTTCGGTACCCCGCTAACAGCGCTTAACCACAGGCTGTGCCCCTCCATCTCGAGTTCTAGACATCCACCAGACGCTTCAATTTTTCAACATGCATCGTTTACAATCCATCATAAAACTCATCAAAATCCACAATTCACCCGGCCTCACACTCATTCCAGTACTATACGTAGCAGGTATCGCATCGTCTGACAGCAATGCCTTCCACATTCAAACGTGATTACTCTCACGAGTTCTACGCCCSGGACGCGGAGGCCAACAGCCTGGTCGTAAACCCTCCGGGAGGGACTGGTATTGAGCACTGCCTAGTTTGGAAGATGGGACTCTCATAAACTCTCGGCAAAACTCTCGGCCTGGAGCCAAGACGATCGATGTTTCGAATCCCTCAGCAATGTCAACATGATGTAGTTGTGCAGCTAAGAGAAATTGAACTATACCGTGACAAAGGATGGAAGGCAAAACTTGATTGTATAGGAAACTTTGATTAGATCAGGACCATCATGTTCATGGGCGACGGGGAGGTGCGTCACGTTGAGGCTGATTGTTACAACGACTGCAAGTTGAAGATCGATTCGGACTCTTTATTTAGAGGGAGCTTTATGAATTGATCGACGGAGTAATCGTGGAAACGCAACGTTTCATAGTGTATTGACTCGAGACGATGAACAAGTCGTCGTCTCCAGCCTTCCATGCTATCAAACGGCGACACCAGGCATAACTAATGCTATTGAAAGACACAGTACTTACTGCAAAACGTGAGATCTCAAAGCTTGAAGGCCAGCTTTAAGACACTCTAGAGCTTAGCATCTGATTGAGGCATGGTCAGCTGCAATGGGCCAAAGACGTCCAAATCCCCACCACCAGCCAGACCCAGATAATCTCATCATTCCGCACATCTTATCTGACTTCAGTGTCTATGGCGATCTGGCATCTGCGTTGTAGCATGCGGGGGCACATAAGGGTCCGGTGATTCGCAATGCTTGAGCTTGTAAGAGGACGCAAGTCTACGCTTTGGAAAGGACCGTTCCGTGCTAGGAAGGCTTGGGTGTCTCGCAAATGCCGGTCTGAGCGGAGAAAAAGTATAACTGTGATATGCGTATTAGCACGCGTCTCTCGTACGCAAGTCGATTGATAAGTCGAGTAAGAAGAGCAGAGGTTCAGAGATGCACGTTGTGCTGGTTGTTTCGTCAATTGGCGGGTCTTGAGGCCGCCTCCGAAACACGGACCAATTTGTCTCATCATGAAAGGTAGGAACGCATAGATGCAAGCAAGGGGAGGGGAKGGGAGGATCGAGCATACCTGAGGATGGTCATATCCAGCGGCCGCCAGTAAGGCACTGCTGGATCATTGTGCGCCGAACCCACAGTGCCCGGTTGGATTGATTGATAACGTAAGCCATTGTAAGGGGATGGGGACATCCGGGTGAGTTGGTGACATCACAGGAACAGAGGTTGAGTGAGAATTCTCTGCGTGTCGAAATTTATACTTGGGGTGGATCTCGGTTGCTGGGCAGCGGCAGAGGCCTGTCCGGATAAGAGTCGGTCCGAGTGCTGGGGCGTTATGAGTCTCGACGTAAGAGCTCCCTCCTGGAGCCTGCCCTGGTACCTCTCGCAATCGGCTCTCTTCCACTTTGACAAGCAGGACCACGGCGTCATCCTGTCAAAGTCAGTCGCCATGCCTATCGCTCCCATCATCACTTTCAAAGCTGGCCAGTGCGACATAGTGAGTTTCGCCGCTTCATTACCCAGCGTTATCCGCGTCTGAGGTCGCGTGTTACTGACCCGTGTTACTAACCGTGGTGATGGCAGACCCCGTCGTCGCCGGGCAAGGTCAAGCCCCAGGCAGAGCCTGGCTACGTTTACCTCTACTCTGAGGATGGTTGGTCATGACCGTATCGCCTTGGCACTCGCTCCGTGTGTGCTAACGAGGCGCAGACTTGGTACATTTCTGCTGGCGGAAGCGGAACGACCCGCTCGACGACCCAGCGCTCGACCTAGTGATGGTTCCCACCGACGGCAGCTTCGTTCCATACGAGTACAACACGACAACGTATCCGACCGCGAAGACGAACGGCCGTATATTCGTCCTAAAGTTCGCCTCGTCCTCCCAGCGCTACCTATTCTGGATGCAGTCGAAACCGCAAAGCCGCAACGGGGATGCCGGCTGGTTCAGCCCGCGGGACCGCAAGATTGGAGACATTGTCCACCGCCTTTTGCAAGGTGAAGAGGTCAACGTGACCAGGGAATTGGCAGCGGTCCGCAACGTCGATGACCGGCGAGACGACGGCGACGACGAACCGATGGAAGATCTCGAGGGCCACCGTCGTCCCCACAACCACCGTGGCAGTGGAAGCGGTGGTGCAGGCCCCGACGCGACTGGAGGAGATGTCAGAGAAGAGGGCTCGGGCTCGAGAGAGGGCGGGGCCGACGGCGCAAGAGCGTAGGTGATTCCCATCTCATGGCCCATCACAGACGGCGTACGGTTGGCGGTTGAAGCCGCGGGTGTCAAGAGATAAGAAATGAGCTTTGGTGCAACTTTGGAGCCAATGGACATACTATTAGAATCCATCTCGTTTTGGAGAAGAAGCCAACCGAAGTGACATGACGGAATGGCGGTCCATTATGGCAAGTGCATTGGGCTGACCATCTTTCTTATAGAGCTTCTTCATCAGCCCCAGATGCAGCCGCCGCAGTGAGGCACTTCCTAGAATCTCTGAGGGGCCAGCCTGGACTCTCCGAAGGTCAACAGCAACAGCAGGCCGATCTGCCGTACCCTTACCTCAACCACCTTCTGACGACGTCTATGACAATTCCAATGGTGGACGCTGCAACTTCGGAATTCGCAGATTCCCTCATCAGCTTCCTGCCACCTGCTGTCGTGGTGCTCGCCAGTGGTTCACCCGACTTCGATGGCAAGCTCGAGCCATCAACCGAGGCCGTGGAAGCCGCCAAGGCATCCCTTTCCCTAGACGACAAACGAACCTTGCTCAAGAAGGTCTTGAGGAGCCCACAGTTTCACCAGGCCTTGGGGAGCCTGACCATGGCTCTTCGGGATGGAGGCTTGCCTGGTGTTGCGGATGCTCTTGGAGTGAAGGTCGAGAATAGCGGATATCTCCAAGACAGTGGCATGCCGATGGGCGGCGGGAATGCCGTCAAGGCGTTTGTGGAGGGAGTCAAGAAGACGGTTCAGGAGCAAAACCCGATGCGTTTCCAGGGAAATGGCAACACATGAACGTCGATCTCTTGGAGATGGCTGTATGACTATGAGGCCTGGCCACCTTAGGTACCTTTACATAGACGGGGAAGGACGCTCAATACGTTAGTGAATGCCTTTCAACGTTGAACCACCATCTCTCTGTCCGTCTAGACTTTGAACAAACGCTTCAAGCGACAGACCGCATTCTATGTTTCTGGTTCGGTTGGTTGAATTGTGCAATTGTGTCTGAGGAGTGAGGCAGTAGCCTGTCATTGAATCACCCATGGTGGGGCCTGGCTGGTTGCCCGGCGAGACCCCCCCAAATGCTCCGACTCTCTTTCACCTTGCACCTTGCACCTTCAACACGTGTCATTCCTCGTGTCCTTCGCACGTCTGCACGTCTCCACGCCAAACGCAGTCGCGATGGACGGTCGGTTTCCGACCAACCCGGAGGAGTTCGATGGCGACCATCGCATCTCGTTCTCCACGCTCGACAGCAAGTTCATTGCCGTGCACGACGACGGCACCGAGTTCGAGTTTGACGCGGAGCTGAAGCAGTGGCTGCCTATCGAGGAGCCGCCTTTGGACTCGATCGAGTACGGGGGCGAAGCTTCGGCCCCTGAGGGTGGCGAGGGCACGCAGAAGAAGCGAAAGCAAGAGACGGCCAATGGATCTGAGGTAAGTCCCTAGTGGAGGCCTTCGGTGCGATGGTTTCCGCCGTGGCAGCGTCGCGGATTTCGCTCAGCAAAACACTGACGCTTGCTTCCTACCAGAGTGCCGAGTCGTCGCGTCCCAGCAAAAGGACCAAGCCTCCCCCCAGGCCCAAGCAAAACACTGCGGTGTACGTGACGGGCCTGCCCAGCGACGCGACCGTGGCCGATATCCACGAGCTGTTCTCTCGCAAGGGCGGCCTCATCGCTGAGGAAATTGACAGCGGCGCGCCGAGAATCAAACTCTACAAGGACGAGTCTGGCAACTTTAAGGGCGATGCCTTGATCGTGTTCTTCAAGCCGCAGAGCGTTAGGATGGCCATCATGCTCTTGGACGACACTTTCTTCAGATACACCGCCAATGGACAGGGAGAGGGAAGAATGCGCGTCGAAGAGGCCGATTCCAGCTATAAGAAAGTACAATATGACCAAGAAGGCGGCGCACCGGCTTCCGAGGGCGGCGGGCAAGTGGAGAGTCGGCGATCGAAGAACGAACGAGATCGACAGAAAGTCATTAAGAGAACTCAGAAGCTCGACGCCAGACTTGCCGACTGGAGCGATGACGAGGATGATCGATTCAAAGCCCTGACGGTGGCCAACAACCCGAAGCGATCCAAGAAGGTGGTCCTGCGTCAAATGTTCAGAATCTTCGAGCTCGAGGAGGACCCAGCCTCCATCCTGGAGATCAAGGAGGACATCCGCGAGGAGTGCTCCAAGGTGGGAACAGTCACCAGTGTCGTGCTCTATGATCAGGAGCCAGAGGGCATCGTCACGGTGAAGTCCCAGGACGCAGATGCTGCGGTCGCGTGTGTCAACGCTATGAGCGGACGGCCTTTCGACTGCCGCGTGGTGCATGCAGAACTCGCCACGGGAAAGGAAAAATTCAGAAAGAACGACAAGACGAGGGACGACTCGGACTCGGACTAGAGGTGGAGTCTTGAGAAAGTGTACAACAATTGTATTATCAATGTTCAGATACCCCCAGCTAACGCGACCATGGACCAGCTAACAATGGAAACGTTGCAGAGGATAAGGCGTGATGCATCACAGCAGATGAGTCCCGTGACAAAGCATTTCAAGCACAATTGGAAAACGCGTTAAGCTCGACACACTCAGCGAGGATGTACCAGATTGCAGCCTCGATGATTTTGTAGGTGATCTGAAGCTCTTGCTCGTCTGCACATGACGGGTCAGCCCTTGCTGTCTAGACGTTGCAGCCAGGGAATGGAACTCACTTCGAGGAGCGTACACCATGACAAAGTCGTGCGACACGGGCATATGCAGCAGCGAGTCCTTTCGTGCCAGCGGGTGTCTCTGTCCCCAGCCCTTGCTCAGAATCTCCCTGATATCGTCTGGGTGCAGGCACATGTGCATGGAGTGGTCGGAGTCGTGAACATGGCAGATTTCCCCCTGGCAGTTTGTCTGCAATGGATGCCTTGCGAACAGCGCCAGGCCGTGCTTCTCGATACACGATCGTTCGGTGCCAAACTTCAAGGGGTTGCGGATGCTCAGCGTCTCCATTGCCCGCCGGAGGGACAGGTAGCATTGCCGCGATCCATGCTGGTCCAGCTGCCTCTGCGGCGCGATGCCGGCTACGAGGGGCCGGGGCCCTACTCGGTACGGGAGAGCCTGTCGACGCAAGATGCCCTGGCTCGGTACCCGGTCCGGGTCGGGTTTCGGGGCAGAGAAGGGGTCACGGAGGGCCCATAGGCGGAGCCAGGATACGCGGAGGTAGCCTTGGAATGTGGAGGGCGTGCCGCCGGGGCCGAGGTTGATGAAATTGTGGTAGTCGTTACGCACCAGGAGGAAGATGGGCGTCAGGCTCACGAGGACCTCGGTGAGGTGCGAGCCCAGGAAGTGGATGAAGAGGACCAAAGCCACAGCCAGGGTGAAGATGGCCGGGCCGTCTAGAGTGACGGAGATGTGCCGCTGCTGGAACCCGCACGGTGCAGTGAACGCTGGCTCTTCTTCAGGCTCGCCCCTGAGCTCATACGTGGGAATGGCGGTGGCCGTTTCCGTGGGTGCGATTGTCGTCGACATGGTGGAGATGGACGCACGATTGTTATGGGAAGTGTGAAGGGTATAATAGCCAGCCCTACTCTAGGTAACAAGCGGGAGAGCGAGCGGGGGGAGCTTGGGTGAGTGCTTGACCTCACGACATGTGCAGGTAGCATACCTACAGTCAGTCAAGCAATCGAGAAGATGGAGCTGGGAGGATCACACGACAGCAGACGAACGAAGCAGCTAATATGGGCTCCATCTCCCGCCTCCCGCAGTCGGACCAGGTGATGGCAGCCCTAAGACAACGACTACAGAATGGGTCGTGCAAACACATCATCCGCGCCGTGATAGGCCAGGCGAGCGCGGGGGCCATGGCCTGGCTGCTCGCTGTCGTCGGGTTATTGGAGAGAAAATCGGCTCTCGTCGTGGTGCTGCGGGTTCGCCCAGGCCGGGTTGCGCGTTGCGCCAGACGGCCGGGTGTCGGTCATGCCCAGCCATGACGTTGGGCTGAGGTTAATGATGATGGGGGATGATTGGGGTTCAAGCCAGCCCCAGGATGGCGGGCACTACGATGAATTAGCGGTGGCTGCGTCTGCCAGCCGCGGGGAAGCAGAGCGACGAGCCGTTGGAGACTCGGAGGCACGGAGTCTCGGGGGGGTCAGGCGACCGACTTCGTCGAAGCCCGGGGACGAGTGCGTGCTTGCGTTGGTTCAACGAATACAAGTACGTACGCTTGGCACGTTCGTTCGTCTGTAGCTTGCATGTCGAATCTCCAGAAGCATTCCCTTTGACATCTCCATCCGACGCAAAAGTTTACCCTTGATATCCACCTCGAAAATGGCCACCTTCTTCTCGCCCTGGCCCTCACACGTCCTCGGCACGGCCTGCATCGGCCGCGGCCTGATGGGGATCCTCTCGCCACGCAACGAATACGGCCACGTCGGCCTACCCCTTGAATCTCATGCCGCTGCCGCTGCCGGCTCGAGGGGTGGTTTCGCGTCGCCGCTCATGTACTTCAAGGGCATCCGTGAGATTACCTTTGGCCTGACGCTCGTGGCGCTACAGTGGCAGGGCAACGAGGACGCCGTCACGACAGTTGCAGCGGTCCTGTCGCTCGCGAGGTTCGGCGATGGGTTGGTCGTCTGGCTGAATGGAGGAGATGAGCTCAGATGGAAGGCGTTGGGCCATTGGATCACGAGTGCTGGCTTTGTCGGGTGGGTGATTTGGAGGCGGAGCTATTGAGATCCATCGGCGAATTAACAGGTGGTGGCAGAGCGCCGATATCGCCCTTTTATTCAGATGCATCCGTACGGAGTATATTACTTTCCGACTCGGACATCTTCATCTCTAACTCATAGATTCAAGAATCAAGCCAGCAGTGGCGCTTCACTGAGCAATCGTTATACGTGCTTGTGCCTAGTATTCGTAGTCTGCTCGGAGTTGAGGCGCGGACGGGCAGTGGTTAACTGCACAGGCATCTCGGCGTAGGCTTCACGGGACGGCCTGGACAGGTTCAAGAGACCCCTCGTGACGAAGTCTTCAAGACTCAGTTTAAGCATGAGAGTTTATTTCAGGCTGTCCGTGCATTGGCTGGATTGTTGACAGCGCATGGCTGCTTGGGCTGCTTGGTTTGGCGGCTCCGTTGCTCCGCAACCACGTTTGTCCCCACAAAGCAAACAACCCACCACAACTACTCGAACTCCCTGTGGAGGTATGTTCAATCTTGCTTGACATTGAAACTCAGCCCTGCGTTCTGCCCTCTTTGCGCTATTCCCCCACCACTTCTAGAACGGCCGTGACATTCCAATCCTGCACGGGGACGACTGCTCTTCCAGTGACCCAACGTACACTGCCGCATTCCTTCCGCGCCATAGACTGAGACACAGAGGCTCTGCGAGTTTGTACGTGGGGAGAATCAGCCGCTATCACGGCTGCCGTCACTTGCTAACCTGGAAAATCCAGTCCTCGCGAGACGAGCTGGCATGGGGCTTCTTTACAATCCGCTGCGGCCCCGCGAGCAGCGGCTACCGCTGTACCAGAAGCTCGATTTCCCGACAAAGGAACGGTGTTCCAACGACGGATACGAATCATCGGATGTCGAATCAGACGGGTCCTCCTCGACCTCATCACTATACAGCTCAAGAAATGTCTCCGACTCCGCTCCCAGCGGCGCCTTTCTATTACCAAAGCGGCACCCGCCTCCGCCAAGACGGAAGGCTGGTTTCTATCCCTATCGGCTGCCAACCAAGGTCACCCGCTATGTGTTCATAGGCGTGGTGGGGACTATCATCCTCATGATATTGAGCCTGGTACGGGCCAGCCAGGTGGAGAACTGGAAGGTGGCCAACGGCAAGGTTAACACACCGGCACCACCGCCGCCGATCTGGGAGAAGTTCCCGTTCATGGAAAGATATTACGGCGGAATACGGACGTTGAAGCCCATACAAGAGGCCAAGCCCGAGTATCCTCGCCCCAACGAGCCCGTGGCCTTAGCTCGGCTGGGAGGTGAGCCAGATAACAGACAGAACGAGGGCGACGTGGAGCGAAGAGACATTACTGCAAGCAAATCCTGGGAAGACCATCCGTCAAGGAACAAGGAGTCCAACATGCAGGAATGCTTCATCGACCATGCCGGCAAAGTCCGGCCTCCACCTCTCCGGTACTACGAGGGCCGGCCGTTTGGCTTCCCCGAGAACGTGGCCGGCTCGTACGAGGTCCTCAAGCTCCCGGAAGACATCTGCTTCGAGCGCTATGGCCGGTACGGTCCCTACGGCTTTGGGTACTCTGCCCGCACCGGCGGTTTGGGCGCGGGAGAGCACGGCGAAAAGGAGGGCTCCGAGGCCGTCTGGGACAAGACGCCTCGCGTCGACTTCCGGGACGTGGACTGGGCCGATGTGCAGCGCCGATGCTTCAGGACCAACGCCGGTCGCTTCAAGGAGCTGCCCAAGAAGACGGCGGCTCCGCACGGCTTCTACATCAGCGACTTTGACTCTGCTAGCATTGGTGCCCGGGATGTCGCAGCCAGCACTACCCGAGCGGGCCATGTTGGATCCGATAGCCAGGCAGAGAAAGAAACGTCCAAAACTCAGTTCTCCAAGAGCAGCAAGGCGGACAATAGCAAGGTCGCGAAGAAGGCGAGAACGGCGGTCGTCGTCAGGTGTTGGGACGAGTATCTGTTCCGCGAGGATGACATCGCCAACATCCGTTCCATGATTTCAGAGCTGGCTCTCGCATCTGGCGGTCGCTACGACGTCCATCTCCTGGTCCAAGTCAGGAACGACGCCCACCACCCCATCTTCGCCGACCACGAGGCATACGAACAGAGGATCCGAGACACCATCCCTAAGGAGTTCCAGGGCCTAGTCACTCTCTGGACCGAGACGCAGATGCTGTCGCTGTATCAGGGCATTTACGACCTGTGGAGTCGCGGACCCGAGCTGCCCGTCCACGGAGTCTACCGCGGACTGTCGATGGCGATGCAGTACTTTGCGTACATGCACCCTGAGTACGACTTTTTCTGGCAGTGGGAGATGGATATCCGCTACACCGGCCACKACTACGACTTTGTGACGAAGCTCGAGGAGTGGGCCAAGGCTCAGCCGAGAAAGGGTCTCTGGGAGCGTAACTCGCGCTTCTATTTCCCCACCGTCCACGGCTCCTGGGAAGACTTTTCGCAAATGTCTCGCGTGCAGAGTGAGATGGGCGTCGTTGGTTCGGACAATGTCTGGAAGAACATGCCTGGCGCGAATGAGAGAGCACCCGAGGCTACGACCAAGCACGACAAGACCGTCTGGGGTCCACGCCGGCCTTCAGATCCCAACGACTGGTTCGGTATCGATAGTGACCCTATCCCCAAGAGCCCCTACGATGGGGATCGCTACCAGTGGGGTGTCGGGGAGGAGGCCGACTACATCTCTCTCAACCCCATCTTCAACCCCGACGGCACGACTTGGATGCTCAAAGATGACATTACGGGCTTCAACCGCTCGCATCCTATGCCTCCCCGTCGCGCAGCCATCATCACCACGTCGCGCATGTCCCGCCGTCTGCTCATGACCATGCACAAGATGACGGCTTACAAGAAGCAGTTTGCCTTTCCCGAGATGTGGCCGGCAACGGTCGCCCTGCAGCACGGGTACAAGGCCGTCTTCGCGCCACACCCCGTCTACGTCGACAGGCGCTGGCCCGTCGACTACATGGCGCAGACGTTCAACGGCGGCCACGACGGCTCCAGCGGCGGCTCGCGGACGAGCATCTTCGGCGACCGCGAGCACAACATGCACGGGCTCAGCTGGTTCTACAAGTCGGGCTTCGCGCCCAACCTTTACCGACGCTGGCTGGGCCTCCGGGTCAACAACGACGGCGGCGAGGAGTTTGAGACGACCGAGGACCAGAGCAAACAGGGCGGCGGCGTGGGCAACATGGCTGGCGGGGAGGGCCGCATGTGTCTGCCGCCAATGCTGCTGCATCCCATCAAGAACGTGGAGCTGCCGATAGAGGCGCCGCCAAAGGATGGCGAGGGCGAGGTGCCCGAATCGGACCCTGCTGCGTAGGTGCCATGTCCGTTGTGTTTATGTTGAGGCTTGGGTCGGGTATCGCCGGGAGTTTATGTGGCGTTGGTAATGCGGTCTAGGTTATTAATGTCTAAGAATATGGACACGATGTTAGAAGACAACTTTGCATGTACGTACAAGGCACTATGAGCGTCAACTCTGTGGATACACGAGCCATGTGAAGTGCTTCCTGAGACGAAAATTGATGGACATATTTGCCACTATCGTGTCACAAATCATATCCTGCTCCCTATTCATTGCAGAAACCGACCAAGCTTCTATTACCACATGTACACAGCGCCCCCTTCCCTTTTTTGGAATGCCTATCCACCGTCATCAAGTTCCCCAAGACCCTGCCCGTTGCGCCAGAAATGTGAGTGTCGCAAAACCGCTTGGTGCATCAGAGAAACAGCAGCGCTGCGTCCGCCCCTGACGCTGTTCTTGTGCCACGAAAAAGGGAAGAGAGGGATCAAACGACGCGCTTGACCTCGAAGAAGCGCCGCAGCCACCAGACCTGGAACAGCGACTCGCCGATGACGACGCCAATAACGAAGAGGTTCCACCACTTGACGCGAGCGTTGGTGCTCTCGGCGGTGTTGCGGTGGGTGCGCTCGCGGAAGACGATATACTGCTGCTCGTCCTTGACCTGGGCGAGGAGCTCGGAGAGGCGGCGGACTTGTGAGGGTTAGCACATGGATGGACGTTTGGCCAGGTGGGAAGAGCCGTCGGATGGTGTGGTATAGCGTACCTTCAGACTCAATGGGTTCGGAGGGCATGTCAGTCTCGCTGACGTAGACGATGCCGTGGACGTTGAAGGAGACCTCCTTGCTGTTGGCGCCCCAGTGCTGGTTGCCGAAGCAGTAGCTGTATTTGCCGTCGTTGTGGGCCGTAAAGGAGTGGTCGCCATTGGACACGATCTTTTCATTGATCTCGTAGCCGCCCATGGGGTTGAGGATCTGTCCACAGTGGCACCACGTCAGTTGATTGCTTTCTATTGCTCTACTAGCATCTTCTTTTGCGCGTGTCCACTTCTGCCTGCAGTGGCGACGGCGTGTGATTCATACCCAGAAATCGATGTCGAGGTTGCCTGCGCTGCCAAACTCGCGGTCGCCGACCTGGAAGGTGACGGTCATCTTGTCCTCCTTGTGCAGGTTCTCGTGGAAGCACTCGAGGCCGTGGGCGGGCAGGACGATGTTGTGCGCGGCGGCGACCTGGAAAGCCAGGGCCGCTGCGAGGAGCGACCTCGCTGCCGTGAGCATGTGCATCGTGTCGTCGTAGCTGGGGTTGGCGAGACGTGTCTTTGTGTGTCGGTTCGCGGTGCGTGTTGGGTTTGCAGAGGGAGCTCTAACATTCAAGGTGTCACGACTGAGTCGCGGACACCTTTTCACAAGGGGCGAGGCTGCTGCGGTACGGAGCGAAGGGGTATTGCGGACGGGCTGGCACGCGGGCGGTGATACCGCGCTGGCATGTATCTCTTGCACACTGAAGCAAGCCATAGCGCCCACAGCCTCCGTGGCCAGCGGCTTCCAGGGGAGAGGTCCCCACCCCTGGCTCAGGAGAAGATGGAGCCTCGGCCGGGTCGCCCACGGATTAACCCCCCGGCGGCCGCAGGCGAGGTGGCGGTACGCGGACAATACGAACCCAGGACCAGGCACGGCTACGCGACCTGGCGGGTGGCTGGGTCACTGCGCGGTACCTGCCCGCAGCACGTGGTGCGCGCCAGCAAAGGGGGGCGCTGCGAGTTGCCAGCCTGTGCTGCAGCGATTGCACCACTACTGAGCATTTTTCCGTGGCCTGAGCCCGAGGGGCCCGCAGGAAGGAGGAGGCACCATCTCGTGCACCCCTCCAACATCTTCCAGCGTTTCTACACCGACCTTGTCCCAAAAAAATCCACCGCGCAATAGAACTCTCCCTCTACCTTACGCATCCACATCCACACTCTCCCACTCCTACTCCCACCACGAACTGCACATCGACGAAGGAGTAAGTCGCGCCCCGTCGTCCTGTCTGCCTGCCCCCGCCTGCTGCGCTGCGCTGCGCKGCAGCCCCTCGACGGAAAGATATGAGCCACAGAGCGAGAGTCGGTCGCCTCGAGTCGAGCGAGCCGAGCCGATGCGTCTCGCCTGCCTGGCCGCGTCCCGCTGGGGCGAGTGAGCGCAGGTGCTCTGAACCCACCCACGCGCTGAAATGCAGCAGCCTGCCTCCATCGCTATCCCTGGACATGTGTCCTCTGCCCGGCGCATGCCCATATCTTAAGCATCCTGCCTCCCCAGCACCGTCCGTCATTCTATCCTCCGCATCGTCCATCCGCCGTATTTTTTGCCGTCTCGCGCCGTCGTTGCTCGCTGCGCCCGCTGCTTGGCGAGAAAACCCCTCCCTCACACGCCGCTGACTTAGGCTGGGCAACTAGGACACATATCTCTTCGCTCGATTCTCTTCCTCTCTACCTCCCGCAACCACCACCACTTCTCAACGACGTACGACACAGGCCTCGTCGCCTCAGATCGCAATCATGGGCCTCGCGTTTTCCAAGCTTTTCGACAAGCTGTGGGGGAAGAAGGAGATGCGAATTCTGATGGTTGGTCTCGACGCCGCCGGTAAAACCACCATCCTCTACAAGCTCAAGCTCGGTGAAATCGTCACGACTATCCCCACCATTGGTACGAATCCCCCTCAGCCGCCCTCAAGCGCCTTTTTTCTCCTTGTCAAGGCGGCCGCTCTCTCCGTCCCCCCCATCGCCCCAGCATACTAACGTCAAACCCCGCCATCAGGCTTCAACGTGGAGACCGTCGAGTACAAGAACATTCAGTTCACCGTGTGGGACGTCGGTGGCCAGGACAAGATCCGTCCTCTCTGGAGGCATTACTTCCAGAACACGCAGGGCATCATCTTCGTCGTCGACAGCTACGATCGCGACCGTCTCGTCGAGGCCCGCGAGGAACTCCAGCGCATGCTCAACGAGGACGAGCTGCGGGATGCTATTCTGCTCGTCTTTGCCAACAAGCAGGATCTCCCTGTACGCCTTGCCCCCATCTCCTCCCCCTTTGTAGTGGCGACACGTAGCAGCTGACACTCGGTCTCTCGCACAGAACGCCATGAACGCCGCCGAGATCACCGACAAGCTCGGCCTCCACAGCCTGAGACAACGCGCCTGGGTATGTCCTCGTCTTCGGTTTCCCGCGCGCCGATGCGCGCGGTCGACGTCGAAACGGCAAATGCTGACCATTCTTCCTCCTGCAGTACATCCAGTCCACCTGCGCCACCTCTGGTGACGGTCTGTACGAGGGTCTCGAGTGGCTCGCCACCACCCTCCGAAAGGCTGGTCACCAGTAGAAGAACCAAGAGAGGCCTTTGATCAGACGCCGCCTTCTCCCTCTTACTCCCTCCTGTCACACACTCTCTTCATATCGGTCTTCCCCAATCTCGTGGGTTCGGTTGTAATTTGCAAAGTTATCGGTCAACCCAATCGAAATTAGTCTATTAATCGTCTCGCGTCCCTTTTCCGACTTCACGCACCGTTTCCTGTCGTTGTCGCCATGGTGTTGTCGTGAGGCCCCGCTGATGAGAGTCCCGTGCACGATGCACCGATTTTGAGCGGGATCACGTGCGATTTTGGAAGTTCGATTGGACGGCAATGCGGGTGTCTTTGGGAAAGCACTGTTGGGAACCCTGCATGCTGGGGATTCGGTTCGAAACCGGTTGCATTTCTGCCCTCGGATCTTGGCGCTTTGCAGAGTCGATACGAGCTCGGAACTGCAGTCCAGAGGGGGTCAACGGAAGGAGAGGCGAAACGAGGGTGTCTCACAAAGGCTGGCCTGGTTCGCGATGGTGTTTGGTTCTTCACGTCTCTCTGGTAACGCTCTCTCGTCATCTCTTCATTGCGCTAGATTGGCGGAGTTGGGTTGTTCATTCATTGCAAGGCCTCCCGGCTGGGAATGATCGTAACGGAGTGAGCGGGATGGAGAGGAAAGGGAAAAATTCACACAAGTTGTTTGTTTTCTGTTCGTTTGGTTCCTTTTTGCTTCGCTCTTCCGGCATGTTGGCGGACGCTGAGGTAGTTGAGGGTGGGAACGCTTGAGTGGAGTTGCACAATGGAAGAATATATCATTTTTGCTTGACAATGATCTAGGTGCATGTACGGGTTGAAGAAGAAGCCTGAGTTGTCAGTTCATCGGCAGAATTCTGACGTCAGGTTGAAATGACAAAAGTATCTGCATTGCTGTGCTGTTCAAAGTAGCTGGGTATCAATCATCGAGGGGAGTTGTGTACATGTCAAATTGTACAAAGTGCAGGTTCCAGCAGCCCATAAATCCTTTCCAAAAACTCCACGATGCACCCCGTAGCCCGTAAAACGCCCATATTAACACGCCTCGGAAACATTTACAACCTCCAGGCCTTCCTTGTCGTCTCGCAGCGTCACCTCGGCAGTCTGCCCCATCTTGAGCTTGCCGCGGATGATCTTGTCCGCCAGGCCGTTGCCGATCTCGTTGGTGATGAGCCGGTTGAGCGGCCGGGAGCCGAACTTGGGGTCGTATCCGCGCTCCGCGAGCCAGTCCTTGACGGCGTTGGACACGGAGAGCGTGATGCGCCTGTCGTCGAGGCGGTGCTGCAGCTCCTTGAGGCGAATGTCGACAATGGCGCGGATGGCGCTCAGGGCGAGGCGTTTAAAGATGATGAAGGAGTCGATGCGGTTGAGGAACTCGGGTGGGTACGCTTCAGTCACGACATCCATGACCGCCTTGCGGACGGACGGGTCCATTTCTCCGTCAGCGGTCTCCTTGTACGGGTGGAGGTGGTTCTGGCCGACAAGTATGTCTGCTCCCAGGTTCGACGTGAGGACGATTATGGTGTTCTTAAAGTCAACCTTGTGGCCCTGAGCATCGGTGAGGTACCCTTCGTCGAGAACTTGCAGCAGAAGAGCGGAGATATCGCGGTGCGCCTTTTCGAATTCGTCAAAGAGCAGAACCGCGTACGGCTTGCGGCGAACAGCCTCTGTGAGCTGTCCGGCGTCCTCGTAGCCGACGTAGCCAGACGGAGCGCCAATGAGACGCGAGATGGTGTGCTTCTCCTGGAACTCCGACATGTCAAATCGGACGACGGCAGATTCGGTCGAGAAGAGGAATCCAGCGAGTTTCTTGCAAAGCTCCGTCTTGCCGACACCGGTTGGTCCTAGGAAGAAGAACGAAGCGAGTGGACGGTTTTCGCCGCTCAAGCCGGCTCGCTGCAGGCGAACGGCGTCGGACACGGCCTTTATGGCGTCGTCCTGGCCCTTGACGGCTTCCCGCAACGTGTCCTCCATATGGATCAACTTCTCGATGTGACCAGAGGTCAGCTTTGAAACGGGGATGCCGGTAATCCGCGAGACGACGGTAGCAATATCGTCTGCAGTTACCGAGTCGTGGATCAGAGAATCGTCGCCCTTGTCCTCCTGGGCCTCCCCGTCCGTTGGGAGCCTCTGTTCCAGGTCGGGTATCACGCCAAACCTAAGCTCGGAAGCTCGCCCAAAGTTACCATCTCGCTGGGCTTGCTCCAGCTCAAACTTGGCCTTGTCGAGATCTTCTTGAATCTTCTTGACCGATTCGATTTCCGCTTTTTCTTTGTCCCACCTGGCATTGAGCTCCGAGATCTCATCATTGTACTTGTTAAGATCCTTCTCGAGCTTCTCCCGGCGCTCCTTGCTCGCAACGTCGTTTTCTTTGCGCAAGCTTTCGAGCTCGATTTGGACAGTCATGATCTTGTGGTCGAGTCGCATAATGTCTTCCGGTTTGGACTCGTGTTGCAACTTGAGATGGCTGGCAGCTTCATCCATCAAATCGATAGCTCTGTCTGGGAGGAAGCGGTCCGTGACGTATCGGTTCGACAGAGCCGCAGCGGCCACCAGAGCGCCGTCAGTGATCCGAACACCATGATGCACTTCGTATTTGTCCTTGATGCCTCGAAGGATGCTGATAGTATCTTCCACCGACGGCTCACTGACCACGATGGGTTGGAACCGTCGCGCCAGCGCAGCATCCTTTTCGATTTGTCGATATTCGATGAGCGTGGTTGCGCCGCAACATTGGAGCTCACCACGTGCCAGGGCAGGCTTCAAGAGGTTCGAGGCATCGATCGAGCCCTCGGCCTTGCCCAAGCCCAGGAGCGTATGTAACTCGTCGATGAACAGGATAACCTCGCCTTCGGCTTTTTGCACTTCGTCCAGCACCTTTTTCAGCCGTTCCTCGAAATCGCCTCGAAACTTGGCGCCAGCGATGAGTGATCCAAGATCCAGGCTAATGACCCTCTTGTTCTTGATGATCTCGGGAACATCCCCGCGTATGATTCGCAGTGCGAGGCCTTCGAGAATCGCGGTCTTGCCGGTACCGGCATTTCCGATGAGTACGGGATTGTTCTTCGTTCGCCGTGATAGAATTTGAATCGTTCGCTGTATTTCTGCGTCTCGCCCAATGACGGGGTCGAGCTTTCCGTCCCTTGCCCTGGCGGTCAAGTCGATTCCAAATTGCTCCAGTGCTGGCTTCTCTTCTTCGCCGCCCATGTTCATCCGGTGAGTCCCTCCCGGGGGGCGCGGCCGGCCACTGGCATAGTGCCGCACACCCAAGCTTGGCAATAGCCGCAACGGTGTTCTGTGTGTGAGCCGGCTCGGTGCCAGCCGCGCAATTGGTCGTGCGGACCTCGTCGTGGCTCCAGCAATACGCTGGACCGATGAAACCAACTGTCTCCGAGCTTGCATCCTGGCGCGTGCACGTTGTAGCAGAAAGAAGGATCAAGACATCGTCCGTGATGAGAGAGCCTGAGGTCGGATTATCTATATCAGAGGCCAGACCACGGCAAAAGCTTCACCTCCAGCAAACTCGCGATCGCTGGAGCACGGCAGCAAGCCACAGCAGCTCTTATCTTATCGTCACGTGCTTGCAGCCCCATGTCCACAACTCGGACCGCGCGCTGCCGTAAAGGGTTAGCGCCAGAGGGTTCACATTTTCCTCCCACAAACTCGCTAGTGGCGTTCACAAAGAATTCTAACATTTCGGGCGAGCATCACCAAACGTGTCTTCCTTTCCTCTCCACACCCAACCAGACACATCCGAGAGAGTCACCATGTCGGCGAAGCCCACGCCCAAGAAGTTCGGGAAGTCGACCCGGGAGGTTCCCGCCCCCGCGGACAAGGCCAAGAAGTGGTACAACGCCGACGATGAGAGCGACCCCAAGAAGGTGAGTCGTTGGCGCTGGTTGATGACATGTCGGAGAAGCACTTGAGCCCTCGCCCTGGAGGATATCGCGCCGATTGGGCTCGGAAACGAATCGCATGGGATAGTCGACGACGGCAACCTGTCAACCGCGACTTGGGATGTTGAAACGGGTACACGGCGATGGGATAACGACTCGGGCAACTACTTTGATACTCGAAACCACACCTTGCGACGACCAGAACAAAGCTTTCTGGAAATCCCCTATGAAACTCGGCGCGCTGACAAGTTGCAATCTAGGTCCGCAAGGCCATCCGTCCTTGGGCTCCCCGGAAGTCGCTCCAGCCCGGTACCGTCCTGATCGTCCTCGCCGGTCGCTTCCGTGGCAAGCGTGTTATCCTCGTCAAGGCCCTCGACCAGGGTGTCCTCCTCGTCACCGGCCCCTTCAAGATCAACGGTGTWCCCCTGCGACGCGTCAACTCCCGATACGTCATCGCCACCTCCTACAAGGTCGAGGTCTCTGGCATGGATACGAAGAAGGTCGAGGAGGTCTCCCAGCCCAAGTACTTCACCGCTGAGAAGGCCAAGGAGAAGGCTGGCGAGGAGGCTTTCTTCAAGCAGGGAGAGAAGCCCGAGGTATGTGATATCGCGATGTGTTGTCCCTTGTGATGTAATGGCAGGGACAGGCGAGACTGACAATTGTGGTCCTGCAGAAGAAGAAGATCAATAGCAGCCGCGCTGCTGACCAGAAGGCCATTGACAAGCCTCTGATCGCCAACATCAAGAAGGTCGACATGCTGGCCAGCTACCTCGGCAGCTCCTTCAGCTTGCGAAAGGGTGACAAGCCCCACGAGATGGTGTGGTAGATTGTCAGTCTCGAACGCCGGAAACGGGGTCGCCAGGAGGGGGGGGGCGTGCAGCACCGTGGTGGAGGGAGTCCGCGCGGTACGACAAACGGGTTGTAGAACGGGAAGGGTCTCCGACATGGGCTGGTTTGGCCAATTGCATTTGGAAGTCGACGGCATCGGTCACATCTTGGCGTCTGTAATCAGGTTTTACAGTCAAAAAATCAAACGAGCATAAATGAAGCGTTCCGCCAGGGATTCTGGTGAGAAGCCGTGATGATGACACCAGGCAGTCCCTGACCCATTCTCTTGGGTGTGAAGATGCGAATGCAGGACAGCAGGTACAGGGGAATCCCGGTCGAGCCCTCGGTTCTGTCTCACAGTTTACTATCGCGACCAAGCAAAGCGCAGTAGTTGCCATTGATAGTCATTTGTGTCTTTCAATTCCTTTCTTCTCATTTCTAGCGTCCAACCCCTGGCTCGGCTCTACTCTACAACTATGCGACACTGCCACTTTCAAACTCCTACATGCTCGCTCCACACTCCTTTTCATCTACAGATTCCTGTCAACCCAGCTCTGAATCATGCCCGCGAGCGAGGCGTCATAGTGCTTCATGGAAACCTTGCCCGTCGCCTCGTCCAGCGTAGTGTTAGCCTGGACAAAGACCTTGCGGGGCTGCTTGTTGTCGAGAACAACCTTGCGGAGCTTAGTGCCCCAGAAGTCGGGTTCCACGGTGGTCATGTCGATGTAGAACTTGATGCCAGTCTCAACATCGGCAGTCGACTTGTAGACGTGGAGCTTCTGCAGGTACTTGGCAACAGCCTCACGACCAGACGTGAGAACCTTGGATCGGTCGAGCTTGATTGTCAAGTCAGACAGGTCGTCCTTGGTGTAGTCTAGCTCGCAAAAGTTGTCGCCAGCCTCGAGGAAGCACTTGAGGATGGAGAAGCGCGCCTGGCTGTGAGCCTGTCCCCACTTCTGGCTCTTAGGATCCCACATCTCGAGAGAGGCGAGACCAGCACGAGCCATGGAGAGGTAAGAGGCATATAGAACGTCGCCGGCCTCACCATCCATGTCGATGTTGCCGTCTCCAAAGCCAAAGATCTTCAGCACGGGAAAATCGCAGCTGAGGTGCATGGCAACCAACTCAGCGCGGCATTCCTCGTACGAGGCGGCGATGCTGCCAAAGACAGAGCCCCAAGTCTGACCAGGCTTATACCAAGTTGTAATAGGCTTCTGCGTGACGGGGCTGATAGGGGGGTTCTCCTTGTCGAAGTTGTACACGCCAGGCGCCGTCTCTTGTAGAAGCTTGCCGCAGCCGTGGCCTGCGCTAGTTAGTCTTATGCTTCGCGAACACGTCTTTTGTATGGGAAACTCACCGGTAAGTTCGTGGAGACCAACCTGAACCTCGAAGGAAGCGTCACGCTGCTTCTTGTACACCTCCATATCCTCCTCGCGGATGAACGGGATCTTTTCGTTGGGGGCCTTGGCGCTAACAACGTTTCCGAGAGACACATTTTTGAAACCCTCAGTTTGTCGGATATCGTCGTAGTTGGGGATGTTAATACCAGCGGGGATTCCGGAGCCGTTAAAAGTCATGACCTCGAGGGATGTGAAGTCGGGAGATAGGAACTTGTCCTTCTCGAACTCCTTGCCCCAGGGCAGTAGGGGGATGAGCCTTGGCGCGGCAGAGACCAGCTCGCCAAACGCCCGGGTTCGCTCCAAGTTAACCATGGAGGCAAATCCTTCCCACTCGCCGCGAATCCCGGCAGGATCTCTATAGGTCTCGACGAAACCAATGTTGGTCTCAACCATGGGCCCCTTATCCTTGATCCAATTGCGCTGGGCATCCTTGTACGCCTCCAGGGAGCCATTCTCGAAAGAGCTGGCGTAGTTCAGGTGCATGTTCTTCTGGGTCCCATTGTCGGCGTTGTCGGCGGCCTGTTTGATGCAAGAAGTGATGCTCTTCATCTCCTTTGCGTAGTCGCCAAATGTGAGCTTGATGGTCTTGCCCTTCAATGGTCCTTCCTCGACTGTAAATGTTGTATCCTTTCCAATGTCACCACCGTTTGCAGGAATGCTAGTGACAGCCGAGGCTATGAGAATCTCGTAGGTGTCGTCGCTATCCTTGTGCAGTCTCGTGTTCTCTGGGAGCAGTCCCTTCTTTTCCATCCAAGCCGAGACGGCCTCGATCTCGCTCTGGGTAATGTCAGGGGAGTTGGGATAGTATGTGGTCATGTGGCCGGCATTGGGGAAACCTAGATGCATGGCAGCGGGCTTATCAGAGCTGAAGATGGCGCCATTGGTCGCTTCATAGAACTTGGCGGCTTCGGGGGAGGTCGCAGCAAGGGCCGCAACGCTCTTCTCCCCGCACCGGGGAAGGAACTTGGAGTCTCCAAAACTCTTGTAGTTGCCCATATTACCCAGGAACATGGCAGCGTACTCTAAGAAGGAGGTGAGCTCAGACTCCTCAATGCCAGCCTTCTTAGCCAAGGAAGTCCAATCGCCATTGCAGCTCTTATGGAGGGTCAGGATCAAGTCATAGATGGACTCGGACTCGGGAGAGATCTGTCGCAGAATGATCCTGGTGCCGGCAAAGCATGCCCTGGAGAACGGTTAACACACACTTGCAAGTCATAGGCCAGCGACAGATGAGTGAGCATGTACACCACACGTACTTGCTGATGAAGTGGGCATATCGCTTCTGCTGGTCGTTCAGGGCCTCAAAGTGCTTCTCAATCTCGAGCCTTACGACCGAGGGCGGCGCGTCGGCGAGGAAGTGGACGAGCTCGTCGGGGTTCATGTTGGCGAAAAATCTGTGCTGAACGAAGCGAGCGGCAGGGCGACGTCTGAGAACCGAGCTCCAGCAAGTGGCGACTCTGAAAGAAGACAATCTTCGCAGGAACAAAGACGAAGGGAGTGAGGGGAGTGACATGGGGGAGGGGGAGGGCTGAAGCTTACGCAGCCCAGCTCCTCTTAAGGCACGAAGAGTCGCTGCTGAATGCGCTTTCTCGCGGCACGAGGAACTGCAGCTGCGGCCTCTACAGGCCACCTAAGAGGCCAGCTAAGGCGGAGGAGGCGCCCGCTGCGGGTAGCTTTGCAGGCTGACATGCCTATTTCGGCTAACACGTTGATACGAAGTATCAGCCCGCAGAGTAACCTAGTTCAGGAACTTTGGCAGCAGCGACATGCACTTGGTACTCCGTGCATTATACTGGGCGAGAAAGGATGCCTCGAACCCTGGATTTCACCTTGTCGAGATCCAGCAGCAACGGCACCGTTCAAGTCCTCGAAGCTCACAGGGCTTCACTCCGCTCTCGGAACGGCGGAAGTGACACGCGCTGTGGCAAGGGGCTGAGGTGCCTAATCTAGTGGTCCGAGGGTAGTCGCATGGCGGGGTCAGGCTGGCCTCTGTCGACCTTTTGTTTCTGTATTTTTCTCCTCTTCTAATCCAAGGTCTTTGAGAGCACCCTAATAAACTGCTATTCCAAAGTTCTTCTAGCCCGAAAATAATTTTACTCGTAATTCAGAAATGAAAAAGTCATCACCAACATGTCCTCCCATGTCAGAACAGGACATTGTTGCATCCAGAGGAACGCAAGACACCCACAAACTGTGCTGAAACATGCGACTTACCATATTTCCACGAAACGAGGCCTTTTGCCGGCGAGCCGGCCGTGCCGACCCACTGCAGGGTAGGCAGGCAGGCATTTGTGAGGCTCGAGTATAATAAGTGCCTGCCCTGTCAGGCCGCCGATGCATTACAACGTCGTGGATGTCTTGTACGACAGAGCAATTTCCAAGGGATTCCGAGGCCGTATATGCACAAAGAGGGGTGAGCATACGGATACGCTGCAATGTCCTTCCAGCTGTCATGATCCCAACAGTGTCCGGTTAACGCAGGTTGGAAGGCATATATACATACCTAGGTATWGAGCAGGCCTCTCCACCTGTCCTCCCCTGAAGGAATAGCTGACGATGCACAGAAAAATAAGCGCGGGATAAGGCAAGGTGCATAGCAGCAACAAGGCCTGCCTCTCCGTGCCGTGGAGAGGGATCCCCGCCACGTCAATGACTTACACCGACCGAGATCAAACGGCCCGAGTCCGCTGCATACATTCACGCACATACGCAGTGTAACGGCTCCGATCAGCGGCCCGTGTGCAGCGTCATATCGATCTATTGTGCCCTTGCACCAGCTGCACCAGCGGTAGTGCGGATCAGGTCTTCCGTGGATAGATGGATGGAATGGACAGGACCGGGCCGAACTGGGACAGCGATGGGCGTGCAGCTAACGGCCGCTGCCGTGTTTTCAGCCGGGCATGCTGCAGCTACAAGCCGGGACCCTTCTGTTCTTTGCCGATGAGGACTCCGGGGTAGACTCCGTACGGCTCTGTTTGTTGAGAAACGGGATGGATACCTCGTCGATGTCGAGACCCCCACGTGTGAACGCGTGCCCCACGACGCCACGATCAGCGTCGGCGTTTGACCCATGGCTGGGTTGCCGATGGCAAATGACGCGCCGCTGCGCTGCTGGATTCTGCGCATGAGGTTCGAGACAAGGGCCCATCAAAGTGCGGTGACGACGCCGGCCAGGCCAGCCCATTGGCCCCGACCCCTGGGCTGCCACTGGGCACGCGCGTTTCCGACGTGGGCCATCCAAGGCCAATAACCGAGCTGCCATCTGGCCAACGTCCCAGTGACGTTGGATCATTTTGCGTCACCAAACGTCCCGGCCCTGCGGGACGGCGGACGGCGTGGACTTGGAAGGACGGAGCTGGAGGGCAGATGGAGCTGGAGGGCAGACGGAGCTGGAGGGCAGCGAGCGTGGATACGGCGGCTTGCCTACATGCAGAGACAGAGGGAACAGCAACGTCGACGGATGCACGCTCGCGGCAATTCTCCAATGGCTGCGGCAGCGGCAGCATCCATCGATGCCTCCCGCCGCCCTCTCTCCCGTCACCCCACCACCACGACGCTCTTTCGGCTGCGCCGTGCCACTCACCGACGACGACAAATAATATCCGCCAAGGCGAATGGTCCGACTGCGCCGCTCGCTGAACCGGAAGGCCTTCCGGAGCACCCAGCGCACAGGGTTCGTTTCCGTCCCATACGGCTGCTGTCTGGTAGCATCGGGAACAGCAAGGGTCTCAGCTGTTCCAACTCCGTTGGTGCGCGAAGCTGACTGGTGCGCGCGAGGCATTGCTTCTTGGGCTCACCCCCTCCATCTAGTCCGTATCATCTATCCTTTTCCCCAGTGGAGACCAACGGCCGTTCCCAACGGCTCTTGCTGGGTGCGTGAGCGAGGTTGCCCTTGCTGCACGACGCAAGGACCAAGGGCATGCGTGACGTGCTGTGTGTTGCGTGCGACCCGTGCCTTGGCGCCTTAGCATCGCCATCCCGCGCCGCGACGCCTCCGTTTCGGGGCGTTCGCTTGGGCCGTGACGACGCCGAAGAAGAAGAAAGGAAGCGAGCGGCGATGCGAGGCTGGGAAAAAGCAAGACCCGACCTGCTGGCTGGCCTTACCCAGATGGAGACAAACGTGGCCAGGACTAATTAAGCCTCCACACCACAACTGTCACTCCCTCCCCCTGCTCGCTCCCCATCCGGCTGTCACTGGCAGCAACCCACACGCCCCCCCATCCGAATTTGAAGACGAGCCCGACTGAACACGCCCAAGGGCAAGATGAAGGTGTTCTAGTAGATCCAAAAGCCGGCGCTACAGCCTCGCCCCTGTTTTCTCGTTTTCAGACGAGACTCGTGTTTGGCCCCCCATTCATAGGCCTTGCTGCCCGCAGACGCAGACATACTTGAATTTGACTCTTCCCACATCTCGCTGTCCTGCTTCCACGCTCTCCTCCCACACTTGCTGCTCTCGTACCTGCGAACGAGCACACGGCCGTGATATCCATTACCCTGAAGCTTGCACCTTATCCAGTTGCCTACTGACTGGCCTTTGTTTGCCACACCACCATATCCTATATGCACTGATAGCGTCATCGCCATCCGCACGCCAGATCCGGAGCGCCATTCTCGCCGTCTTCCGATCCCGGCCCCGAAGCCACCGACCCGCGCCCTCTACCCTACCTTGCGTCGACGGCCGGCGACAAGCAGACAATGTTGTCCTACGATAACGCCGTGCCTGTCAATGGGCAGGAGCCGGCATCTGCGGCTCCCGTCCCAGCAGCATCGTCCAAGACGTCATCGTCGGCCAAGACCAACGGCGTTGCCCATGCCGACGGCCATGCCAACAGCCATGCGCAGAAGCACCACCTCTGGTTGGTTACCGGCCCGGCTGGGTGCGGCAAGACGACGGTGGCCGAGTACCTGGCAGATGCGCTTGACGTGCCCTACATCGAGGGCGACTCGGTACGTGCGCCGCCTCGGACGTGGCGTGGTCTCTGATGAGGCACCGTCCCCGGCTTGGGGAAAGCGATGGGGCTAACACGGGTGACGCTGCAGTTCCACACCGAGGCCAATGTCGAGAAGATGCGCAGTGGCGTCCCGCTGACCGACGCGGACCGCTGGGACTGGCTCACCGCCCTCCGCGACGAATCCATGCGCCGCATCAACGGAGGGTCCGAGGGCGCCGTCGTGACCTGCTCGGCCCTCAAGCGCAAGTACCGCGATGTCATCCGTGTCGCCGCCTACTACGACCACGACATCCTGGTCCACTTCATCTTCCTCATCGCGCCCGCAGAGGTGCTCCTCCAGCGCGTCACCCAGCGACAGGGCCATTACATGGGCGCCAACATGGTCAAGAGCCAATTCGACATTCTCGAGCGGCCCGCCCACGACGAGAGGGATGTCATCAGCATCGACGTCAGCCGCAGCATCGACGAAGTCAAGCAGGACGCCCTGGCCAGGGTGTCTGACATCGTCAAGGCCGACCACTAAGACTACCTACCTAGGCCAACAGTACCTCGCATTACGAGCGAACCATTCGCACATGGAGGCAGTTGGCGTTTCTGTCATTTTACCTGATTTGATGCTATGCGTTTTGGAGTTGCTTGTTTCTGGGATATGATACGAGGTTCGCAGCGTTGGTTAGACGGCTCGCGTTGGAGGAGCCGCAGCCAACCCTCGCGTGTGTCCCACGTGGGGTAGATGCCTTGCTACTGCGTGCAGACGAGTCTCCGACAGGCCTTGCCGAAGGGTCCGTCCACTTTTGGATATTCCGGCGGCATACATACGCGGTTGGGGGCATGGGAATGCATTGCTACAGCACAGGTCGTGGGGCAATGTGGAGTTGGGATTAGCGCACACCGAGAAGGGAGCTCGGGGATGGGAAAACGTCTAGAGACCTTGGGTATCCGTACAGTCGCTAGCAGTCATCGCTATACGAAGCAGGTATGCCGCAAAAGGCGCCGAGCTGGCGACTCCCTCTGCCAGCACACATATTGATTGGGCGTCCTGCCCTCGATGCCTTATTTCAGCCCCTTCTGCAGAGTGAGCACAAGACATCACATACGACGGACGTACGTCCACGGATGCGGGAGGGAGGCTGCGGCGCGACCTGCACACCCCAGTCATGGATGGGCTTGCTGACAGGCATCTAACCAACGTCGGACAAGGGTTGGGCATTGCTGCATGCAGGCTGTTCGAAAGAGGCAATTGTCACCACGGCACGTCACTCATCTTTGTTCTGCGGTAATAATGCCTATTTATATCTATACAGCCCGTCCGGCGCGGGGATGCCCGGCTGCAGGTAAAATGACAGTGGCAGGTTACAAAGTACAGGTGGCGGGCAAACATGGGACGGCGGAGGGACTGATGTGACAGGGACGTGGTCACGAGGAGCATGGTCGTCATGGTCAGGTCGCCTGTCCCGTCCAGCGGGATTGTTGTGCGAGCAAGTGGCGGGGTGTGACGGGGTTTGCAGCGACGGGGTTTGCAGCGACGGGGTTTGCAATGGCCGTGGACATGGACATGGGGGAGGGGCGTGTGCGTGTGCACCTGTCCGTCCAAAGTCCACGAGCGCCTGTGATCCAACTGCCTATGATTCTATCTTCTTCTACGTACTCCATGCTTCGTACTTCGTACTCCGAGCCTCGACGTACTCACGCGCCGTGCTACCTCAGATGCATCACCATGACGTCGGGCTCCTCCACCACGCGGCGCACCACCTCGGCGGCCCGCGCCATGGTGGCCCCGTCGACGACACGGTGGTCGGCGCTCCAGCTGAAGTTGCACACGTGCCTCTTGACCACCCTGTCGTGCTCGTCAAACGCCGGCACGGTGCGCATGCGCCCGATGCCCAGGATGGCGACCTCGCGCTCGACGATGACGGGGCTGAGGTACGTGCCGCCGATGTTGCCAATGTTGGACACGGTGATGGTGCCGCCGGCCATGTCGCCCGGCGCCAGCTTGCCCGCGTGCGCGAGCCGCTGTAGGCGCGCCAGCTCCGCCGCGATGGACACGCTGTTGAGCGCGCCGACGTTCTTGATGACGGGCACGAGCAGGCCCTGCGGCGTGTCCATGGCGACGCCGATGTTGTGCTGCGAGCGCATGATGAGCGCGGGCTTGCCGTCGCCGTCGCCGTTGCCGTTGCCGCCGTTGGCCGAACCTATCTCGACGCGCGCGTTGAGAATGGGGAATTGGTAGAGGGCCAGGGACACGGCCTTGATGATAAAGGGCAGGTAGGACAGCTTCGAGGGCTGGTCCTGGGCCGCCGGGGACTGCGCGAGCACCTTGTTCAGGCGCCCTCGCAGGCTGACGAGGTCCGACATGTCGATCTCGTCCGCGTAGAGGAAGTGCGGGATCGTCAGCGAGCGGGACATAGTCTTGAACATCATCTGCTGCGTCTGGCTGAGCGGCTGCCGCGTCTCCGTCTGCACGGGCGTGTCTGTGGGCAGGCCAAGGGGGAAAGAAGAAGATTGTTGTACTTGTTGTTGGGGGGCGGAAGTAGACTGCGAGTCTCTGCTCTGGACGAACTTGTATATGTCCTCCTTGAGCACGCGCCCGTCCTTGCCGGTGCCGTCAATGTCGGCGATGTCGATGTCCAGCTCTTTGGACAAGGGCCTGACAGCGGGTGTCGCCAGCGTCGCCATCTTGCCCTTGGGCTTCCTCGTCTCTCCACCACCCGGCGCGCCGCTCTGAGCTGCTGCTACCGCATCATCACCGCCCTTCTGCTCGGATGCTAGTGGCGGCGCCGGGGTCGCAGGCTCGTCCTTGGGCGGCTCCGTCTCGTCCGCCGCGCCGCCCTCGATGTCGATATCGACAAAGGCCTTGCCCACCTTGGCCATCTCGCCGGCCTCGTAGTACAGCTTCTTGACGGTGCCGGTGAAGCGACTCGTAATCTCCACGGACGCCTTGTCGCTCTGCACTTCGCACAGCGGCGAGAACTCCTCGACGCGGGCGCCGGGCTCGACGAACCACTGGATGACCTCGCACTCGACGATGCCTGTTGATGTTCCCGTCAGCCTCGCGCTCTCTCTACTCGGCACGCCACCCAACGCAGCACTCACCCTCGCCAATATCGGCCAGCAGCACCGGCTTCACGGCGTACAACCTCCTCGACTCGGTGAACCACCGCGGCGCCGGCCCCGTCACGACGCCGCCCCTCCCGATGGAGACGGCCTTGCGCACGGCCCTGGAGGCCTGCAATTGCCTGCGCAGCACGTGGGAACCTCGCTGCAGGAACATGTTCGCCTGGCAATTGACTTCCGTCAGAGATGCAGAAAAAAAGAGGGCTTGGTGTGCGGAGGGAGAGAGAGCAGCAAAGCCGCCGCAAGAGCGCAGTCCCGAGCGCCAAAGCATATGGCTTCAGTCGGCATTGCGTCGTCGGTGGTCGCACCGCCGCGAATAACCGAAGTCTGGGGAAGAGGCGCAGCGCCGCCGAGGGCCCGCTAAAATGCTGGTCATGGCGGGCCGATTCTCCGAGCTCCGGGCACGAGGTCCAGGGTAGGCGCCAATTAATTTAGCATCCAACGGCAAGCTCGCGATTTGTTAAGAAAATTGACCACGTCAGACGAAACGACGACGCCGACGACAGTCACGACAGACACGCGCCATGTCATCGCGGAGGCTCGAGCTGGCGCTTGCCGGCTTCGCGACCAGGCGACCGCTTGCCGCCTGCGTGTACTGCCAGTGGCGGCGCAGCTTCACTGCGTCTGCGCTGCGGGCCGCGAGGACGGAGAAGCCTGCCGCGGGCGCGTCGATGGACCCCAAGGGCGAGGTCGAGGGAGTGCCAATCGAGGCGCCGAGGAGCTACGGCAAGCGCGTCGAGGGCAACTTTGTGCCGAAGCCGCTGCCCCGGCCGATTGGCATGCCGCTGCCGCCCAGGGCCGGCGAAAACACCGGCATCGATCACCGGTCGATGAAGCAGCGAAAGGAGGACTTTGTCGACTACGAGAAGCACATACAGCGGCGCAAGGAGCTGTAAGGCACCCCAATAGGTCAATACCAAGCTGAAGTTCGTCACTAATACGTATGCTTGCTTAGGACCGCCCAAATATCGAGACCGTACTTCCGCGACTGGGGTAACCTGCAGTTCCACAGCGGCAAGTCCTTCATTGCGCCCCCGCGCCTCTTCAAAGCCGAGCTCTCCCTCTTCTTCCCGAACCTCTACGGCGAGACGCTCCTCGAGGCCGACAAGGAGCCACGCGACACGACGCCCCTCCTCACTGGCCGGGCCTCCGTCGTGTCCATCTTCAGCAGCCGGTGGGCCGAGCAGCAGGTCGCGAGCTTTACCTCCAAGGAGGCGAACCCCGCGCTGCACGAGGTCCTCGCCCAGAACGGCAACCTGGCGCAGGTGGTCAACGTCAACTACGAGGACAACGCGGGGAAGGCGTGGCTCGTCAGGCTGTTCCGCGGGTCCCTGCGCAAGAAGTTCCCGAAAACGGAATGGGACAAGTACTTCCTCGTGCGCAGGGGCATCACGGACGGCATCCGCGAATCCATTGGCCTTCTCAACAGCAAGGTCGGCTACACGTACCTTGTCGACCAGCACTGCCGCATCCGGTGGGCGGGCAGCGGACCGAGCCACCCCGACGAAAAGGACGGCCTAGCCAGAGGCCTTGCGCGACTAGTCGAGGAGATCAACAGAGACGCCGCTCGGCCGGCGGCGGCGCGCGAGAAGCTTCCCGGAAAGCCACATCTGGAAAACCCAAGGGTATAATTCGATGCCTTTCCTGAAGCGTGGCCATCTCTGCAAAAGACATGAATGACCATGGCCCTGCAATACAATACCATAGACCCATAGATACAACAACGCTGATACCCCGCTGAAACGCCGTTGCACATGCGGACGGATGGGGAACGAACCCATCATCAAAAATCTCCCTCAGCTTATAGCAGCCACCAAAACAAAATAAAACACGCCGCGATAAAGCACCCCATGATGATGCCGTCTCTCCTCTTCTTCGCCGATATCCTCCCAATCAAGGTGTTAATGCCAGGCACCTGGCTCGCCGCCATGGTGATCCTGCGGTTGATGCTCGACAGCGTCTCCCGCTGCAGGACGAAGCTGTCGTTGACCGCGTACGCCTGGCTCAGCACGCTGACCGTCATGTTGTGGCTGTTGTCAATGCGGTTGCGCTCGTTGAGCATGTACTCGGCCTCGGCCGCCGCGGGGTTGTTGGCGCGGTACTGGTCAATGTCGGAGCGCACGTTGGTCAGGAGATTGGCCCTGTCGCGGGCCTGCTGGAGGGTGCCGCGCAAGCGGGTGAGGTCGCGCTTGTGGGCGGAGAGCTTCTCGCGGAGGAGGGAGAGGTTGTTATGTTTCAGGGCTGAGGATGTGAGTGCGGCTTCGGAGTCAAGAAGTCGTGTGAGCTGGGAAATGACGGATTCGCGCTTGCAGTTGGGTGTTAGCCCGGCCGCAGCTTCGCTCATCAACGCAGGCTTGTCGCTCACCTTTTCTAGCAGCTCCTCAATCCTGGCTTCTGTTTCGCGTTCCTCATCCGTCGGCTTCGGCGGAATGCTTGCCGCAGCCGAGAACTGTGAGTAGGTGTGGAAGAGGTTCTCTGTCTATGGATGCTGAGATTAGATGCCATGCAGCAGTATGCTGGTTCGGCACACTTACCTGAGTCTCCAACGCCCTGGCTTGCTGCCGCAAATGGGTCCAGCCGCCGCTTCCCGATGGCACAGACATGGTGTTTGTGGTGGGCAATGTGATTGATCCAAGGAAATGATACTCGCTGTCCAACCTGGCCCAGTCGTCTGCGGATCCAGCTAACGTATCGTACGGCTTCCGTCACCGAATCGGAAGCCCAGACGTGGCAGAATACCGTCTCCGCCCAAAGTACCTCTAATGTCACGGGCACGAGACCTTCCACGTGATCCCTCGTCCTTATCCAAATATCCCCGCTAGTGGGCCAATCAACGGCCGTAAAATCTCCAAGCTCCGCGCACACAACGAAACCCTAGCACAAATTTTCACCGCTCGGCAACTAAATTCTTGAAGGGCTACGATCCATCGCGAAACGGACAGTTACGGTCGAGGCTGACTTTCTTACTCACGCACTCGTCGACACACTTCGCACATCACCCATCGAAGACCATCAAGATGGTGAGTCCACGCTGCCCTCCCGTGCCTCCATGATGTTCCAGTATTCGTCACCTGCGGCCGCAAATCCCACCGACATCGATATTGGTTTCAAATGCTGCGCACCGAAATCATCACTGCCGCCGCCGACCCCGAACACCCCCACCATCGCCTGCCAAATTTTCATCACAACGATGAGGAACACGTCACTGACTGGTGCTGTAGTCGTCGGGCAAGGTTAAGGCTGTCCAGCTCTGGGACAAGAGCAAGGATGATTTGACGAAGCAGCTCGCTGAGCTCAAGACCGAGCTGGGCCAGCTCCGCATCCAGAAGATCGCTTCGTCAGGCACCAAGCTGAACAAGATGTGAGCATACACTCCGTATGGCATGATCGCCATATCGTGCGATGGCAGAGGGGAACCGAAGTGCTAACGGACGTTTGCGTGTGCAGCCACGACCTGCGAAAGTCGATCGCCCGTGTCCTGACCGTCATCAACGCCAAGCAACGCTCTCAGCTCCGCCTCTTCTACAAGAACAAGAAGTACGCTCCTCTCGACCTCCGCCCCAAGCAGACCCGCGCCATTCGCCGCCGATTGTCGCCCGAGGACAAGGCCCGCGTGCTGGAGAAGACCAAGAAGCGCAACACGCACTTCCCCCAACGGAAGTTTGCCGTCAAGGTACGACACATACGAACGCCGGGAATTTCCCTCGCATTGGCTCTGGGAACCTCCAAATTCTACAATCGCACTCTTGCTGACACCAATTGCCACAGGCTGCCTAAGCGTGTGCTAGAAGGGAATGGGGTATCGAGGCGTGGCGTGCTTTTTCTCTGAACAAAAGGCTTCGAAATTTGCATCGCATGGCTCTGGGGAATCTCGGTCTGATTTGTACTTATTTCCCGGCTTGGGCCTCGTTCTGGGGGGCGGGATGCCGTCCATGATGGGCCGCTCGATCAGCAGCCTTATAAATCAAAAAAATGAGGTCATGATCAAACCCTCCTGCCACTACTTCGTATCCCATGTGGGGTTGCTCCAATGCATTCTCTTTGTCTATTCGTGCCTGCCCCAAATTGGAAACTTGGCGGTTCGTTTCGTCTCCTATGCAACATCTTCAACCAAGATGTTGTGGTGAATGGCTCATGTCACACAGAATGGCGTCGAGACCCCTTGATGAACCCCGTCGCCCAGAGAGCAAGCATGATGAGTTGAGTTTAGTTTGGTCTGCCATGGTTGTTGGATGAGGCTGGGGAAACATCAGCTGGTGATTGTCAAAGTGGTGCGATATAGAGTGAGGTTGGCCACGGGCAAGGGTTCAATGTTCCTTGTATTCTCCGACGAGTATTCTTTACAAGGAAGCCCATCACAATGTGGCTCAAGAGGCGAACCTATTCGTCGCATTCACAATGGCTTAGTTTGTAATCTTCTGTTCCTGGTATATCGCTACTGAAGCGGCTCTTTTGTCTCCGGTCGCTGACAGAGAAGTATCATCGCCAACCCATGTCGTATCAAACATCATTGGGTATACAGACACACGCCAACCCAACCACCGTGAGCCAAAGGAAACTGACCCACGCAGAACTCGTGCTCTTATACCATCGTCTTCATACCTCTCCGAGATCCCCCCAACGCCAACCTATCCCTCACCGTGAATTATGCGCAACCCAAGGTTTAACCATGCCGCCAATGCTGCCATTACTCATCACAGGGCAAGAAAAAGTTCCCGCCGGCTTACCCACTCCGTTGGCTATCATGATGACTCTTGACCAATCATGACATTCTGAAGGTGATCTTTAATCAGCTCCAGGGTGTCCGCGTTGCGAATTTCCGACTCTGCCTTGCCCTTGCCCTTGTTCTTCTTTGGTTTTGACACCTTTTGTGTTTGAATCTTGGTCTTTGCTTTGCCGAGAAGGGCGTCCACTTCTGCGGGTCTGTCCTTGTGGTTGGTGCCCATGTGCCTCCGTAGCTGGTCCAATCTGTGAAAGTCCTTACCGCAAAGTTGGCATTCGTGCATGCCCTTAACATTGTGCGTTCTACGGTGCTTAGACAGGTTGGACGACTCGCTGAACCGCTTGTGGCAAATCTCGCACTCAAGGGGCTTATCACCTGTATGAGTCCGCTGATGCATAGCTGTCCCGAAATTAGCTGCGATTCCATGCTCAAGAAAGGGCAACCGAGGACTTACTAAGAGCACTCTGCTGTTTGAATGCACAACCGCAGCCTGGATACTTGCACACCCAAGGCGTCTCGCCGGTATGAATCCTCATATGTTGGTCAAGGGCTTGCTTCGCCGACAATGCCGCTCCGCAGATATTGCATTGAACGGGTTTGACTGACAAGCGTTAGCTTCAACTATACGAATCCTCGAAAGGCCGTTTCGGTACTTACATCCTGTGTGCACTTGCATGTGCCGCTCCACTTTGCTCCGTTGGGTGAAGCACGTATTTCTCGTGCAATTTGCCCACCCACATCTGAAGCCCCCGCGAACCTTTTTTAGCTGCTTGAGATGGTCCAATTTGCAATGCTTCTGCAGCTGCTCGTCATCGTCGAAGCGCTTGCCACAGATGCTGTCGCCGTCACCGGTCACCCAGCGGCAGAGGAACTGATCTTCCCCAGCCAAGACATGGGGCTTGGCCCCATTCAAGGGACTTTGGGGTTTTCCGATAGAAGTAAGTTCTGCAAGGCCAGAATCGGGATCCAGTGGCGACGGTGTGGCAAGAGAAGACGGTGTCGTTGAAAGCGACGGGCCTATCGAAAGATTTGTCAAGGGCGACGGTGACGGCGAGAAGTGCTTGCCATACGCCATATGGCCACTCACATGGCATCCTGCATGTTGGTGAGACGCGCTGCAGTCCGCATGTGCTCGAGACTGAGATTCCTCCGGAAATCTGAGTTGCTGGGCATGCACCATGAGAGCTGGCTTGTGTTCTTCGAAAATATGATGAGCAAAGACATTTGGGTCCTGAACCGGGAAACCACACTCATGGCTCTGAAGTTGGGACAGGTAAGGGTCTGTGATATTGTCGTTGGGGCTGAACTTTGGCAATGTACACCTTGAGATGAATTGGCCCGGATCATTAGCCACGCAGGTACCGTTATGGGCCAGTCCACGCGACGGGTCATGATACTGCATGATGTGATTCGCAAGAGCGTACTCAAAGGCCATCTGGAACGGTTGGTTGGAAAAGTTGGACGGTCCATGGGTAAACAGAGAGTCCATTGAGAGGCTGCCACATGGGATGCTTTCGGGAAGGCCCATGTATGCGAGCGGCCCGTCCCGGGATGGCGGTGGTACTGCGGGTGAAGACTGCATGAAGTCTCCCTGAACCATCTGTAGCTGGGTCTCGCCAAAAGAAGCCAGGGCCGCCGCSGCCGCCTTGTCGGTGTCCGTTATGGCAGCGGTGGCTGCCGGTTGCTCGCCAACGGTCGTCTCTGTCAGACAACTTTCGTCCGTGCAAGGATGGCTGGCACCCCGACAAGCCTCGTCGAGACAGAGCTGGGGACTGCCACAGGCATCGTCATCGCAGCAGACGCCGTAGCCAGTGTCGCCACATTGGCTGGGACAGCTGCCATCGCACGCAGAGCTACACTCTGACGCACAGTCGTCATCCCTACAGAAGCCAAAGGTCCCGGCGTGGAGAGCAGGGTTGTCCAGAGCAGAGTCGTTGAAGAGATGCTCCCACGAATATGTCTGGTTTTGGCTCAGGGGATGCGGGGTTGCGGCTGCGCTCGTTGTGTCATGCTGCTCCCCTACGTTCATATGGCTGTGGTTCCGGATGGTACTGGCGGATGCGTGTGACTGCAGCTGCTGGGCGAAGTTGCTTCGAAGTTTATCGTTGTGTTTGGGTAGGCGGAAGTGGTGATGGTGGTCGAGGCAAGAGTCATCGTGGATGCAGGACTCGAAAGGGCCAAGTCCGTGGGATAGATTACTGTCCGAGGCCATGAGAGAATCGAAGTCGAGCGGCATGTGTGCCATGTCGTTGGCAGACGAGCTGTTTGCGTCCATATGACCATCAAAGGTCAGGTGTGATGCATCCATGATGAGCGGACATGCGCTTTATGCGCAACGTCGGAGTCGGCCGAAGTCGCCAAACGAATTATAATCAGTGGGCGAGATATTTGAGGAGGAATAGTATGCGATCTTCTTCGTCGTCCCAGCAGCGAGGAACGGCGATGAACATGAGGATGAAGAAGAAGGCGAAGCCGCCAAGGWTAACTAGACCGGTCCGGAGGCAGGAAGTGTTGCGAGGGTGGCGGAAAAAGACTCTGGCGTTCTAGGCAGCCTCTTGCAGGCACTCTACAAGCTCGCGATACATGTCTGCTATTGATTGCGGCGCGGTAGACGGGACAGGGTGCGCCGTTGTAACGGTGACTGATGATGAGGGTGGTTTGCGCGAGTCGAGGCACAGTCAGCAGAAGAGGAAGAGCAGGAGGAGATGCCCGCAGCTGAGAAAGAGAACAAGGAAGGCACGGACAGGATACGGGAGAGGCGCATCCAGCTGGCAGCCGCAAACGCAGCCGCGACCAGCGCTGCGGCAGTCGTCACAGCCGGATCGGGTGCGCAGCTGAGAACCCGGATGGCCACCGGCCTCAAAAAAAGTGCCCTGCCGTGGAGGGGCAAGCATGTTAGACCCTGACGTTAGACCATCGCGTGCCCACCTGCTACGTCTATTGAAGTAAGATACCCGTTGCGCCCCCGCGGCCCGCCAATGTGCGTCTCTGTCTTTGTTCCTCGGGGCATTTCCGTGGTGGAATCGTTGTGAGGGCGAGGCAGGTACTTCGTACGACGGGCTAGGTGTACCACCACAGCCGCCCGTCCGTGCCACGGTACTTGCATGAAACGGCGAAGCCACCAACGGTGCCTTGTCCACAGCTGAGGCTGCAGAGCAGAGCAGACACTGTCCACCTAACCTTGGAACAGAGCACCCGGCTATCTCGCAGACCTGTGCCCCGTGCTGGGCAACAGCGTGATTCAATATTTTATCCCATTACGGTCGGAAATAATGTAGAAATCAACATTTCTTCTGTATGGCGAGGWCTCTGCGGATGCTGCCAGAGAGCTCCATCCGACCTTCTCTCTCATACTCATCGAAACAAACGCATCCGCTTGGCATCTCACCGCGGAGGTCTCCTATAGGGTAGCCAGCCACCCCACGCATCCCTACTACATACCTACCCCACCTGCGCTGCGATGAACCCTGGCCTGCGGATCTACAAAGGACATCTTCACCGTCAACCTCCTTTCTCGAATCGCCGCCAAGCCATATATCAGCAGCTGACGTGGTTGCGCCAATTCACCCCCTCGACAGGGACACATCGCCGCACAGCTTCTATGCAGCAATCTCTTGGCCTCTGCATCCTTCGTTGACAAGCATCGAGGGTACGCCGCGACGGCCTCCTGTCAAGGTCCAGCATACTTCGCACCTCCGCGCGTCCCCGCAGCCCCCTCCCGAACCAGAGCGCCCGAACAGCACACATCCGGCCGCATCATGGGCAACATCTGCGGCAAGGAAGACCCCGACGCCTCCCCGCCCGGCCGCGTCCTCGGCTCCGCGCCCCCCGCGCAAAAGACCTCCTCCATCCCCAAGAAAGTCGGCGGCCCGCCCCGGACCCTCGGCGGCTCCACGTCTGCGCCGCCCTCGGGCGAGGACTCGCCCGGACGGGGAGGGGGCCAAGTTGACGCGCGGAGGAGGGCAGCCGAGGCAGCAGAGGTGCGTTGAGCAGCCCGCGGAAGAGAGCATTCCTGGGAAATTGACAAGAGCAAACGTCAGGCCCGCGCAAAGGCAGCCAACAAGGGAGGCAAGCTGCACAGCCAACTCTCCGCCCAGAAGAGGCAATCACGGTCCGACACGCTGAAGCAGGCCAGCGAGCAAGAGCAGCGTGCCCGGGATGCCGACAACGCCGCTCGGACGCGGAACTGGGACTAAGGCGAGGAGCCTTCGATGGGACGATCGCTCGAGCGCATGATGACGAGAGCGAAGAGTAGCACGTGTCTGGCAGTCTTGTGACGGGCACCTTTGTCGCGACGTTGTACAGGGCGAAATGGCGGAGTTTCTTTCTGGCTGATGGGTTCATCTATCGCATCTATGAGACCAAGTACGCGATTGGGAAATTTGAACCGAGGGCGTCATCCTGGGACTCCAGGGAGTTTACAACGACTAGAACAATGCACACACACTATCGCCTCTTAGTGAGCAAACTTCCATGTCATGTCCCTGTCCTGCGTATACATGGGCCGATGCGCCAATAGATAGCAGACTGAGGAGCAACTGTAGCAAAGATGGGTTGGTTACCATCACAAACCCGACCACCCTGATACGTCCATCCGTGCGCCWATTTTCATAAATATCATATCCGCAGCCGAGAACAAGCCATCGCCTGGTATCCCTGAAAAACATCCCTGCTCACTGACACGACCTCTCGGAACACGATGCCGCCTACTAGGTAACAGTGTATCGTCCGCTCGCAGGCGCTCTGCTGTCTGCATCCGCTGCCGCAATGGTCGCCTCTCTCAACAATCTCGTCATCTCCGTCAAGGCCGAACTGACGGCCACCTCAGTGTCACCCTCAATAAGAATGTACAACTTCGCGTCGCCGTTGGGAGGAACCTCCTTGCAAGCCGGATAGAAAGTCCCCTTGGTGGTGATGGACGTGCCGGTCGAGTCGAGGATCTTGGCCACGTTTGTGCGGTTCGTGACCGCCCATCTTGCCTTCTGCGGGAAGTCGTTGATCTCGAGAGTGGCGTGGTAAGCTCCAGCGTCAGGGCCATTGTTGTCGATAGGTTGGCCGGAGCGAAGCTGGCCTGATTTGCCCAAGCGGCTATTGATGGCGCTGACGGCCGAGCTGACTTTGTCAAGGGGGTCCTTGGACTTGTCCCCAGTCGCGGGAGCCTCGCTGGCTTTCTGGGCAGGCTTGGCTTCTCCTCCCTCAATCTTGGGGCTGTCGCGTGCCTGGACGGCGGATACGGCCGCCTTGATTGCGTCAAGTGCCTTCTCACCTTTCTGGTCCTCCTTCTTCTCCTCCTTGTCATCATCTTCTTCGCCCTCGGCTCTGTGGGTCCTGCGCTGCAGCTGGCGAGCAGCTTCACGCTCCTGGTCTAGGCGATCGAGACCCTTGCCGCCAAAGCCAGACGTATCCTTGGCCTTGCCAGATTTGACCTTCTCCCGATGTGCCTTCCGCATCTCGTCGAGTTTCTCTGGCACAGGCTGTCCGCTCTGCTCCAGAGCCTTGGCAATGCCCGGCGCGCAATTTTCCTGCTCCGGGGTCACAAACGTGACAGCCACTCCGGTATTCCCAGCACGGCCGGTCCGGCCAGCCCGGTGAACATAGTCTTCCATGTGGTTGGGAGCATCGTAGTTGATGACGAGCATCAACTGCTTGACGTCCAGGCCACGGGCAGCAACCGATGTCGCAATCAAGACGGGTATAACGCCCTTCTTGAAATCCGAGATGGTCGAGTCTCGATCAACTTGATCTTTGCCGCCGTGAATGGACATGCACGGATATCCCTTCAGCAAAAGCTCTTTCATGAGACCGTCCGCCTTTTCTTGCCGCTCGACAAAGACCAGGGAGCGGGCATCATCGGTTTGGTGGTAGAGCTCGCCCAGAAGCCCCAACATGCGCAAAAACTTTGTGTCCTCATCACGGACCTCGACGATTTGCTCAATCTCTTTTGCGACGACGCTGCGTCCACCAACGGTGATCTCAACTGGATTCTTGAGGACCTTCTTCGTAAGAGAGTCAATCAATCTGGGCATCGTTGCTGAAAACAGAATGGTTTGCTTGTCCGGCCGCATGTTGGCGAAGATTTTCATCACTTGCGGCTCAAAGCCCATGTCGAACATTCGATCGGCTTCGTCGAGGACCACGTAGGTGACTCTCTTGAGGTTTGTAACTCGCCCCTGGTTGGCAGCCAGAAGGTCAATCATTCGGCCAGGGGTGCAGACAATGATTTCGGCACCACGCTTGAGGTCGGCGATCTGGTCTCGAACAGGAGCCCCTCCGTAGGCACAAACTGCGCGGAGGCCCATGATCTTTAAGAATGGCTTGCAGTCCCTGTGAATCTGCGTAGCCAGCTCTCGCGTCGGTGTCATGATGAGGCCAATGGGGCCATCCATGTCCTTGAGCGCAGGCTGATCCATAATGTGTCGAAACATTGGCAGCAGGAATGCGATCGTTTTCCCGGAGCCAGTCTTGGCTACTCCGACGACATCTCTTCCTGACATGAGGGCCGGGATAGCCTGCATTTGGATGGACGTGGGCTGGTCGTAACCCAGTCCACTGATGACGTCGAGGGTTTGACGCGTGAGACCGCATTGCGACCACTTTTGGACCGGCGTTGGGACGTCCTTGCCCTTGACTTTAATGTCGTCAAGCTCTAGTCGCAGCTCCGTCACCTCGGCCTCCGAGAGAGCGCTTAGTTCGGTGGGTTCCGACCAGAAGTTCTTTCGGACTGGCTGAAGGTAGATTTTGTTATAATCGGTGGTCGGGATGTCCTTCTTCTTGCGCTTGTTGGCCATGGCAAGGATATTGTCCGTGTTACCATCTCCCTCCGCATCGAAGACGTTGTCGTCGTCGCTAAAATACGTCTCAGGCTCCTGCACCCCTTTTGAGGTACGGCCAGGCTGGAAGGATCGCCTTTTCGACTCCGTCTGCTCAAGATCGGCCATGTAGGCATCAAGTGGATCCTCTTCGTCCTCGTCGACGTCCATCGGCCCAGGCAGGGTTGCCTGCTCAGAAGGCTCCGCCTTGGCGGGCTCACCATTGGTGACAGGGTCGCCGCTCATCTGTTGATCGGGCTGTGCATTGGCCTCAGCTGTCACTTCGTCGTCAGCTTGGTCCGCCTGATTTTCTGCTTGCAGACGTCGTTCATGCGCAGCACGGGCAGCAGCGACGGCTTCTTCCTCGTCTTCAGCGATGTTATCGCCAGAGTCGAAGTCCTCGTCCTGGTCGGCCCAAGGAGTATCATCAGCCTCTACCAAGAGGGCAGGGAGCTTCGTGAGCTTCCGCTGACTGGTATCCTCCTCGTCGAGGTCAATCTTTCGCTTGTTGGGGAGCTTGTCGCTCTCCGCCTGAGCCTTTCCTAAGCCGAAGCCACTGGCCTTTCCGCGGTTAGCTGGCAATGCCGACGCTTTTCGAGCATTGTTAGCAAGAGCCAAACTCCGGAAGTGGAGGAAAATCTCACTCGTATCAGCTTGCTTGGTTGGCGGTGGTGCGATTTGCCCTGGCTGGACACTGAGCGAACCTAACACGGGCTTGGAAGAGTCGTGAGAGCGCGCGGCAGCAGACTTCTTGGCAATAGATTTCGGGTCAAACTTGCCAGCGTACGGCTGCGAAGGAGATGCGACGCCGGAGTCATTTACAGTGGCAGGTGAGGTGACGGACGAAGCAACGGGAGAAGCCGAGCTTGGCGAGGCCATGCTTGCCTTCTTGTCCATCTCAGCCAGAAGTCTGATGGCTTGGGTCATTTCACCAGGGGTCTTTGCCTGCTGCTTCTGACTCTCAGTCTCCTTCTTCTTCTTCCAAGCTTCGAGTTTGGCGAGGCGTTCAGCCTTCTTGTCCGCATCGGATTGAGGCGCATTGGCCTTGGCCTTTTGTCCCTATAGCACCTGGTTAGTGGCTGTCGACGGCGGAGCAGAAAGTCCACCAACTTCGTCGGGCCTCGCCCTTGCAGCTTCGCCAGGCGTCGCCTTTTGATTGCTGCTGCGCGCAGACGAGTCAGCTGTTCCCTCACGACGTGAGGGGGCCCTGTCGCGGGGGTCGTCGCGGCTCTTGTAGCTCGTGTTGCTATCGCGGCTACGGTTTCGCCTGCGATCCGGCGATCGGGGTCTCGCTGCGTATCTGTCGCGCGATCTGCGTCGTTCCCTGTTGTCTCGGTAATCGCGAGGGTCGCGAGGGCTACCTCGGTAGTAGCCATCGTCTCGCCGAGCTGGAGAGCGCTCTCGACGGCGGATTAAGTCTCGGTCGCGGTCGTGGACTCGGTCGCGGCCATGTCCGCCTCGATCACGATGCTGGTGCTGGTTGTCGATGATGAGATCAAGAACAAGGGGAAAGGGCGGGTAAGAAGGGCGCCTCACATCGGGACTGCGCGACCTGCTAGGTCGGCGATTGTCCCTCACGTCATCACGTCGGTCTCTGTCCCGCCGGTCATCATGTTTGCGGTGACGACGAGAGCCGTCTTGGCTTCCTGCAGGAGCTGGTGAGCGCGAGTCTCTTGGCCGAGCCATGGTGGTCTCGCAAGCTCAGAAAGACGCTACGTTATGTGTGTGTGAGTAGTACTTTTTGGCCGCGGTCCCAAGGTTGGGCCAGGTTTTCTTGGTCGAGGTGCGTCGGGCGCGCGTGCACAGCTAGCCGCAACCCACAGGGCGCGCCTGGGTGGGTCTTGGGAATTCGAATGCCGTGGCTAGCTGCGGCTGGTGAGGAGCTCAGCTGGCGGGTGGCTGTTCGCAGTGCGATGTTTGCCGTCGTCGTGGTTGCGATGGGGTGATAATAACTCGACGGTCGATGAACGATCCAAGTGTTTGATGTCTGCAGGCTCGGGAGCGCAGATCGAATAGGAGTGGGGCTCTATGGGCCGCGGTTTTCCCTGCCAATGGGAGGATGCCCCGCCAGTCCAAATGTGGTCTCACCCACTTCCGTGCCTCATGTACACCATCTAGGCAGGATGTTGCGAGACGCTGCAACTCGTGCCCGTTTCATGAAGCGGGCTTGACTGCCAGGGCAAGCAAAAAATGGCTGCTCTCGTCAGCTATTCCAGCAGCGACGATGAGAAGGACGAGGAGCAGCAGCAGCAGCAGCCGCAGCTTGAAACAGTAGAGGTGCGCTGCAGAATTTGGTGTTCCGTCGTATCTTGACTCTCGCTCACCCACCACAGGCATCCCCAAAGGCCACTTCAACGACAACCAAGGCTGACGAGGCCCAGGCCAAACCAGGTAAGCAGGTCATCTGGTTTGAACAATATTTCCAGTCTTCATGTCGCTTATGTACTAAATTATTTATAGCCGCCGAATCCCCCAAGCCTGCACCACCGCCTGAGCCAGAGCTGCAGGAACCTCCCCTCGTCACTGGGCTTGCTCCCCAAAGCGCAGTTCCCCTGGGGCCATCACTACCGCCCATGGAAGCCCCCCATATCTCCAACGATGAGGATGAGTCTGAAGTCCCAGCATCGCCCTACTCCGCCAACCGTGCCACGATCCACGATCTCACCCTCCCGTCCGTCCCCAACCTGGACATTCCTCCGTCCCCGCCAGGCTCACCGCCCCCTCGCGTGAGCAAAATGTTTGACCAATTCCTCGCGCTCAAGAAAATGGGCACGCACTTCAACAGGAAGCTGGAGCAGTCTACGGCGCTGCGGAACCCGAGCGTGATGGACAAGCTGCTGGAATTTGCGGGGTTGGACGGGCGACAGCAGTACGAGACGACGGTGTCGCCCGACCTATGGGATCCCATGGCGTTTCCCGAGTCGGCCTTTGTGGAAAAGCTGCGGAAGAGCCGCGAGACGCTTGCCAAGGAGAGGGAAGCAGACCGGTCAGGGGGCGGCAGAAGTTCCATCGACTTTGTGCCTTCTACGACTACTAGCGCAGGCACCGCGTCGGGCGCTGGTGGCCTTGCTAGGGGCGAGAAGCGCAAAGGCGGCTGGAAGTAAAACCGGCGTAATATTGACGAAGCTGATGCTTACGGACCTCGGTTCTTTGCGAGCACGGAAGGTCCTGCACAATAGCATATGAGAGGCACACACGAGGCGATTCGATCGAAGCGGTCAGACCAAGATAGGAGCGATACCCTGGAAATGCATTCAAAACTGTGCCAGCCTTGTGTGAACAAGAGCATCGAGGTATCATGAATCAGAACGCGCCGCCACATGCGCTTCTTAACCACACCGTCGTATTCAAGCCAGGGAAGCCGCCCATACGCCAGAGTCGTACAGATGGTGGCAGTCGATACAAAGACGTCATTCTAAACCGAAAACGCAGCCAGCCGTAATACAAGAGGACCCATTCGTACCCAAGATAAACGTTCCGTCATACATGGCGGCCTGCTAGATATATAGGTGATGTTAGCTGGTGCACGTGGGCTTGAAGCTGTCGCCGAGCGTCTTCTTGAGGATGGAGCCAATGTCGATGTTGACAGTCTGGTTGGCGCTTCCCAGGGCAGCGAGGAAGTAGGGGATCTTTTGGCCGCGGTTCTCGACGTCGACGCCCAGCAGCTTGAAGGGGACAATGCCGTTCTCGCAGTAGGGCCGCTTGGCGATGATGTTGAGGATTGTGAGCTGGTCCAACTCGGCAGAGATGTCAACGGTGTTGGTGCCGGGGCGGAGGAGGAGGTTGTTGATGGTGAGGTTGCCAAGATTCTTGTTATCGGCAAAGTTGGTGAAGGTAGCATTGCCCTACAAAACCTATCAGCAACGACGTCGACGGATCCACCAGAGCCTACAAGGACAGGCGACTACTTACAATATCCAGGGTGAAGTGGGAGGCGTTGGGGATCTCGGCAGTGCCCTTGAAGTTGGGTTGGCCCTTGTTGGCCTTGAGATCGACGGTGCCATCAGTGACCTTGGTGCCATTGAGAAGGTTCAAGCCGGCCAGGTCGAGAACCTTGACGAAGTCGACGTCGTACTTGCGGGAGAGGCCGGCGGGCTGGATCTTGGTCTTACCGGCGATTCTAACGCGCAGAGTCTCGTTCTGGAAGAAGGCGATGTTGAACTGGTTAAAGGCTTCCAGGTTGGTGATGTGCAAAGGCTGGCTGATGTTGACGTCCTGATGCTTGTCGGCATTGGTCTGGGGGAACTGGAGGGTGGCAAAGGCCGGGGCGTTGTCGATATCGGCGAGGGTCATGTTGCCCTCGAAGGGGTCGATGTCGGCATGGACAGTGCCGTCGGTGGTGATTGTGGAGTTGATCTCCATCGTGTAGGAGTCGGGTTTGGCGTTGAGGACATTGACGCTCTGGACCTCGAGGTCGGCTGCATTCAGCTTGGACTGGGCGATGTTTGGAACACCGACGAAGATGCTGCAGGCATGACGGTAAGATTCGAGCTGTCACCTCCCCACGCATGCTGAAGAAAGCGAGCGTGGCCAACGTCTTGGCGATGCTGCGCGGGGAGACAGCCCAATGCGGCAGAAAATCACACGCGCAAGCAACAAAGCATTGAGGAGTTGGAGATACTCACACTAGACAGACGACCAGGACGGTAATGCAGCAGAAGATGATGAGGTGCAGCCACCAGAAGCGCTTGCAGTGGTCGACGCAAGCGCGCTTCTTGCTGCGCTTGGCGGGCGCGCCGTTTTCGGTCTGCGAGACCTCGTGCTTGGAGTCGGACATGGTGTGAGCTACTGTAAGACCGGCGTGGAAGGCATGCGAGGTGCGACGACGAGGAGACGAGAGGGAAGAATCGCGTTTGGCGCGCCTGGAGCCAAGTTGCGAGCGGCGAGACGAACAGCGACAAGGGAAGAATAAGAAGTCTCTCTCCCGTCAGGACGAGCACGGGGACAGCCTCCAGCGGACGGAAAACGAGGGAAGCAGCACGGGACCGGGGAGGAGGAGGAAATTCAATCTAAGATTTTGGATATCGCCAGTTCTTAAGGACAGGCTGACTGGCGGGTGGCCGAGTTTGGGCGTCCCAGCAAGGGGGGGGGGGCCTCGGAAAGAGGCGCCGGCGAATAGCACGCACGAAGGCAACCTGCGAGTACGAAGTGAAGCACCGTGCCATCGGTATTACGGATGGCCTCCAGCGGGTGCAGGCACGCAAGCACGGCAGCTGCGCAGCAACAGATCCCTGGCAATCTGCGACGGTGCACCACGGGGCTGTGATCTCCGCCATCCCCTGCAAGCCGGCGGTGGGCCATGCCCGGGGCCTTGCCATCCCCAGACTTGGCCCCGCAGCTGGGCCGCCAGCGCGCACCAGCAGCGCGCACCAGGGACGTCGGTGCGACCCCGATGCGGCCTACGTGCATGGATTGGGTGTGTGAGGAGAGGCGTGCATGCGCGCCCGCTAGTCCGCAAGTCCCTCGGCTGCTTGTGAAGGCGCGCAGGTGAAGAGAGGGACCTGGGGACAAAAGAGAGAATCCGCGGAGGCCATTGACGACCTGCGTTGGATGCCGGGCGTGCGTGCCTCGACGCAGTTGAAGCACGCGAACAGAGGCATGGAAGGCAAGGTATGATGTGATATGAGCATGGCCAGCCAGCCAGCCACAGCCAGCCAGCCAGCCAGTCAGCCAGACTCTCCTCACCCAGTCCCCTGTGGCGAGATGGGGAGCAGCCCTCCCGATCGCGGCCAAAGGGCCGAAGTACGAAGGAACTGGCCAGCTGAAGCCCTCGGGCCAAGCACGGAGCCTGTCACGATGGAGTGGGCTGGTACTGATGGGTTGGGCGAAGACGGCTGGTATTATTTTGCTTCACCCTTCCCATTCCCCAGGCGAGTGCGGGAACAGGCGAGCGTTCAGGTTAGCTCCCCGCGAGCCAAGAGGAGAGGGACCTTTGACTGGCAAGGGTGGTGCGCACTACGGACTAGTCCGTAATGCGCGACGACTTCTACAGAGTACACGTACATATTGCTCGTTCGTCCTCTTGAGTGGCAAGGAGCAGAAATAATCATCTGCTGGCAATTCATTTTGTGGTTTCAGATGCCTTGCCAACCTTGTACTGTTCCGTTCTCGTACGAGTTTCGGAGGAGGTACGGAGTAGTGCCAGTTTCAATCCTACGACAATGCACATGCGACCCACGCGGCAGGCGGCCTGCGTCAGTGACAAAGCGCCGACGACGTCAACATCTCAACATCCCCCAGCTTCCTCTGTCCTCCTCCCTCTCCTCTTCATCAGCGCTGGCTCCTCACCTTCACTTTCCAACAGTCCATCTGCGAGGGGGAATGCGCAGTTGCGGTGGGTGGACGTGGTCGGATCAGCAGCGGCCGTGATGCTCGACTCGCTCGACTCGGACACCGACTACCGGATCGAGCCAGCAAGAGCCCCGGGACGACGGAGTTTCTCGCCATCCAACAGCATCCTCCGTGCATCTGGGTGTGAGGGCCCAGTCGACTACTCGAACGTGCGAATGCTTGGATGCAACCCGACGTCGCGTCGGAGCCTCAACCGTGCAGCCGCGCCATCCAGAGGGCCGGAGAGGGTCCGGATCAGAGGGTCAGAAGAAACATCCGAGATGGCCCTGCACTGGCGACTCGTTGCTTGGAGCCGGCTGTCATTTGTCGTCGCAACAGCCAGCGGGAGCGCACCCCTGTCTGGTCTCGGCCCACCCGACATTGCGCTCTGCAGAGGCTGGCTACTCCCACGCCCAGCCACGGCTTCGGGCGCATTCAGCTTCGGGGGGCCATGCCAGGGGGGGTGGGACGAGTTGGCCGTGCTCGCTCGATGTTGGCTTGGCTCTGCAACTGGTGCATGAGACACGAAATATCGATTGCGACCCCGGCGCAGGCGTTCGCCGACAATGGCAGACGGACGGCGCGACAGTGATCACGAGGCAAGGACGGTTAGGCTGCACTGCGAACGGAGCGCTACAGCGGTTTCATCACCGCCTTCATCGGGCTCGTCTAACCGCCAATCCTCATCTCCACAGCAAGCTGTGCGTGATCGACCGCTCCCGCGACGTCATGGCATTGGAAACCAGCATGCGAGGCATGCCATGACACAGCGTGAAAAAGCTTGTGCTGTCGTCCGTACTCGTATTAACTGACGCAGGAGCATGTCTTACACGGCAGCCTGTCTGCCCCCACCCTCGCCAAGTGCGCCCCCGAGCACCAACCAACGTTCCACATCTCCAATTCTGCAGCCGACGAGCCGAGGCTACGTTTGGCCATGACATCTGAATATGCCCACACAAGGGCGCATCAACACACGCCTACAGCCTACAGCCTCGCCTTCGTCCACAGCCCCCGCTTATCCAGCCCCGGATCCCCATCGTAGATATCCCTCTCCACACGTCGAGTGTTGATCTAATCGCGGGGCAAACGCCTGTTAGCAAGCGAGATCGCCAGGGATATCCGGGGCGCAGCGGCGCAGCCTATGCCCGCCTCCGACTTGGTCAGACTTACGAATCTGGGTCCCAGTTCCGAGATGTTCTTTGCGCCGAGCAGACGCATGCATGTGGCTGTCTCGGCCTCGAGGACTGTGTTGCACCATCGAGCGTCAGTACTTGTAGCAGTAGATATCACCAGCCACGTGCCGCTGCCTCATCCTTCCCCTGGGCAAGGATCCGGGGGGGTTGTTGGACATGCATGTTGCCCAGAGGTGGTTGTTGGAAAGAGAGGGAGAGGGAGAGCAAGGTTCAAGGTGAAGCAGACAACGCATCGCCGTAGTCCTCTTGCTTCCACACCTCACCGGAGAGCCACAACTGTGCCACGATGCTTGGGGTCGTTCAGGTTCAACTTACTCTCAAACACGCGCTCCACGCCGGCCTGGCCTCCAGCACCCAGGCCGAAGAGCGGCGCGCGGCCGAGCCCAATCGCCGTCGCGCCGAGGCACAATGCCTTGACGACATCTGTTCCCCTCTTGATGCCGCCGTCGACCCAAACCTCCAACTTGCTAAACACTTCGGGGCAGTACTTGCGAATCTCGAGCAGCGTGTGCACCGGCGGCGGCGCCGTGTCCATGGCTCGGCCGCCGTGGTTGGACAGGATGATGGCCTTGACCCGGGGCGCGTACTGCGCCGCCAGGTAGGCATCCTCGTGCGTCTGCACGCCCTTGAGCACGATGGGCAGGTCGGTGTGCTGGGCGAGCCACGGCAGGGTCGTGGTCCAGGTCAGGTCGCAAGCCGTGCCGAAGAAGAGCTGCTGGCCGACGCCGCCTCCGCCGGGCCGCTTCTCGTCGCCGCTGCCGCTCACGGCCGCGGCCACGTTGTTGCCGCGCTCAAAGTTTGACTTTTCGTCGAGCTCCCGCTTGCCCGGCACGGGGGCGTCGAGCGTCAGGCAGACGAACTTGAAGCGGTCGCGCATGGCGTTGATGCGCCTCAGCATGGCGACGCTCTTGTCGCGGTGGTTCTGCACGTACAGCTGCCAGCCAAAGACCTGCCCCGGCGGCGCGCCCTCGACGACCTGCTCGGGCGTCATGGAGGAGTTGTTGGAGACGACCTGTATGGCGCCGAAGCGGGCGGCGGCCTTGGCCATGCCGTGCTCGCCGTCCGGGTGCGCCAGCCGGGCCATGGCGGCCGGGGCGATGAAGAAGGGCACGTTGACCTTGTTGCCAAGCACCGACGTGGAAAGGTCGCAGGCGGTGCAGTCGACGAAGACGCGGGAGCGTAGGAAGATGTCGCGGTACACGGAGTTGTTGAACTGCTTGGAGTAGAGGTCGTCGCTGGCGGAGACGTAGTAAGCCCAGGCCTTTTTGGGGATGCGCTTGGTGGCCTCCTCCTCGATGTCGTCCAGATTCAGGAGCGATTCCAAGGGCGGCCTCGTGTCGGCGTCGTCGGCGTCGGCCTTGACGGCGGGCGCGTGCTGCTGGACCAGGCTGTCTGGATTTACCCGGCCCAGCTTGGCCTCCGGCTTGAGGTTCTCCTCGAGGGTGCCAGGCGGGTGGACGGGGTCGTAGTCTTCGGTTGCATCCTGGCCGGCGAGCTTGAGGATGATCTTGGAGCCGCCCGGGTGGGCGGGGATGAAGTCGGTCACGTCGTAGACGTTGCCGTACAAGATGACCCAGCAGCTGTCGCGCGTGTTGTGCGAGGCCACTGTCGGCAATTGAGGTCAGCAACTGGACGGGCAATTGCCAACGGCCAGCTGAAGGAAGACTGGGGGCTTACCCTCGGCCGCGTCAAACACCTTGGCCATGCTTCAACACGGGATATGCTCTGCCCCAACGCAAGGAAAGCCAGACACTGTAACGGATTGGAAATGGAGACAAGGGGAGCGGGCAGCGAAAGAGAAAAGAAGGCGGCGAGGTCGGCCCAAAATATCCCGAGAGCAGAAGCCGGCCGGCTATCAGGGCTGTACTCTTAATGCCGTTGCACGGTGCCGTCGGTTGCCGTCTTCCCCGCCACATTCACTATAATATGGAGGCGGGTAATGAATGGGTCGCTGCGGAGCCCTTTGCGCCGGATCCTGTGTAGACGGTCTTGTTCTTGTCTGTGCAACGTAGTCGCCACCGCTAACGGCACAGCCAGGCCAAGCCGAGCGTCGGCGCCAGACCACGCGCGGGATTCGCGGATCTTTGAAGCCCCGGCCGGAGTTCGGCGCGGGCGGATCCCCTTCCACGTCGTCATCCAGCGTCTTCACCGGCTCCTCCTCTGTCCAAATTTCGACGCACCTCGCGACCACTGCGCAGCTGTAGCCGACAAACGACAACACCCATTTCACGCGGCTGCATCGTTTGCGGCTCCGGCGAGGCTCCGACGACGGACTGTTTTTGGCGTCTGCACAGGGGAGTGTCGTGCTGACGGGACGGACGGCGATGCTGCGACCGGCGGCGGCACGCGTGTGTGGGCGGTGCGGCTGCCTGCGGGCTCGTCGCGCGTCGTTGCTCGCTGTGCCGACGACGACGACGACGACGACGACGGTGCGTATGCGGGCGACGCTCTGGACGGGTATCTCGGCGGCGGCTGCTTCCTCCCCGCTGCCCGCGCAGCAGACGCTCGGCTTCTCATCTACCGCCACGCGCGCCGACCTAACCACCGCGCCCCCATCACCATCACCATCACCATCACGCGCACAACCACCGCCACAGCCACCACCACAAACCCTCTACGACTACTTCCCGCAAACCCTCCCTGACGGCCCCCCCCCCGCCGGCCACTTCCCCATCAACACGCGCGCCCTGCGCCGCGAGTTCCTCCGCCTGCAGGCCGCGCACCACCCGGACAAGCACCCGGCGGCCCACAAATCCCGCGCCGAGGCGCACTCCTCGGCCATCAACCACGCCTACCGCACGCTCGCGAACCCGCTGCTGCGCGCGCAGTACCTCCTCTCCCTGCGCGGCGTCGACGTCGCCACCGACGAGACGCTCAAGGTCGACGAGCCGGGCCTGCTGGCCGCCGTCCTGGACGCCCACGAGGCCATCGAGGAGGCCGCCGCCGCGCACGACCTGGACCCCCTGCGGGAGGGCAACGAGGCGAGGATCCGCCAGAGCGAGGAGGTGCTCGAGCGCGCGTTTCGAGAGGATGACGTCGAGGCCGCCAAGCGGGAGGCGGTGCGCCTTCGGTATTGGGTGAATATACGGGAGAGCGTGCATGACTGGGAGGAGGGCAGGCCGGTGGTGCTGCAGCATTGATTGCAGCAAGGCACTGGTTGGGTGCTCGGCAAGATGCCGTCTGGTTGATATTGAGCGACCGTCCGCCACGTTTGCGATAGATAGTACAACAACGCAGGATACGAGTTTGACAGATAGAAGAAGGCTTCTTCCCGGCGCAAGCAGCACCATCAATTCACCACTCACAGAAACTCACAAGTCGCTTCCCCGGGCTACCCGCGCAGTCATCTCCTGCCCTGATGGATTGAATTGATGCTCCAGCAGCCTTAACAGGACCGTCTCCCTCCCTATGCTGAGAACCGAATGAGARCACCTAGAGCCCATGTAAGCCACTAGTGTATCTACTCAAATCGACCAACCGAGGAGATGACTGCGAGGGTAACCCGGAAACCATTCAAAACCCCTCTAATATACCGTCCCTAGCTGCCCATATGCCCGTGCCCCGTCTCCAAACGCCGTGTATCCGCCCACCGTATAAAACAAACTCCCGTCTTCCAGGAATGCTCCGTACATTTGAACCCAGAAATCATGGCCCGCTTGCGACACCGAGAAAGCCAGACCGGGACGAGCCTGTCAGCGCTCATACGCGGGTAGTTGCTCCGCGCCAACGGTTGGGCCGGCCGCGGCGACAAAGTCGTCCCTGTCGTCGCCGAGGACGGGCGCAGACGGCTCGGCGTCGACGTGTGCTTGCTCGCGCGACGACGAGCCCTCGCCCCTCCGGTCCATGTCCTCGGGGAACTCGGGCGGCGCGCTGGCTTCGTTCATCAACCGCTGCCGCTCTAGTTCCTGCTTGTCCTCCACCGGCCGTCCCGCAGTTAATTCCTCCTCCGTTGGCGCAGACGGACCAGCGGCCACGTTGTCGCTGGACGGTGCGTTGGGTCTCTCCGGACGTGGCAGCCGGGGCGTATCTTCTGCGTCGTAGATGTTATCGTCGTCTGCGGAGGGGGAAAAGACCGTCGCACGAGGTTGGCTGGGGAGCAGCCTCGTCTCTGCCTGCCGTATGCGTTCCTTTTCAGACATGCTGTGCTCGTTGGGGACCTGCGGTGGAGGAATGTATGAGGGGGCAGCGTCGCGGTGGTAGCCATTGGTCTGTAGGTAATCACGCTGGGATGTTCCTTGCATTGGTTGAGGAAATGGGTGAGGATGGGCAGGGGGTGGTCCTGGCGGCGGCGTGAACTGATAGCCATTAGCCTGCGGGGGGAACTGGCCGTTGAATGGTTGGCCGTTGTGATATCCCGTCTCGGGACGTATTGCTTCCTCGTCGTCGCTCTCGTGGATCCTCACCGTCCTCGACTCGGGCGACGTGCCCGTAGGCTTCCGCCCCCTCGAGCTGTCCACGGTCCCGACGACGGTCTCCATAGACACCGAGATGACGCCCTTTTCTCTCCGCAGCTGCGCCGTGTCGGCAATGTTGGCCGCTCTCCGCGGGGCATACGTGCTGCCGCTCGCCTCCAAGCCGGTGGTGCCGTACGGCCCGTATCTCGACGATGACGACTGTCCTCCCTGGAGCTGGCTCGCCAATCTGCCGCCCAAATCCACGACGATCTCTACCTGATACTTGAAGCTGATCATCCCCCCGGGCACGCCCTTTATTGTCGGAAACGCGTCGTCTGGGAGCCTGACCGACACCGTGACAGACGCCTGCAGTGTGGCCGGGTCGATGATCAGCGGCGCGGCATTCTGGTCCAAGTCTTTGCGAAACACGCTCGTTGAGTTTGATGAGGAGAGGGATAGCCCACCCAGCCCAGTCCGCGATCTCGGGTAGGTCTCTTCCTTGTCCAGCCTTCTGGCCTCCTCCTTGTTCATGCCTTCAAACAGCGAAGGCGGCGGCGAAGTGTCTATCTTGCCTTGCCGAAACAGCGTGACGATGACTCCCGTCATGCTCTTGACCCGCTTGACGTGCTGCACTTTGATTCGCACAGACACTGTGTCGACGGCGAGGCATCCTCCTCGTAGCAGCTCAATCGTCGCCGTGATGGTCTTGTCGTCGACGACCTGCTGCTTCGCCGCCGGAGTCATCGCCGAGCCGACCTCGGACAGCTGCGCAAGGTCGGCCCTGCTAATGGCCGTGCTCAGGCTGCGGCCGCTCTCGCCGCTGACCTCGCTGCGCGTATCGCTCGGGATATGGGCTCGGTGATCTGCCAGGGCTTCACGGCCGGAGTCGTCGGTGACGACGGATCGGTCCACCGAATCGGCCTCGGAGGCAAGGTCATTGATGTCAGGGGCCGCCGATGCCGGGGCCTTCTCCAGCGCCGCCGACTTCTTCCTCCGCGTGCGTTTTGATATCGGCTCGAGGAATATGGTCCTCGGGCGCGGCGGCGCGAGCATGCCGACGTCGATCATCTGGGCCAGCATGACCCTCCTATCACAAGTAGACGTCGGGGCAATCGTTGTCGGTCTCGTTATCGTGGCTGTGATCATGTAGGAAATGGTTCCTCGCTCAAACTGCCAAACCACCCGCTGTCAGCATGTCTGCGCCAGGGCAACGGCGCCGTCGGTCCGCAACTTACATCAATGCTGCTGGGCAGCCCCTTGTCCGGGAACACCAGGTCGAAGCCAAACTCGTACTTTCCCGGCTCGATGCGCCCCTCGCTGCTGAGGACCTGCTCGTCCTGGAAGAGGCTGGCGAGGCCATTGCCGTGGTACTGCGGGCGCGCGGAGCTGCCGCCCTGGGGAAGCCCGGTGGCGAGCTGCACCTTGGCCACCGACGTCAGGTCCCTGAGGACGCGCACGTAGCCGTGGAGGGAGACGACGAGGTGGGTGATGCGTAGCGGCTTGACGAGCACGAGGACGACGCAGCCGCGGACCGAGTCGCCGGCATTGTACTTGCGGTACGGCTCGTCGCAGCGCACGTGGAAGTCGATGACGTTGCGATTGCGGTTCCGCAGCGGCAGCGACAGGGGCAGGCTCAGGCGCGACAGCAGGCTCGGGCGCGACGACGAGGACGGCGTCGCAGAAGGGCTCGGCGACGGCGGCGGCGGCGGCAGCAGCAGCGCCAGCGGGGAGGACGGCTCGCTGAGGCCGTGTGCAGAGGAGGAGKAGGAGCCAGGGACAGGGACGGTCCGCAGAGACTGCGACGACGTCGATGTCGACAGGAGACCGATTCCCCCCCGGCGCTGGTCTGGCGGCATGGGATGGCACGGGGTGGGATGGGCTGGGCCGGGCTGGCGTCGGACGGGGCGGGGGGCTTGCGCGTGTTCTGGTGCTCGTGCCGAGTCGTCAGGCAGGGCGTGCGTGCGTGCGTGCGTGCGTGCGCGCGTCGAGGGCAGCGGCGCGTCGTCGCCCGTCGTGGCTGAGCGTGGTGAACGCAGGTTCGAGATCGAGGCAGGGCTGGTCTGCGGCGTGGCGACTGGGGAGGCCGTTGGTGGTGCATGCATGGACGGTGGAGACAACAGCGGGGAGAAGGACGCGCCCGAGCTCGCCTCACCTTACGGACTACGGCGCAGCGCCCTCTGCCGCAGACAATGCAGCTCCAGAGCCCGTGGGCAAGTTGGTGACTGTAGCTGTCACGGCCACGGTCACGGCCACGGTCACGGCCACGGCTCACGACGCACAGGAGCCGGTGTTGCAGCGACGGCGACGGAGTGACAAGTACGGCTCGGGGTTAGCCTTCTGTTGGGTCTCGTCTCACGACTTACTTGGGCGGCATGTGCCAAGATCCAAGGAGAGGCCGTGTGCCAAGAGTAAGCTTCGTCTTTTTCGGCAGCAGGCCTGGCCGTCAATAAATACCTTTGCCTTAAAAGCCTCGGGACCAAGCAGACCTGGCGCTCCAGCTTCAACCGTCCACGCTCGAGGTCTCTTTCGCCAGTATTATTATGATGCTTCCGACCAGCGGAGAGACGGATGCCCGGCTACCGGCTGCCCTGGGGCTGTGCTTGTACAGGTCGACAGATCGCCGAGCCAGTAACAGCAGCAGCTTGAATGTGCACATGTGTACCTTATTCAAGTACGGAGTACTTCGCACCTACGGATTACGCGCGTCTGTCAGCCCGTGTGGAGGTTGTCGGCTGCTTGTCCACGCCGACGCCCGTTGTTGACGTGCGGCTGCCTCCCAAACACATTCCCCATTCACACGTGGCAAGATACGAAGCACTCACAGCTGTACTACTAATAATACCTCTCGGACCTGGATGGTGACCCCGGCAGGTCCAGATATGTGTGCATCGGCTCATCCGTGACATGCAGCTCTGCCGACCTCTCGGCTCTTCGGCATCAGAGGGCATTGCTCGCCGCGTAATTCCAAGGGCCCTTGCTCTCTCCGCGCTTGTACTTCGTACGCACTACGTCACCGTCGATGGCCTGCCTAGGTAAGGAGCTGAGCAGAGCTGAATGGCCTTGGCTGGGTATTGGTTGCCTTCAGCAAGTATACGTCGCAACACCACGCAAGCACGTCGGAGCAGGCCCGGTCTTGGTCAATAATACGCCCCCTCACTTGCGTGGCTGTTTCTATTCTCACTCGGGACATCGGGACATGGAAGACACGGCTCATGATTTGTCAGGATTCTAAGTTATTCATCCTCCCGCAATGCCTCATTGCGGCCCGTCTAAGAAATGCACCTGCCCATGCCGATCAGTACTCTGCGCAACGAACGTCTCCCCATCTGCCATGACCCAACACACGGTATCCGTCTTGTGAAATGCCATTCAACGCCAATGCTGATTCCAATGCCAACGCCGCCGTCAATGCTCATGCAATGCATTTTTCGTTCCGATGCGCCAACTCGACGCAGTAGACAAGACAACAACTCCAACCGACAATGTACCATCCCTTGATTAGTCCAACGCCTCGCCCATCAAAATGCTCTTCAGAATGCCCGCGCCAACCCCATCCGTGACTGATTCCATATCCTTTTCGCTCACGGAACTAGCGATGCGCTTCTCGTCACCACTGCCGACCGCACCCTTGCGGCCGCGTTTGCTCGGGGTCTGTGCTGTGGCGAAGCTGCCGTTCTTCCCGTCCACCGCGTTGACAAGCCCAAGTGTCTCCAAGCTGCCAACCACTTCCCGAAATTCGGAGCTCGACAGCGGGTGAAGGACCGAGTCTCGGGTGCAGAGCTGACAGTACGTGTCGAACAGCATCTTGATGGTCGGCGCCATAGTATGCGACTTGGAAGGCGTCGAGGGCACGCTTGCTGACTTGGCCATGCTGCGAGCTCTGTTTTCGTACGCTACCAGGGCAGAAAGAGCCGCCTTTTGCTGGAGGTTGAGCGTCTTGAGACGCTGCGTGGTGCCGTTGCTGAATGCTGCTGCGGTAATCTTGTTCAGGTGCCCGATGGAAGCTCGCGGGGCTGTTTCAGCCGTCATGGCCTTCAGTGATGTGGCCATGATCTGCACGACACTCCGGGACGATCCGCAGCCTGCAGTAGCCACCCCGTTGACATTTTCTCCGAGGGGCTTCTTGGACGGCGTCATTTGCAACATTTTCTCCCTCGCTTCCTCCTCGTGCTTCGATCTCGTCTCGGCTTCAATCAGGTCCAGGGCGCGTCGGCAAATCTCAAACGCTTTGCGGAGGTCGCCTGTTTGGCTCGACACCTTGCGCGAACAGAGCTCGATGGCGGCGGGGTGGATAAAAGGGATGTAGCCCTCCTTGCCTCCGGGCATGAGGGACTTGAGCCGTGTGATGATGATATTCTTGACCTGCGCAGCGGTATATGGCAGGAATGGAAGCAGCTCCGGCTTCAGGTTCTTCGACTTGAGCCGGGGCAGGAAGCGGTCCGTGAGATCCAACGCGTTGGCGATGCCGATGAGCACGAGGCGAGACGACTTTTGCAGGGACCACTCAAAGACGCGGTAGAGACTCTCTAGACCCATAGTCAAAATATGGTCAATCTCGTCTAGGGTCACCTGGTAAACGGTGGCTGACTTCGACTTGGGGCAAAAGGCCTGCTGCAAAGCCGAAATAGTGTCCGCCTCGCTCATGTCGCTGTCCAGTCCCAGCCCTCCCAGCAGCGTGCTGTACAGGTCCTTGGACGACTTGATGCTCATGCAATTGATGTAAGCGCTCCGCACGCCCTCACGCCCGGCATACTCTCGCGTCATCTCAGTGATCATGGCGCTCTTGCCGGTGCCCGGGGCACCGCTGACGTACAGGCAGCCGTTGGGGGAGGCAGATGAGCAGCGGCCCAGGAACTTAGTCAGCTGCTCTCGCTCAGACTCCCTGCCGATGAGCTGGCCGGGTTCCGCTCCACGGGCAAAGAGCTGTCGCGCGGAGTGGTAGACGGTCTGGATGGTGGAAGGCGAGAGAGGAGATTGGGGCGTCAGGCGCTTGAAGAGCTTGCCCGCCGACATGACGGTGTGTCGGGGCGTTGTGGGATATCCAGAGAAGACATCGCGGTGCCGGGGCGTGGATGGGGTGACCGGATTATTCTGTGCAGACGCGTGGGGTTGAGCGCGTCGCCTCGTTTGGGGCAGCTCTGTGGGAACATCGAGCTCGAGCTCAGCTTCATCCTCACTGTCGTCCACCTCTCGGGGGCTGTAGTTCTCGTCGTTGGCCTCGTAGAGCGAGTACACGTCGTGATGACGGGTCCTCTTGCTCGGGGTCTGGATGGTGGCTGCTCTGGCATCAGCAAAGCTTGCCGAGGTGCGGAGGCAGGCAGGGATGCACTTACCAGCTTCCGCAGCACTGCGAGTTCTCTTTCCCAGTGCGGTGCGAGCCATTGTGAGTTATTGCACCTTCCAAATGATCGTGTGAGACTGGAGGGCGGTGCTCTTTCCAATGTTGCGAGTGTTGTCGAAGCTTGAAGTTGGGAAGGCGAAGGGGAGGTGCTGCACCTTCAAAAGAGTCCGAGCTGCCCTGCGTAGCCGCGCGCCACGATCTGGCGTGTCGAAACGCGTCGAGACGCGACCTTACGCGCCAAATCCATTTAAGGTCCTGGTCCGTGCTCCCAGTCCGTGTTCTTCACACGTGATCCCATCGCCCCATCGGCGTTCCGTCGGTTTGTTAGTGTCGTCATCACTTCAGCTCTTTGTCGACAACGCATGATCGCCAGATTCCTCGGGTGGACTTTTAATGACCACTGAACTGAAGAGTTAGGTAAATGAAAAATAAGCGGGGGGAAATATAGAAGGAAAATTCTCATCTGCATTGTCAAATCCGCTGGGTAAATCTGTCACGCCACCAGTCGACCAGCCTTGCCCATCAAACGCATGACGACATGGGCTCCCGATTCCCAAAGCTTCCTCATCCAACGCCATAACCACGTCGTAAACCTCCCACGTATTCTCGCAAACACAAACCTGCCTAGTGCGCGCAAACTGCCCACGCCGCCAGCAATCATGACAACCTATATCCCAAGCATCACCATCCCAGCAAACGTGCTGCAACACCCCGCGGCGAGCATCCTCCTCCCCATCGCGCTGGGTACCGCCGTTGGCTATGGAACCCGCCGTGAGCAGCGTCGACGACACGAAATGATCTCAACTCAACTAACATGATTATGTTCTTAGCTTCCGAGACGCAAAAGACGTATCTTGCGTTGAGGCAGCCGCCCCTGCGACCTCCACCTTGGGTGTTTGGCCCTGTGTGGACACTGCTCTACGGGTATATATGCCCTGCATTGCACGGCCGGTAGGCAAGACTGACAAACCCCTCGTCCAGGCTCATGGGGTATGCTGCATATCGTGCCACTAAGACGGGCCTCTCCCCGCTTGCCTCGTCGGAAACTGTCCAGGCGACGAGGCATGGCATGACGCTGTACACCATCCAGCTCGGCCTTAACCTCGCGTGGATGCCCCTCTTCTTCGCCGCCAAACGGCCCATCGAGGCCACCGTCGACATTGTTAGCCTCATCAGTATCAACAGCTACCTGGCGTACCTCTGGGGTAACGTCGACCGCGTCGCCGGCCTCTGCCAGATCCCCTACCTGGCCTGGTTGGGCTTCGCGACCTACCTGTGTGCCGGCGCCGGGCATCTCAACAACTGGGACCTTTCGGAGAAGGAGGTGAAGAAAACCGACAAGCAGAAATAGTATGATGCTTGTCAGGAACTGGAAGGATGACTTTGTATGAACAAGTATCGTCGTTGGGGAGTACCGACTGTTTTGGGTGGTATTTGTTGCTGCTGAAAGCCCACAGCTGGAGTTCAAGCATGTTGAACTGCCCCTCGTAAGTCCCTATAATCATTATATTGGTTGCTATGGACTTGCCCTGACTATACGTCTACCGTCTTTTAATTATCATCCGACAGCCTCGACTCGAAACGCCTTCCCAATGCGTACCAGTGAACCGCTAATCCAAACCAATAGCAGAATAGGATATGACAAGAAACCAGCCCCGCTTAGCCAAGCATAAACGGGGTATCCCCCCTAGCTGTCTTATCGTGGGGCGAAGTATCGCTTGAGACCGTCGTAGACCATGAATATGAACGCTGAGCTGGGCGCTGCGCGAAGGCAGGTGATACCGCAGCCACGGTACATACCTCGAAGGCCATGTTGTTGCCACAAGGCTACTCCTTCATTCCAAAACGTACGTTTCTCTGCCAGGCCGCCGATGGGCATCGTCTGCATCCGGGACTTGATGGTAACGGCAGGGAAGAACAAGAAGTTGTACGACACGCCCGCCGACGCACCAGCGAGGGCCTGCTGCCATAACGGCAGGGGCTGGGACATGATGCTCTCCACTTCTGCTCGAGTCGCCGCAGTTCGTGTCTTGAGGCCGTAGAACATGGACGTGACCGTCTCCTTGGCGCCGAACCAGGCCGCACCTCCGCCGGTCTCTCGGATCAGGGTCCCTAGCTGGCCATGCCAGAAGCCCCTGATCCCCTCGTGGCGGAATATATCTCGAATAACAGGCAGCGGCCGCATGGGAGCCGCCGACCGACCGTCGGCAAGCGATGGAACCTGGATCTTGCATTTGACCAGCTCGATTGGCGTGAGGACAAACGAGGTGAAGGCGCCGGCGATTGCGCCCGTGAGCCACAGCGCTGGCACGGACAGTCCCTTCTCCCGAGAGCACAGGCCAGTATTGAACAGAGCCTCCCGCCCAAGGCTCTCGAAGAGGAACAAGCTGCTCGTTTCGGCGGCGGCCCCAACTAGCGGCGCGCTGATGCCGCGGTACAGGCTCAGGACTCCGTCAGATTTTATAGATTGTCCAAAGCAGTCCAGCGGACCCTTGTATCGCAAGGGGAGGTTGTCGGGCTGGCTTTGGAGCCTAACCTTGACGGTGTCGAAGGGATACTCGATGTACTTGCCCACGACGCCGGCAACCTTGGCTGGTCAGCTTCCCTGGCCACTGGCACGAAACGGAGCAGCCCTGGGAAGACTTACTGATCCGAAAAAGACATCCTTCAATGGCTCCGTGAGAGCAGTCTTCCCCGGAAGCGACAATGCCGGGTCCGAGGCATCGACCGATACGGGACTCGGCTCCATGTCGGAGAAGGTAGTCATTCAGCGAACCTGGTGATGCTGGCGAGGACGTCGTCGTCCTCGCCGCTCTCACTCCAGCGGGGGAGGCAGGGTGCGACGAGAGGGGTATCCGCCCGTCGGCTGACTTCCTTGTGTTGCAAGGTAGGTAGACAATATGCGAGGTCGCACAACCTGTTCGTCCTACCCGTTGCAGAATCAAGTACTACGTACGGAGTACTCGAAGATCTTGACGTGGGGCAACGGCGCGCATGTTGCAGCACCAGCCCACAGACACCGGGTTCAACAGCTGGAGGGCGGGTCGTGAAGCAAGGACAAGGCTGCGTGCAACATGGCAGAGGAGGGTTAAATAGGAGATATCAGTTGGGTTGCGTCGGGTTTGGTGGCGGTCAGCGGGATAGACGTGGTGGTGCTGTGGTGGGCTGTGGTGGGCTGCGCTGCCGAAAGGGGAGAAACACTCTTATCGCCCTATCAGCAGGATGTGACATCAGCCCGCAGAATCGCGACGGCCTTGCTGTCGAGCTCCTCCAGGGTCCGCATCGACTTCGACATGTGGTTAAGCAGCATTTGCTACGAAGTACGCGTACTATGAGCGTTTAATTTCTACAAAACACGCGCCGACGCGGGGCTGAGTTACCTTAGACCGTCTATTGTACATGCAGGTAGACATTCGTTCCTGAGCCTTGACATATAGATCGCGACATACATCTCGATTCCTCGCAATACAGCCGACCTTCACAAGCAGAGGCCTTTAATGTCGCTCCCCGCGGGCCAGCGTGCCGTGCCAGCAGTCAGACATCCCCGAGGTCAGAGGCCCAGTACGAAGGGAGCCCAGACATGAGGGATAAACTACAGAGTCTTAGTGACACGGCCGGGAACATGTAGATGCACAACTCGACCCGGCAACTCGGCGAACCAGCCCAACAGCCGAGGGCCAAAACAGGGAATTGCTGCCGTGATATCGCGACGTCTGGTCGGCGGCCTCGAAATCTGATAAGATTGATCTGATAAAAATTCCCGCACCAAGCGACGGCTCCCAGGATATCTGGCCTTGGGTGCCCTTAATGCTCTACTATTCTGCAGTGGCTTGCATATTTATGGACCTCCAGTCAGCTCAGTCCAACCGACCAGACGGTCTGGGCCTGGTTTCAGGCATGAGACGGAGCAACTGTCCATAATAACTGAGCAGGCCCCTTTTATCCAATTGCCGGATCCTGGGACTTCCCACGGGAAAAAACTAAACTACTATGGCAACTAGACGCAATAGATACAGGGCCAGAAGCAAGTCAAGGCCCCGGTATAACCACTCCTCGCGTGAGCGAGCATCTACTGCTTCTTCTTCGTCGCCGCCTTGCTGCTCGGCGATGACTCCTTCTTTTCAGCAGCCGCCGCCTCGTCGTCCGAGTCCCTCTTCTCCGCGTACCACTGCCCGGCCTGGAGCACGAGCACGCCGATAAGGACCAGGGCCAGGATGGTGTTGCTCGCGGCCAGTACCCTGAGGCTGTCCTCGCGGCCGAGGATGAACTCACCCTCGAAGCGGCCGTCGTGCGTCTTCTGGAACTCGTCGCTCTCCCAGAGCCCGGAGCTGATGGTGCGCAGGCCCTTGACGATGTTGGACACGTAGACGGCTACGCCGATGGTGTAGAGGATCAGCGAAGCGCCGTCGAAGAGGAAGTTGGCCTCGCTCGGGCGGAAGAGCTTGATGAAGAGGCCGAAGAAGCCCACGCTGACCATGATGTTGAGAATGCGCCCGATGAGCGGCGGCGACTGGTGCATGAACCTGAGGTGCGCCTCGAGCTGGTCATAGTAGTTTTCGGTGACGGGCTCCTTGGTCCACAGCAGAGGGAAGTCGTACGGGAACGACGCGAAGAGGATGCCGAGGAAGAAGCAGGTCGCTGGAGGCTCAAGGTCAGTACTCAATCGCGCAGACCCAGACGCAGGCAGGTCTCCCTCTGCAGGGACATACGGCCAATGATCATAAACGTCGCAAAGGACCCGGAGCCTCGGTAGTCCTTGGACTTTGTCGTCTTGGAGTAGTCGATGTAGCCGCCCATCTTGACGGAATTGGACTGTGTCGCGTGTGTCTTCGGATCGCGATACGATGCGCGGTAATGGGTCGCAGCGCGATGTGATGCTGGGTGACAGCGTCAAACACGTCGTTTGCGAAAGAAGCTTGTCGATGCAGCCAGATGCGTGCGGAGGGGCTAGCTCAGTGAGGCTGAGCTGTGGGTGGTACCATCACTGTTAGTGCACTTTGCTTCGATAGTCTCTTGGCTGTAGCACCACAGCAAAGTCTCATCACGACCACACTTCTCATCCGAGGGGCGGCCATAAAGCTAGCGAGGAGGGTGAATGCTGCATCTGTGCCTAGGTAGGTAGTTGCCAATCTTTCCTTAGCCGCAACTCGGGCACTTTGTGGTAGGCCATCCGGGCCAACCCAACCATTATTGTTGAAATCCTCTTGTCAACCACCAAACCAGAACGATGACCTTCCTGCTGCGGCTCCTGCTGCCGCTGGCTGCCCTTCTCCTCGCATTCGCCACCGCCCAGCAAGCATCAGACAAGATCACCATCTACAAGGACTCTCAAAAGTACGCGTACTACGGCTGCTACAACGAGACCACGGGGATTGACGGCTCGGACCACTCGCGCGCCTTGTCGGATGGCATCAACGAGGTCAAGAGGGGCGAGATGACGGTGCCCATGTGCCTGAGCTTCTGCAGCGGTGGAAAGACCGAGTACCGCTATGCCGGGCTTGAATGGTCGCGGTAGGTTGCCATGTCTGGACCTGATGATCATGCGTTGGCTGACACTTCTATTTATAGCGAATGCTGGTGCTCGCAAAGTCTGTCGGGCATTTCAAAGAAGCTCGACGACGGGCAATGCAACTTTCCCTGCGAAGGGGATAACACGACGGCCTGTGGAGGGTCGCTGAAGCTTACCGTGTACCGATTATCTAGTGCCTCAACCAGGGTTACCGGCTCGGCTCTGCTTGCCACCTTTGGAGTTGCCTTGACTCTGTTCTTATGACCGTGAAGGGGCAAGTTGGATGTTAACTATCTGGGGAAGACATGTGGAACATTTATTATTTGTGTAATTAGCGACTGGGCTATAGAATTGCATTCAAGTGCGATTAATACTAAAATTAACCAAGCACACCGCCGGTCCAACTGAGGGTATCCCAAATATTGCCTGAAACCCACGACCATGCCTCGTGGTATCAAATCGTAAATCGTCATGTTCAGATGTCCAACGGCGCCAGCCCCCGCTGCTTCACAGCCCCTTGCACGGCTTCCTTGGCTTGGTCCAACGCCGTACGCCAAGACTCCCGGCCCTTTCCATCCTCTCCATCCTGTTCTACGATTAAATTCAACCACTTCACCATTACCACGACCTTCTCCAAGTCCCTCTCTTGCAGTATTACTTGGGTAAGATACTTCTCAAAGACCTCTACATCCCCGCGGTGCGGCCCCTCATGTCGCGTCTCACTGTGCCAGGCGTCCAACATGTCCTTGATCTCGCTCGTAGAAGTGACGCCAGAGCTGGCGAATGAGACTTTGCGGGGCGGTGCTGGAAATTGGATCCGCCTCTGCCCACCAGGGAGAACAGTCTCATCGTCCGGAGTAATATGCCTTCGAGCTGGAGCCTCCAGGCCTGAACGCAGAGCCATTCGCCGACGGCGATGATCTGCAATGACCTCTTTCCGAACGTCTTCCGGCAGCTCCACAAGGAATTCGGGATCCAGCTCCTCGATCTCATCCTCCGCAGGAGATTCGTCAGTACGCTTGAGTGCCTTAAAATTCGTTTGCGTCACGCCCGCTTCCGCATCTCTTTGACGCTGGGCTTTGCCAAACAATCCACGAATTCCACCTTGTTTCGTGGGAGTCGTTTGCTTCCTCGATGTTGCAAGATGATCACTCTCCGGCGACTGCTGTAGAGCTGGCTGCGCCGGCCGTCCATACATCGCCAAGACCTCTGCTTTCATATCATCTGGCAACGCGTTGAACACATCTGTGTCGACTTGAGATGGAAGAGCCTCCGCGGGCATGGGGCTTGCAGGTCGCGATATTTCCCTTCCTGGGCTAGGCTTCGTGCGCTGGCCCATAAGCTTGCTCCGTATGTCATTGGGTAGCTCCGCCAGCACTGCAGGATCTGGGTTGCTGGGAATGATAAACTGGGTACCTGACACATTCAGGGGTGTATTGGCCCTTGCATCGTCTTGCCCTGCCCTCAACAGGGCCATTGCTGGATGGACTTTTGGTTTCCGCGGCGTCAGGGGATCGTTGGAAATCGGATCCTTGCCGAAATCACGGCCCTCAGAGCTTCTTCGCTTCTGTGGACTTTCGACATCATCTATGGGTTCGGCCGCTGTTTGCTTCTTCGCTGAAGATGGTCCTGAAAAGGCCGTAAAAGGCAGTGTCCGCTGGCTGCCTTCCGGTGCATTTGCATTCCCCTTGATTGGTTCCAGCTTCGTCATTTGCACCCCGAGACCTCGCAAATCACCAGGGCTAAGCTTGAACGAGCGCAAAAACGAGACGGCTTCCTTACCAATGGCTTCAAAATTGTGTGTGGCAACACCAAATGTAGCACCCTTGTTGAAAGTGTCACACTTGCCATGCCCCAAGTGCTTCGCGGGATCAAGGGGCGCGTCCAGAGATCTTCTCATGATCTTCATGGTGAGGTGTTTCCCCTTGACCTGTTCACTCAACAACCGTTTTTCCAGCTCTTTGCACAAGTTGTACACGAATTCCTCCGCTTCTTGCTGGCTGATGAAGCGAATGCCCCAGCTAACCTCTGCCGAGACCGACTTTCGAGGCGGCTGCTCTCCCACCTCAGTGCGATCGATTCCCCGGGAGTAGTCTGCGAGCTTCTCGCTAGTCTTGGGCCCAAGTGCCGATGCGAGGCGATCCCTCGAGACATCTCGGATGTCCTTGACGAATCTGATACCCAATTCTTCCAGCCGCCCACCGAGGCTGTAGGAGACTCCTGGGAGGTCCTCAACATTCAACTCCCCGATAACGTCGAGAACCTGTTCAGGCTTCAGCTGAAACTGGCCCGCCGGCTTCGCTTTCCTCAAGGCAACCTTGGCTTGGAGAATATTGCCGCCGATTCCGACAGAGACTGCGCATTCGGTCTTCGCCTTGACCTTCTCCCTCAGGGCATGAGCAATCTCATCGGCTTTCTGCTGTTGTCTCCAAACACTACCCTCATCAATACCCATGCCCTGAGACCCTGATGTGGTTAAAACCACAGCTGTCACGTCGATAAGTGCTTCGTCGACGCTGACACTCTGGACAACTCCACCCACAGACAGGATAGACTCGTAAAACCGCCGACTCGCCTCCTCGTATGCTGGGAAGTCATAAGGCAATACCTTGAGATCAGGGCACAACTCTAGGGCACGCTTCATCCACATGCCATTTTTGACCCCGAAGTTCCGAGCAGGATAGTTGCAGCTCGCAATTTCAGATCCTGATCCGGTACTGTGAGCCACGACAGCAGCCTTGTCCACATACTCGGGGTGCTGCTTCAAGGAGACTGCACAGAAGAAGCTGTCGAAGTCGACGTGCATGATGTATGCTCTTGCTCCCGGTCGCTTCTTGAATTTCTTCTGCGAGAGGCCTTTCTCCGCAGCCAGCCGCTGCATGGAAGATTTGAGGCTCGCTTTCCATGTCGACAAATGATGCAACCGACTCTCAGAGTAAAATTGCTTGAGGAATTCTGGATTGGCTGTCGACGACTTGCGCAAGCGCGGGTCTGACAGCAACCAAGCATTATACTCCTCGGATGTCATATTTTTCGAGGGGTTTGCAACAGGAGTTGCTTCGGCGGGCGTCCTAGTGTCCGTTTGGGGTCTAGAGAGCGGACTCCCAATCGCCGGTGCTTGAAGAGTAGGGGTACCATCTCCGGTAGTACTCGCCTCCTGAGCCGCGATCGACATAATAGCACCTGGGGTGCTGTCCGATCCCAGAGCATCCTGCAGGTTAATGATTCTTCCCATAGCCTGCGATCGCCCTGTGGTCTGGAACTTCTCTGCTACTTGGCTCAAATCTTGACTTGGCAACGATKCCGCCGCCGCCCTCATTTGGCTCATGTAGAAGCTGCTGTCCGTCTGTTCCCGGTACCCTCGCCTGGCTTGCGGGCCTGCTTGTGTAAGTCCCTGGCCACCGTCGAACTTGAGAAGTTTCTGTCTGGGACCTTCATCCAGGACCCGATAGTCGGCCCACGGCATCAACTTGCCGGCCTGGACCGAGTCCATGATCCACGCGGGCTTCACAATCCTGTACCGGCTGAAGTCGACCGTCTTCTTTGGTGGCAGTGTCGAGGCGATGATGTGAGTCGCCATGGTCTTGGAGTCTAGGTATTGGAGGAAGCAGCCCCCATGTTGGACTATCTCGCGATGGAGACTGGTTGTCCAGAGTCAGCATCGAGGGTCAGCCATGAACGGTGACGGCACGTACAAGTGAAGTGGGGGCTGAGTGTAGCCAGTGATGTGAGCGACAATGCCTTTGAAAATCTGAGGCTTGTCGGATGTGGCGCGCATGTCAGCATCCAGGTTCTGGAGCTTGATCTTCTTGCGCCGAAAGTAGTCCCCAAAGCCGCGAAACTCGCTCCCCTCGTACTCTTCGCCATCCTCGCCTTCATAAGTGTGGTTCTCTATCCGCTTCCTCACCAAAGACGAGTTTTTATCCAAGACGCTGCCCATGGCGGATCATATGGCACGTCTCCCATCGAGGAAGTGACGTCTCGGGAATGTATGAACAGCAGGGCCTTGGATCGGGAATTGATCATCGTTGATCCATCCGACTGTTGGCCGGGATGTGCGCGTTGGCCACAGCACCTCAGTAGGACGTATGCTGCAAATGTCTCCAAGGTATCGCCGCTATCTTGTCGCGAGGCAGCTGCAAGTGATTAAGAACCCAGAAGATGATGTTGGAGTTGGAGACAGTACCCGCGTAGAGTGGAGAACAAGAGCACGCGCCGTTTACACGTCATCTCGTGACTTCAGGCTGTTGCGCCACACTCTCCAGCCTCGACAGACAAGGCTGCAACTTTTCCTGGACAACCTTGATGCTCTGGCGTGTTTCTTCCTCAAGCACCAGCATGAATCCCGTTTTCTGGCGCCACCATGAACAATGATCAGTTCCGCAAGCTGGTGTTTGCCAACTCGGCAGAGCCGTCCAGTTCCAAGAATGGACCGCCTCCAACCGCCAGCCCCAGCGGCGGAGGGGCACTTGGATCGCGGCAAAGAGCCAGCATCCCCATGACACCGTGAGTCGACCCTGTCCTAACGTCCAGCCATTTCAACTAACTCGTTGTACCCAGGCGCGCCGTAGCAGGTGCCCAGGCAGACTTTGCTCGACAACTCGCCGAGCGCAACCAGGCGGCCCACGCTCAGAAAAAAAAATACAAAACGTCAGCACCAAAAGGCGTCAAGCTGGCTCCTGGCTACGTCGATCGCGCGCAGCAACGACAGGACGACGCCGCCGATGACAGGGAACAGAGATTGAAGACACTCGAAGAGTCATTGAAGAAGGAAGAAATCGACAGGGAGACGTACGACAAACACAGATTCGAGATAGCCGGCGGGTCTCTGGATAGCACGCATCTGGTGAAAGGCCTGGACTTTAAGCTCTTGGAAAGAGTACGAAGGGGAGAGGATGTGTACGGAAACAAACAGAAGGGGCCCGCGAAAGACGATGAGCCAGATGGTGACGACAAGGGCGACGACGAGCCCGACGAGCCCGACGAGCCCGACGGCGACAACGTTGACGATGTTGACGACGCATTCGACGAACTCGAGGGGCGAGAGGTGCAGGCCCTGGAGAAAGAAAAGACGGAGAGGAAAAAGGGCCAGCTCTCTACGGTGTCCCTGACACCAGGCAAGAAGCGAACCCGGGACCAGATTCTGGCAGAGCTCAAAGCGGCACGAGAAGCAGCCAAGGCTCAGAAAATGTCGTCATTAGGAAGCAGGTTTAAAAAGATCGGAACCACGCAGAAGCCCGGAACACGGATTGAGCGCGACAGCAAAGGGCGAGAAGTCCTCGTTATCGTGGACGAGGATGGACACGAGAAGAGGAAAGTACGAAAGCTGAGGCCTGGAGAGGAGGAGGGAAACGGCCTTTTGATGCCGAATCCAGATGCCAAGCCGCTGGGCATGGATGTTCCTGAGCAGTACAAGCAAGTGAGAGAGCCCGAGCAGGACAAAGATTTCGACATATTTGACGGCGTCGGCGACGACTACGACCCTCTGGCTGGCATGGACGCTTCAGACTCGGACTCGGACGACGAAAAGGCCCAGGCCGAGAAGGGCGATGCAGAGCCGCCAGGAGAGGGCGTGGAGAAGGCACGGAAGACAGGTGCGACAGATGCAGAACTGATGCCTCCGCCACCGAGGCCCGCGGCAGCTAGAGCACCTCGCAATTACTTCAAGGATTCAAAGACTGGTCTTTTGTCTATGGAAGAAGCAAAGGGCCCGTCCATGTCTGACCCTGACATCATGGCGGCCATAAAGAGGGCGGCGGCGCTCCATCCTGTCGAGAGCGAAGAGGACGCCTTGGCCAAGGAGGAGGCCAAGGCAATGGAGGAGCGGCAGAAGAAGCTGCTGCGGATGAGCGACAGAGATGACGAAGACATTGACATGGGCTTTGGAACAAGCAGGTTCGAGGACGAAGAGGACTTTGACGAGTCCAAGGTCAAACTCTCGACCTGGGGCGGCGGGGGCGGCGAGGACGGAGGGCAGGGGAAGCGGAAAAGGGGACCGAAGAAGCGCAAGGGCGACGTGAACAGCGCGGCGGACGTGTTGCGGGTCATGGAGCAGCGCAAGAGGTCATGAACGCGGGGGATCAATACGGAAGCTTGGGGGGCATGAATGTGTTGCATGGAGCCGTGGGTTGGCGAACAATATCGCGGAGTTGCCCGAGGGATCGGGGCCACTCAGGGGTCATGTGACAGAAACGGTTACTAAAGAGACGGCGCCAAGGACCAAACTCCGGACCTGTGCAACGGGCGACCTCCCTGACCCGGAGTTTCCAATAGAGGGGCAGGCAATTGGTGGGGGCTCTTAATGTGCGGGACGATAACCCGGCCCCTACATAACTGCTTGAGCCGTGGGCAACTACTATCAACTCCCGTCTTCCTTCTCGCAACTCACGTCGCTCCTTGAACAGCTCTAGCCTAGCGGTCTTGATTCGCGCGCGTGCTGTAGTAGCTTTGGACTAACCCCCCCGCACACCAGTAGACCTTGCTTTCCGTTGGCGTCGTCGTCGTCGTCGTCGTCGTCGTCGTCGCAGCAGACATGTCCACTGAGCAGATCCCCGTCTGGCTGGACTGCGACCCGGGGCACGATGTACGTTGCGCTGCTGCTGCCCCGGCCGCGTTGCACGCGTGGACGGAGCTGTGAATCGCCGCTGTAGTGCTTGGCCGCGCCGTTTCGTCCGCTGCGTGCGCCGTGGCTGCGCGATGCACCGGACTGGCTGACGGGCGTATAGGACGTGTTTGCGATCCTGCTGGCGGCATACCACCCCCGGATCACGCTGCTGGGCATTTCCACCGTCTTCGGAAACGCCTCTCTCGAGTAAGTCTGCGAGCCGGCATCGCGGCCCGGGACTGACTGACACGCCGCCCAGGCACACGACGCACAACGCCGCCTCGGTCCTCACGGCGCTGGGCAAGCACGCGGACGTCCCGCTGCACGCCGGCCTCGGCAAGGCCCTCGAGCGGCCGGCGATCCACGCGCCGACGGACATCCACGGCGACACCGGCCTCGACGGCACCGACCTGCTGCCCGCGCCGCAGTGCGCGCCGCAGCCGGCCCCGGGCGTCGACGCCATGGCCGCGGCGCTCAAGCGCCAGCCCCCGGGCACGGCGTGGATCGTTGCCACCGGCACGCTCACTAACGTCGGCGCGCTCTTCCGCGCGCACCCGGAGCTCGTCGCGCACGTCCGGGGCCTGAGCCTCATGGGCGGCTCCTTCGGCGGCGGCTTCAGCGACGCGCCCATGGGCGTCGTGGACGGCTGCGAGCGCATCGGCAACGTCACGCCCTACGCCGAGTTCAACATCCTCGTCGACCCGGAGGCCGCGGCCGAAGTCTTCCACAACGCCGACATTGCGCGCAAGACGACGGTCGTGCCGCTGGACCTGAGCCACCAGGTGCTCGCGACGGATGCGGTGCGCGACCTGCTGCTCTACGGCGCCGACGGCGAGAAGACGGGCCCCGGCAAGACGACGCTGCGGACCATGCTCGTCGAGCTGCTGTACTTTTTCGCAAAGACGTACTCGTATGTGGTGCAGGGCAACGATGCATGATGCACGCCCGCTAACCGCCGCGCCAGCGACGTCTTTGGTATCACCGCCGGCCCGCCGCTGCACGACCCCATTGCCGTGGCCGCCGTGCTCATCGGCTCCGTCGACGAGATCCCCTTTGCCGAGTGGGACGCCTCCAGGAGCGTGCCGCCGCCGCACGCCGAGCGCTTCGCCGTCACCGTCGTCACCGAGGGCTCCTTCGAGGAGGCCAAGCACGGCGGCAAGCAGACGGGGCGGACGCTGGCCAAGGCGCTGCCTGTGGGGCAGGAGGGCGTGCGAATACCGCGGGCCATGGACGTGGCCAAGTTCTGGCAAGTCATCGAAGAGTGCATCCAGCGAGCGGATGTCGTGAACAAAGGGCTCCGAAAGTGAACGAGGTAAAGTCAAAAGTTGATAACGCCCCGGCGTTCCTATATCCGGGGCTCGCCCACGTCTAGGCCTGGTGGTTGCCCTAAAGAACTAGACTTTCTGTCTATGGTGTAGAATTACATGAGCGCCTCTCGGCTCGAGTCCAGGTTCATAACCATCTTCAAGCTCCGTTCATACGTCCAGAGCGTGACCGCGCTGGCAGGCGCGGCTTTTATCAGGCTGATGGGGAGCCCCCTGTACAGCCCGCGGATGCCCTCTGTCCGGGCAATCATCCAGATGCCCCGAAGGGCCGTTGTGTACACTGGGATGTTGTTGTACACGTACTTGCTCCTCGTCGGCCCCTGGACCTGGATACGTTTCCGCACCAGATCCAGGGGGAACACGGCTGTCTTCGCGATGACGCTCCCGACGATGCCGGCAGTGGCGTCTTCGCCGCCCCATGGCATGTTGAACCCGGCCAGCTGCACCCTCAGCCCCTCGTAGGTGGTGAAGAAGATGCCCATGAACGGTATGATCTGCCCCAACGCCGGCGTCAGGCCGCGGAAGAAGCCTTTCCAGCCCTCGTCTGTCTTGATGTCCCAGATGGCGCTCCTCAGAGACTTGTAGATGCGATGCCTGCCCTGGGCGGCAAACCGCGTCCTCAGCAAGTCGAGCGGATACGTCACGCCCGTCGCCGCAGCACCGGACGTAGCGCCGGCGATGAAGCTCTCGGCGGAGTCGGGCAGCCTGGTCGGGAGCGCCGTCCGGAGGAAGAGGGTCATGGAACGGTAGGTGGTGAACTGGACGGCGGCGTAGCACACGTACATGAGCTCGGCGGGGACGTTGCCCTTCCACAGCCCGGTGATGCCCTCATGCCTGAGGATGTGCTTGAGAGTGACGACCGTGCCAAAGTACGCGGGGGCTTCGCGCAAGGGAGCAAGGGGGTCGGACAGGGAGTGCGGTTGCAGCTGGAGGCGGATCTTGACCACGTCGAGTGGCGCGATGACGAATCTAGATGCGACAGGGCGTTAGTGGACGGTGCGAGACGGGCATCGGAAGAGACGCAGAGGCGCTTACCGGGACACCAGGCCGGCTATCGCGCCAGCCGAGACGACTTGGAGCTTTGTGCCCTACGCGCGGAATCGTCAGCGAACAATGGCCGTCGCACACCTCGGGGCTTGCTGGCGCACCTCGTCCTTGAGGTGAGCTCGGTGGGTCGACATGCAGCCCGGGTCTCGCCTTTGCGGGCTCGCGCACGCGACGTCTGCGCAGCCGGCGCCTTATCCAGCACGGGGCGATGATGGCGGTGCGTCTTTGTTCCACGTCGAAAGGGCTCTCTATCGCAGTTCGATGGACGCGGCGAAGGAGCGTCTGCGGCCGCGACACGATGCCAAGCCTCCTTTCCGTTTTATCTTGGGGGACGAGTCGACAGGGCTATTGTGGTAATGCGCGTTTGGCCACGCTGGAATGCGCGTCCGTGCCGTGAATTGCTGCGCCGGGAATCCAAGTCACGTATTGTGCTGTGAGGCATGGGCAGATGTCTTGGACATGTCGGCGATGGCACCTGCAAATGTGGAATGAAGTTGTTGCGGCCCGCGACGGTGGGTGGCCAGTGCCGTGCCGGTACGTCCCGCGCGACGTTCCGGGAGCCCATGGTTGGCACTTCGATGGCCATCAGTGGCGGTATCGGCCATGGATTGCAGTGCAAGAGGTCAAGAAAGGCGCCGAACGGTGCTCTGCGCAGGTGCTCGGAGACCCCGATCGCGTTATTCGGCATGAGACGTGCGACGCGCAGCAGAGCGTCTCTCGAAGTTGACATGTGCCTCCGGGCGGCCTCTGGCGGCCTCTGGTGGCCTCTCCCGACGGCCAGATGGAACAATCCCCCCACCAAATGCAGGACGAGTAACATCTCGCCCCGCCGCGACGTGGGCCAAAACGACAGAGCGCAGGGCCCGGGGCAGGGGGCGGGCCCGGCGGGAGGGCTTGCGAGGTCGTGAGACCCGGAGGCGCTCCAGAGGCTGGCCCTGATGGGTGCATCCGCTGGCCCAGAAGGGCAAGCTTCCTTTGCTCCGAAGAGCCCACCTGCGTCACCTGCGAGACCGCAGCGGCATCTAGTTTCGCCCCGGTGCCATTGGCTGGCTCCTGCGCTGCAACGTGCAGCCGGAGGAGCTCCGTGAAGCCCCCAGACCCGCGTTCTCTCGCCTCTTTGTCCTCTGCCGCTGCATATTCTGCATATTAGAACCTCTCTGCGGGACGAGTAGCTGTGCTTTTGCTTTGGTTGTCCGTGCCTCTCACAACTCAAGTAGACTCTCTCACAAGCCACAACACAACCGGCCGTCAGTGCTCACCTTGCCCCAGCGCCAGAAGCAAGCGAGTAACCGTCGGACACCACAACGAGCATGTGAAACCCCAAGAAGCATTCAACATAAACACACACTCGGCGTGTCCGTCTCCCTCGTCTTGCTCCTCACCCCGAAAAACAAAGCAAGCACCCCAGGGACATTGCCACCGACAACCCACGACTCACTCCACGGGGACCATCACCACATCGCCATGGCAGTGCCCATGCCCATCGCCCCTCCGGACCACGCGAGTCTCCTGACTCCCCTCCTACCAGCCCTGCCCGCCGCCGCAGCCTCGACACACCCAGCAACCAAGGTCCTGCCGCTCCTCTCCCCCATCCTGCGCCAAAGAGTCCAGCTGCTCTCCGAGTCCTCCTCCGGGCCATGGCTGCGGCTCCTCTGCTACGACGCCGGCAAGGCCGTCAAGCTGGCGGAAATCGCCCGCGGCCCCGGCTTGGAGCCGCACCCCGTCTCGGGCGAGGTCGAGGTCGACTGGGGCTACGACGCTGAGACGAGGTACCGGCGGCTGGACGCCGAGACGCTGCAGGCCCTCGTCGCCCTGTCCGGCCTGGGCGTCGCCTTTCAGCTGGTGTACTGCGTCAACGACCAAGAGGGCGGCGGCGACGGATGGAGAGTCGGCGAAGTGACCGTGGCGGACCAGCCGTCGCCGTTTTCTCGGTTTGGCGGCGTCTCGACCATCGCGGAGGCGGAGCGGCAATTCAAGGAGGCGCAGCCCGGCAAGGCTACGGTCCAGGTGAATGGCACCAACAGGGTCGACAGAAGTGGTGACGACGGCGACGACGACGACGACGACTATTGGGGCCGCTATGATGCGACGCCTGCTCGAACGCCGGCAGAGAAGCGCTCCCCCGCCCCTGGAGCATCCAGTGCCTCCCAGTCGGCGATCCCCTCCGGGCCAGCGTCCGCAGAGGACGAGTACTTTGCGCAGTACGACCAGGTCCAGCCCGCCATGGACAACCACGACCCCGACGAGGAGGCCCAGCAAGCACACTTGATGCCCCCCCTCGGCCTCGGCCAGCACAGCACCACGCTCGCACAGCCCCAGCCCAGCGAGGTCCAACGCTCCGGGCTGCTAGGCCGGCCAGACGCGGCGAGCAGCAGCCCCCCCGACGCCTCTGACATCGCCCACCCGCGGCCCGAGTCGAGCGCCAGCTCCAACGGCTCGCACACCGTCGCCCGGCTCGAGGAGACGGCCGGCAAGCAGGAGCAGAACGAGTTCGGCGTCAAGCAGCACGTCTCGCGCAGCATCCGCAGCCTGTACATGCTGTCCCGCGCCTCGGGCATCGACCGCGACGAGTTTGAGCGCCTCGTCAAGACGGAGCTGGACCTCCTGGGCATGATGGAGGACGAGGCCTGATCGCATTGCAAGAGGTGGTCATCTACGGGAGCATGTGCGGATATGGGCTGGCTCTGTTGATGTTGTGTGTAAGTGTGGCAGCGGACGTCATTTGGATTGCACAAGCACGGCGTTTTAGTAGGTTCGAATATTGCATTGGTATTGGAGTCTATCTTGTCGGCTTCGCGGACATGGCATAACTGGCATCTGTTCCAGGCGCACGAAAATGGAAAATCATGAGCGAGATTTCAATCAAAATGTCAAAAGCAGCATCCGCCATTCTCGCTCGTCATGTCAAAAACCACCCAGGGCGGCGGCGACAGCATACGTGCCAAGCCGTAATCTTGATTTCTCGGAACCGGTTCACCGGCACGAACATAAAACTAAGTAGAGAGTTGAGCCTCTAGAGGGGCCAGTTTCCACGGCGCTCCTCATTCCCTTTCGACAGCCAGAGTAAACTCCCGCAGCGACAGATCGACGGTTGGTGCCGCTCGAATTCCAAGCCCGATACAAGAACGTGCACTTCCTAACCAAATTCATTCAATCATTCACTCACATCTTTTGCCCCTAGGCAATGACGAGATTCTCCAACGCCATTCTCGCCGTCTCCAGTATCTTGACGCAGTTTCTCTGCTCCGGCGGGCAGGGCGGCTGGTTCATGGGGGACATCATATACGGGGAGTGCCGCGGTATTTGGCCCTTCGCAATAAGCTCGTCCATCATCTCATGCCTCTTCCGCGACGTCTCGTCCAGCTGTTTCAGGACGTCCTTGAGTCCCTTCTGCCGACATGAAGCAGGCGGGATATTGGCTTGGGCATCGCCCAGGCCGTAGACATCTAGCCTAAGTATCGCTCGAATCGTCGTCCGCCACACGTCGGGGCGCAGGTGGCTGTTGTTCAAGCTGTGAATCGCCGAGCAGCATCCGACATCGTCGACGGCATTGCCCCATGGCGCGCCCACCTCCTTGAACGAGAAGAAGAGCGTCCGGTTGTCCCTCTTCGCTAAGTCGGTCTCGTCGTCGACCATCTCGACGATCGATGCGTAAGCGTTGCAAGCCGAGGGCACGAGAGCACCCAAGAAGAAGAGATTCTGAAACGCCTGGATGGGTGGTGGCTTCAGGGGGTCGTCGAAGAAGGCATTGGAGCAGTGATGGCAATCGATGACATCCTGTGCAACCTTACATGCACCTCTCGCCACGCGCATGGCCGAGATGACGTCGGGAGGGAGGTGGGAGAGAGATTCCAGCGCGAGGTAGAGGGACGAAAGGCAGCTGCACGAGACACTCGGTATCGCCTTGATGGTCCCCCTGGCACTGGGCGGCCTCTCCGGTGTGTCGACCGCACTCGACATGTCGCTGCAGGCCGACTGCGGTGGATCTTTGGGAGGCGGAGGGTGCTGCGAGGCCATGAAGCGTTGCCACGAGTCGTTGATGTCCTTGGAGGCAGCCGTCTCCGAGGGGTCCGGCTCATTGAAGTTGATGCCATGAAGGAGACCAGCCCCCGTGAGCTGCATGGAGAGTGCTGAGCCGCCAAAGATCTGCTCATCCTGAACCGGGACCTGGGGCTGCGCATACGGGTGAAGACCGTACAGGTTGTCACCGCTGTCGTCGTAGAAGCTGCTGGGCAACAAGTCGAGGAAGATCATGTTGGAGCCTGCGTCCTGGCCAAAGAAGTCGAGGTTGGCGTCCATGGAAAGCGCCGGCGGCTGGGAATCGAACCCTCCGAGAGCTTCCGATGCGGAGAGTGCATCTGAGGCCGCAATTGGCGGATGAGAGACGGCCTCGGGCGGCGGATCGTCGACATGGCGGCGTTTTCGCGGACGGCCCATGGGCTTTTGAGGCGAGTAGTGACAAGGAATGCCCTCTCTTCCACATCTAGCACACCCGTCGGGCTCCTTGGAGCAGGCGAGTTTTCGGGCTCCTGCATGCCGTGAATGAGTTAAAAGTCTCCGAGATGGAACCCCCGGAGGCTGCGGACTTGCTAGTCAGATGACTTACGGCACTCGTCACAGGCCCGGTGTTTCGGAACACCGCCCGCGGGTGTGTATTTGACGACTTCAGATGCCATATTGAGATGACGGATGTTTGCAACGGTGATATCAAGCGGAGGAATCTTCAGATGTGAACCGCACGGTTGCGAAATACGAGTCTGAAGCAGGGGTAGAAAACCAAACTGCAAAGTCTCCGACAGCGCCGGGTACCAGTCCAGACGCCGCGAATTCACGTACAAAAAGATTCCCACTTGCCCGCTCCCCAACGCTTGGTCGGCAGATTCGCAGCAAGTCAGTGAAGAGTTCAAGGATTCAGAATCTGGACGCCGTGTCGGCCGGACGATGGAAAGGACCTCATTGGGAGGCACGGTCAGCACTACGTGGACCGCAGCAGGCGCTAAGAGGGCATGTTAGCACCATGTTATCTAATGCTGGAGGCTTGAAGCGGCGTGGACGCTTGTGTGGCACTTCAGCCCTGTGATGGCACCGTCGATGACTCGATGTCCCCTTGCGGGTTCCTTCGACGAGTCGACGAGGGCGTGGCATGTGCGGGTGTGCGGCGTAGTGCTTCGTAGGTATGGGTGGGGTAGTAGCGACCAGGCTTCGAGCATCGAGACTGGACGAGACCCTTCGGCCCGTGAAGCCTGTTGGCGCGGTTCAACAAACATGTTAAAGGGACGTCGGCCCCGTGTCCACATGGCGAGGCTTCACGCTCCACATCCTCGTCGCTGACTGTGTCAGCGATGCTGACGACGATGTTGACCCCATCCCGTCGTTGGCTTSCCAAACCCGGAGCTCCCAGGGACCCTCCCCGTCTCGTTCATCCCCGTCTCGTTCATCCCCGCCCGTCACGTCCGGCTGAGTCGATGGCTGTGGCAGAAGTTTACAGAACCGTGAATGGATGCCTTGTCAACCTGCTCGGCTGCCAGGCTTTGCACCGGCGACATCCGCGCTTGTCTCAGATCCCGAAGGCCCTCGGATTGCCACCTTTGGCACCGTCTAGACCGATCCCGGCCGTTGATCTGGGGACGGTGTCCTGCGCTCCGAGGCGGTGCGTCTCAACGTCTGCAACCGAGTGTCTCGCTTGTGGCGCAATAAGAAGCCGAGTGAGTGCGTTGTCCTTGACCACACAGACGGTTATTGGACCTTCAAGGTGCCGTTTCATCGCCACTGCTCGTGGTTTGGACTCGACGCCGGTGACTCGACGCCGGTGGCGGAGTCACACAATCGCCAAAGAGCAGCGAGTATCGACGCCTGATTTCCGATTGCACTTTGCCCGTTCATGGTCTCGACGTTCGATTCTCCTTTTGTTTTCGTGTTGCCCATTCGTCTGCAGCAACCGGCAGAGCTAATGTGCGGCGTCGAGGCTCGGGTATTGTGGCGCTGGCGACGGCGCCTCCATGGCCAGCCCGGCTTTGGCAATGGCCGTCCTGGATAGTCAAGCTCGACACCAGGTGCATTTGAACGGCGTTGTCTCTGATATCCGATGCGTTTCACTCGCTCATCCTCCTCGCAATTCGAGGACCGCTGGGCCGGTTCGAGGTCCGGGCAGCCTGCCGTTGCCGCCGGGGCTGGTCGCCCGTCGACGCGTCGTCGGTTCTCAGCCTGCAGCCACCCGCCACGACCCGTTGCCGCAGCCACTGACTCTCCGGTCTCAATGATTCACTGACTGATCTGTTTGCTTCTTCATCGTCCATTCATATGGCGAAATAACTGCTCTTGTTCGCAATCGGACGTGGGGTAGTAGTTAACCCGCTCCCCTCCCAAGGGAGAGAGTAAGTTACGCAGCAGTCAATGCCAAAGAAACACATACTGACATATCTCCCAGCCTGGGTGCAAATCCCGGCGTTCGAATGGTGCCGTGAACCATCTTTTTTTGCTCCGTCCTTTGCCTTTTTGCTGTTGTTGGCTACTTGAAGCTCGCTGTGGGTTTCACGGAAGGGGGGCTCCCGACTTGGGTCGTGCCAGGTGTCACAAGCAGCAGGAGCGACCAATTTTTCCCCATCTTGTCTTTGCAATTGCTCAAGACCTCTTTCCGCATCGAAACTGTGTGTTCAGGGTACCGAGTCCCTTCACCTGAGGCATCAACACCTTACCTAGGGTAAGGTCCGCAGGTGACAGCCCGACAACTCCATACACGCCGTCTGAGATGCAGACGTACTCTTCCGTTCAACCAGACCAGTATGGCGATCTAGACTTTGCCAAATTTTCAGTGCATTGCATTTGCCTTTATTCAGCGCATTCCATCCAACCACTTGCGCTGCAACAACGTATGTTCAACCTCCCGCACCTACATTTGTTAAACTCTCCCGATGGAGTTGCCGCGTGATCTACCGGTGGCTCGTGACCCCTGGCCTCGCGGCACCGCTTGGTCGACGTTTTAGCGCATGGCTGTTGGCTGGAGCCACTAATATTGCCCGGCCTCCACTGGATCGCAGGTAATCAGTGCCCAGGGTCCAGGTTCGATAACGTCACGTCACCTCGTCTTGGTTTCACAACCGCCAGGAAAGAATCAGTCAGTTGGCGGTCTGGCTTCACTCGCACGAGGCAGCATGATGAGCTGCACCGGCTGACTCTGCCTGTCCCCTTGCACAAAGATTAGGGACGCGACGCGCGGCGGCAAGCAAGTCTAGATCGCCAGCTGCGCCCAACGCCAACCATGGATCGCCTCGACAATGCCGTACGCAACGCCTACCGCACCTCCTTCACCCAGGCTCTCGCCGACGGGCGAGCCAAGCCGCTGCTGATCCCATACAGCCTGCTGGGAGCTTTTTTCGTGCCCATGCTATGGCTCACCATACCGCACACGCGACGGCCTTGGCTCTATCAGACTAGATGGCTCGTCATGGCCTTTGTGGTCATGTTTAATGTCAACGTGGCTCGGCATTCGTCAAGCACAAACATGGCCTGTGCCTACGCTGCGGGACTGATGGCCGCTTGGGGAACCATTTCCAGCATGAACTTGCTTATCTGGAAGCGGTCACAGTTCGAGGCAGCCAGAACGATAAGAGTACCTAGAGCTCCCGAGCACGAGGGAACAAACGGCACGACTGGACAAGACACTCGACACTCGAATCAGAACGGGCTACGAAGACACAAGTCTGAAGGCACTGCTGCCGAGCCGACGGTAGGCGGGCACACAGAAGACGACAAAGAGGTGTTCGTTTGGCAACCATTTCCTGCCGAGGCGTCATTCTCGGAGCGCTTCGGCTGGGCGTTGGATCTTACATGTAGCTTCCGATGTTCTGGTAAGGTCCCCAATCTAGCACGCAAATGAGACCCAGAAACTAGGGCATTTCTGACAAGCATTAGGCTGGAATTGGTCGATATCGTCCATCCCGCGGCCGCAGATTCCTCATCAAGTCCGGCCAGGCGACCTGGTAGACTTGAGCTCCATGCCTCGGGTCACAGAGAGCGGCTACGAGCGCTGCCTAACAGAACACCAATTCACGTGCAAACGCCTTGTAAAGCTAGCGGCGATGTATCTCATCCTGGACTTTCTGTCCGTCTTCATGATGAAGGATCCCTATTTCATCGTCGGGCCCGACAACTCTTACGAGCTTCCACCGCGCCTGCGGGGCATATCGCCGTGGCTGTTGCTCGCCTACAGAGAGGTGTTCTGTCTAGCCGGCGTGCTGAGCGCCATCGAAGCAGTCTTCGGCCTCAACGACCTGGTCCAGTACTGGCTCTTCAAGTCCTTTTTCCCCTCTCGCGCGGCGCTGTGGCAGCATGCCTCGACTTTTGGATCCTTCTCAAACGTCCTCGACCGAGGGCTTGCAGGGTGGTGGGGAGGGTGGTGGCATCAGACCTTTCGACAGCAGTTTCTGGCTCCCTCGACTTACATGTTGCGGCACGGGTACCTCGAAAAGGGTACTCGAACAGCCACCATCGTGGTAATGTTCATGTCCTTCCTTCAGTCTGGCTTGCTACACGCCTCTGGCAGCATATCATCTATTCCCAAGACAAAACCCTGGCGCTCACCGGCCTTTTTTCTGCTCCAGGCAGTGGGCATTATGGTCCAAGAGGGTCTAGCGAAGGCGATTAGGCAATACCTTCCGAGGCCACCATGGACCTTGACCCGGGCGGCGAATCTGCTCTTCACAGTTGTGTGGCTGTACCTGACGGCCGGCTTATTCATTGACGACATTGCTTCGACGGGACTGTGGCTATTGGAACCCGTTCCCATCTCACCACTGCGCTGGCTAGGGTTTGGGCATCCAACTGATCACTGGTGGCGTTGGGATCGTGATCACTTTCCCAAGTGGTACTCTGGAGGGAATTGGTGGGACACGGGAATCGCACTATAGACGTGGAAAGGGTTCAATTTTAAACGGGACATCGAGCGTGGTGTTTACTTGAATGGGAACAAGGCATAAAGGTTAAGCACTGCATCCAGTATACGATTAGCACATTTCTTGCCAGTGATGATAGACTACATCGGGAGTCGGTTAAAGAATGGATCCCATTTTCTCATGGTTCGTCTTAGAACGCCCAAAAACCTAAGCAGGCCCTGTCTCATGTCACCGGGCAGTGTTTCGTATTCTGTTTCCGCAACCACGCAATGACTTGGCCAAAACCTGTCTGCTTCCGGACCAGAACCTCCAGAAAGGCAGCATATACAGTCCTAAAGCAGTGTCAATGGCCAGACTCGGGAGAAGCACGCTCATTGGGAAGTCGCACGAAGACACCTGTCCCTTTCGTATCTCGAAAGTATAGTCCGGATGCCGCATCTTCCTTGACTTGCTCGACAAGAGTAAGAACGCGACGTCGGCAAGCTTTGCAATGGTTTCTGCGCAAGCGTCAGACAAGGACTAAGGGGACATGGAAACACTCCCTGCTCACGGGTGATGAGGCTGGTGTTGGGTTGCCGCGGCCGAGACAAGCACCGAATGTACGCCAACATCTTGCGCGCCACCTCGCAAAAGGCCCCGTGGAGCGACTGGAGGACCGTGCCTGTCGAGTTGTGGGATGTGTCGTAGTACATGGGGTAAGATTGAATCTTGAAGGAGTCTGGCTTGGTTGTTGGTGCTGTCTCGAGAAGTAGACCGGGGATAGTGAGAACTTACTGAGGACCTTGCGTTGGAAATTTTGGCCGGGTGAGCGGCCGAATTGGACGGTAAGAGAGTTGGAGATGGCTAAACACTGTGAGTTCCTGCATGATGGATGTCTGCGTGAGATCTTACCGATCCCATCGCCTCGCTCCCTGTCTTTGAAGATCCCCAAGGTCTGCGGGTCTATGCGTGTGCCGCAGTACGGGAACCCACTCCCCTCGGACACTTTGGGAACAGACTCGTCACCCATCTGCATGCCAAAGTTGACCAGAGTCTTCTTGTGGTTCACCTCCACGCCGTATTCCTGAACGCCCCGATGCATAGTCTCCACGAATTTGACGGCCTTGGACTTGTCGAGCGTAATCAGGAGGAAATCGTCGATGTACCTCATCAACAAGCAGTCTGGCGTGTTCAAGAAGCTCAAATGGCGCTTCTCTAGGTCGGCATAGAAATAGCTGCACAGAAAGGTTGATAAAGCCGACCCTTGCGGTATGCCTACACTCTGTCTGTAGTATTTCTTGCCAACTTTGACAAGGTTGTTCTCCACGTGCTCTGCCAAGAGGTGCAGGAGAGCCCGGGTATCATGAGCTGTTTGCGCGGCCCTGTCGACAAAGATTGTGTTCTTTCTTTTGTTGCCAAGCCCCCCCTCCAGTCGCTCCAGAAGCGGCCTGTGTTGGCCATCTGCCAGCGCGGTGGAGGGCCACCGCATTATGGCTTTTGTGGCGGGCCTGTTCGTCCCAAGCAGCGCACGCTCGCCAGGTTGCACCTCGGCGTGTTTCGTGGTGATATACAGCTCCTTTCTGGGAACGGTAGCCATGAGTCTGACAACTGCAGCCTGGGGGATCGTGTCAAAGGCAGCATGCACATCAATCTTGGCAAAATAAAGACATTTCTGTCCAGACCCCAAGGTAGTCTTGAACCGCTTCAGCGGAGTGTAAATGTCGCTAGGTGAAAAGAGGCTTGAGCCCAGCTTGAGCGGATTTGCATCCTAGATCCGTTAGTAAAGCGCCAAGCCATGCAAGGAATCGTCAAGTACCTTTTCAAAGGCCAGGACAGTGTGAACCGGTTTAAGTACAGAATTTATACTGGGACCCAGGACTCTTGAAGAGGCTCTGCGAAGCTGTCTTCGTTTCAAATTCATGATGGGCCGTAGTTTGCTGTCTTTGGGCAACAGCCGTACTTGGCTGAATCCGAGTTGTCTCGAGTCAAGGAGCCGATGCGCCTCGTAGGGTTTGACCTCTTCCAGCATGTTCTTCTTGAGCTCTGCCATTCCAGGCTCCGCGATGAGCCTCCAGACATCATGCCGAAAGTAAAACACTTCATAGCGGTGCGTGTTGGACTCCGTCACGTAAAAGTTGCTCCTAATCAGGGGTATCAAAAGAGAATCGAAAATGTAGTACAAGAATTCATGAAAGATTTCGTGCCGTTTGTTTAAGTCAGTCCGGCTGAGTCGCTGGCCCTCTTGGCCGGGTGGCCGAAGCCAGGCAAGATCTGCCACCTGAACGACCGTCAGCTTTGTTCGAGGAAGCGAGGCCGGAAGTCATTCGCTGTTCTGACTCACCTTCAGACCCTGGGAAATTTCGTGTAACGTCATAGACTCAAACTGCCGCAGTTTAATGAAGTGATCTACTTTGTGCAGAAATGTCGTCTTATTGTGACACATCGTGTCACCATCACCCCAGAGCTCGTCCGGTATAATTTTGGACAGAACGGCTTGACAAAAGGCAGAAACGTGGGGGGCTGGACATGCCGAGTCCACGAGCGGGCTGGGCTTCGAAGGAAGCGATATTGGCTGCGAATTAAATTGCAATTTGCGAGAGTGTCTTGGCAGCTGACATGCAGTTTGTGGCACCCCGTCACCCGTTGGTTCTGGACGGCCGGGTTCCCGTTTTGAGTCCGACGTCTTGGGCTTGCGATGACTGTCGAGATATGTCGGGCAATAATGGCGGAGAAGCGCCACGTACGAGCAACGGGCATGAAGAATTTGGAGTCGCTCCACGAGCTGCCTGGCCGCCCCCCTAAGTCTCTTCGGCATCTTTGGAGCGCGAACTTGACCGGACTTGCCACTCCTCAGTACCAGAGTTGCAATCTCTTCTTCCCGCAACTCATAGTCCTGAAATCTCTGCGCCGTCTCCTTGAAATTGACCTTGGAGGTGAAGGCGTTGTGCAATCCGAATTGCCGCGGAAAGATGTACATGGCAACCTTGGTCGTATTTGCTTCATTGCGCTTTATTGTGTCCAATTGCTCCACAGGAAGCTCTCCAGACTGCGGAGATTGTTGAGTGTAAGGACATCGGTTCAGGACGTCTGCAGCTGGTTAGCAACTACCGTCACGGAGCGACTTGGTATGACCATACGAATGTGTTTGAAGCCGGCTCGGACACGGCCACGAGCAGTGAGCACCGGCCTGGCGTAAAAGATGCGGCTTCTGACGAGCGTTATGTCTGAAGGTTTTCGGGCTGTAGGCCGGCCATTGGGGCCCAGGGCGGGGGCATTATTGGACAGTTCCAACTCGGACAAGGGGAGTCCTGCTGCAGGTCAGGGATTGGCAAGATTGGTAGAGGAGCCAATTCGGCATACCGCTGAGCTGATAGTAATTACCAAGGCCTGCCCCGATGGTTATATAGATGGAACAATCCAGGAGCAAGTCAATCATGATTCTCTCCCCCGACTGCCCCAGCAATGCCAGCAGATGCGGCCAGGGGGCCAGCATGAGCGCTGCGACTTGGGAATTCGGGTAGCGGTTGTATACGCCGGGGATGGTCGTGCTGCCCGGGTCTCCCTCCCTGGCCCTTTTGCGGAAGCCATCGCAAAGCAGATGCTTGGGCCATGATGTGGCTTTCGTCTCCCTCTGGAAGAGTTTCCAAATGACAAAATCCAAAATCTGCCGCAGCTTAGCTTGTGCAGTTTGGCGCAATCGGGCACAACAACAAACCTCGGATTGTACGTCAGCCGAGGCCGATATTCCATCCGAAAGGGTCACGTAGGACTCGTCGGCCCGTTGGGAAAAGGACAAGTACTGTTGGTACACGGCGTCATCACTTTTTGGTTTTTGCTCAGAAGAGCAGACCAGCGTGGTGTCCAAGACGCGGGCGAGGCTGGACCCAACCTCACTGACGTCTTTTCGCTGGCCCAAGGTCGCAATCTTCTTGCGACGAAGTCTGGAGCTGCTTGGAAGTTTGCAGAGCACGTAGTCCCTTAGCGTTTGAACGATGGGATAGACCTGCTGCAGCAGGTCGCGATTGACAGGCGAGTCACGGCGCGATGTGCCCAAGCATTGACGACTGGACGCGTCGTCGCTACTGCGCTTCCGCTTGACGCCCCTCGCCATGATCCTGGCGTCATGACAATGACGCAGAGTCGCGTCTTTTGCGGACGTGGTTCGTGGTGCGCACGTGTCGTCTGGCTCTAAAGCGTCGTATGCCGAGGGCGTGCTGAGTGCCGAGTGCTGAGTGCCGAGTGCTGAGTGCTGAGTGCTGAGTGCTAAGCCATCTGATAAGGTGTGGCTGATGGGCGGGCGAGATCGACTTCTAGGTAGGTAGGTGGCGCACGGGTACCTCTTGGCTCCAAACACCTGGGCGTGTTCCACTGTAATAAATCTGCGCTAACATCGGCGGTCCACGGTGCCACGCTGATCTACAGACTGTGCAACAGGATGCTGCGGGTGCTACGCAAATCGATCAAGGCGGGTCCAGTGCATCGTGACTACCGACTCCGTAATACGGCCAAGTCGATGGGCTGGATCGCATCATTATGGAATGCAGACAACGAGAGGAAGCCGACGACGATGCTGAGCGCGTGCCTCAGGTTCAACGTCGCATGGCCCTGGGGCAAATCAACGACGCCGCCGCAACCAAGGAGCCCCCCTGGAGCCCCTGGAGCAGTGCGTGGGGAACAGCCGCGTCGCCTGTGGCACACCAGCTACATAAAACAGCGGGCTGAAACTAAGGCACCTCGCTGCGACCGGTGCGGCGCGGTACCTTACAGGTGCGGCACGCCGGGTGCGCCGCCAGGTACATGCGCAACGCGAGGAGCAACCCAACACACCCAGCACATGAGCCCGTGTAATTTCCCGAGTCTGTTTGTCTCCGGGTGGGCTCTGCAATTGACGAGCAGAAATTGACGAGCAGAAATTGACGAGAAGAATGGGCGTCGGGGGCGAGCTCGAGCAGGCCGGGAGCCATGCAACGAAAGGAACCCAGGAGCCGTTGCGCGCAAAGCAAGCCTGGAGCAGCCTGCGCGGTTGGATGTTGGTCGCTGGTCGCTGGTCGCTGGTCGCTGCTTGGGCAAAAGAAGCGTCGCCGCCGATCCCCCGTTATCCTACATATACGAGTACGAAGTAGGTGATTTACGAGTATTGGAAGAGAGGCTCGCGACGAGAGAAAAAAACGGGATCAGGGATGGACAAAACACAGGGGCCTCGGCGGGCAAATCGGACCAATGCCCGTGCTCGAGACGCCATCTCGCTCGGCCTCGGCCGCTAAAAACGCATCCACGGTTCAAGCCACCGCGCCGTCAGCCAACTAAACGGCCGGCCGGTTAATGCATCCAGTGGGAGAAGAGACAGGGCATTACGAGTGCCAGGTCGTGGTGTGCGGCAGACAGGATGGATCCCGGATTCCAGGTTCTTATCCAACGTTGGCCAGACACCTTATTCCTCGTACTACTCGTAGGATCTGGGAGGTGGCTGATGATTATACGAGCTGCCTGTCCTTGGCCTGCCGTTAGGCTCCCTGCTGGCTGTTAGCCGTTGCACGCCCACCACCCAATCCGCTTCCAACAACCACGACCTTCAGGCGCAAAACCAGAAGCAGATCCCCCAACTCCAATCAGCACCCTCGTCGGCCGCCCTCACCGAGTCGCCCTCGCTCGCCCTCGCTCGCCCTCGTCCCCGCCTCCTGCAGCTGCATCCGCCAACGCATCGATGCTCGCTGCTGTTGGGGCTTTTCGTCGTGTCCCGACCAGTCGCGACGCTCGACCAGCCTGACGGATGCTCGTCTGCTCCGGGCCAGTCCCCAGGCCTCCATCATGGACTTGGACGCGGGTGCGGGCCTGCTGAGCAACGACGGCCCTCCTGGCGAGAGCTGCCGTGGCAATCACGACCACCACGGCTATCCTCACCCGCACCGCTTCGACGACTACCGCTATCTCGACGACGATTATCCGTACCCCCCCAGCACCGACCACGCGAGGGCCGCCGTCTCCTGCGCGAACTCGAATACCAACCACGACTCTGACTCTGCCCCGGCCGGCACTCGCCATGCCGTCGACCCTGTAAATCCCGACATCTTCTACAAGAGCTACCGAGCCCTGCACCCTGAAAGCGAGCCCGACCCCTTCCCCATGGCATCGACTGCTGCACGCCCTTCGCTGCGTTCCAACGGCGATGGCACGACCCCGAGGCATCCAGCCCTGTCCGTGAACCGCTCCCTGCCGCGACCCAACGCCCGCTCGGCTTCGAGCCCGCTCGACGGGAGACTGTCGGCCGCGGGCACCTCCAGGACACCAACCGGCAAGCCCAGTGTCAAGGATCTGAAGAAGCGATTCGATCAGAACGGCGGTTCCTCGTCAATTCCGCGAGCACCCATGCGACCCGGAGCTGTTCCTACACCACCTCGGGCGACGCAGAATTCGGCAGCCAGGACGAGCAACGGGGCAACAGCCTACTCAACCCTGCGTGCAGGTGGCTCGCAAGACTCGTCGATGCAGGATTCAAACGAACCGGCACAACGGTCCAAGTTTGTGGCACAGGATTCAGTCTCCAGTAACGCGCAGTCGTTCGCAAGCCGCATAGGCAAACCTCAAAACGCGATCAATGGAAAATCGGTCTCCTCAAAGTCCATGACACAATTGTCGCATAGGGTTCCGCCTGAGCAGCCGCCATCGTCCTCTCCTACCACCTCCCGACTACATGGCCTCTTGTTTGGTGAAGTTCTTCCGAATGAGCGTGACACGCCCGCTGTTGGCTTCGGCATTGAAGGCGTCCGGCCGGGGAGGACTTCGGAATCCAACCATTTCAACCCCTTCAGCCATCACCGCAGCTTTTCTGATCCTGATGCGGAGCCGCCATCCCCGAGCAGTTGGTACCGCCAGGTCAATCCACAGCAAGACAAGTCGCCAGACCCTGCTAGATCCCATCCAAAGGGCCATACCCGGTCACAGAGCGATGCAGCAGCTGCGTCTCTACCGTCTATACAAACTACCCGCAAACCAACCACCAACACAAGCCTCAGCCAGTCAGCATCTGCATCAAAGCTGCCCGTTTCCGTCCGAAAACTAAGCAGTCCGACCAACTCCACGAGTCCGCCATCCACTCGCTCGAATTCACCTTCTGCACTCAAGCGCTCCCAGGCGAGCGCCAGGGCCGCGAGAGCCAGTCCTGCGGCCTCACGAGCGAGAACCCCAATCTCCCGAGCCAAGACGCCGACGCAAGCTGCGACAGGCCGAAAACAACCTCCACAGGCCTTGGTAACACCAAGCAATAACACAAGGCTACAAGCGTATATAGCCGCTCCTACGCCGAAACTATCCCCCACCTTGAGGAGTTCACGGCCGCGGCAGCCAGTCTCCGTGGCCTCGACAGCCAGCTCGCGGATGAGGGAAACAGACAGGGCAAGGTCCCGCGACGGACCTCATCCGAACGGGCCTGCGAGAGCAAATGATGGGACGGCAAACCGTCGGAAGATATCGGTTGGTCCTATAGATTTCGAACAGAGGAGGGAGCATATCAGGCTCGCGTACAGCAAATCCATTCGCGAAAGCCAAGCTTTGGAGGCACGGCACAGGGCGGCTGAGCGACGGCGGAAGGAGATAGACGCAGTAGCAAAGGCAAAGGTCTCCGTCGAAGCTGTCGCATCCGCCAACGCTGCAGCCGCCGTGCCTACTACCACGGCCGATGTTGCAAATGCCGACGAAGAAGACAAGCCCGAGCCTGACACGAGACATGAAGCAGAAGCACTGGGACAGACCCAAGAAGAACCGATCGCCGGATCAGCGACGCAATCCCCTGCGGAACCTGCCGTGGCTCTCCTTGCTCAGCCAACCGCGCCGCTCCTCACGATATGCACATCACTGTCTGCAGACCAAGGTCCTGTGGGGCCGTCAATGGGTGGCATTGACTCGCCGACGTTGGGAGTTCCTGGAAGCTTTCCTGCGCTCAGCCCTCCCATGAACAACGAAGAGCAGCCGCTTTCTGCTGTATCTGCGACCTCAGGAACGACGGAATTTGATGTCGAACCCCAAACATACCCCCCGGTCCAGGCTGAGTCTCCGTTAGAGATCCCCATCACCATTGTGAAACCGCCAAGCCCGCAGCGATCAACACCAGCTCATCCTCGAGCTGAGTACCAATATCCCTTCGAGGACGAGGCAGATGCCCAAGAAGTACGTCTGACGGTCCCGGAGACGGCACCTGAGGCTTTCCAGGCAGAGACGGGAGGCGCTGATGACGACGAACCTAAAATTCCTGGGGCTTTTGGAGACGAGCTTGAGGAGCCAGATCTCACACTCCACGCGCAGGAGTCTCGTGGAACGGTCGTGGCTGTACTGCCCCCGGCGCGGAACGAAGAAGGTGGCGGCGAAGCAGTGCAAATAGTGCCGTTCCCGCGATTGGACGTGCAGGACGAGTCTGATTGTTACTCTGAAGTGGAAAATGTGCCGCAAAGAGACTTCGACGCCCGGCAAGACGATGACGCAGCCACAGACGCGTGCACGGAGGAGACAGACGACCGCGACAGAATTGAGTTTCGCCAGCCCGATTTCCGCTTTGGCGATCAACAGTCGTCTCATCGGACATCCACGTGTGCTTCATCTGATGTGAGCGCTTTGGACGACACGCACCACTCGGCACACGATCAGCCGCTCGGTGCAGTCAATTCGTCCAGTCTAATGGTACCTCACTCGAGACAACAGAACGACACGCTGAGCCGGCAATCAGCGTGGACAGACTTTTCGGTTGACAGCACGGATCCTTCCGACGCCGCAAAGTCCTCTGCAGTACAAAGCCGCCACGAATCTCCGTCGTTTGGTCATGTAACCATCTTTGAGTCCACGACGAGTACCCGAGAAAGCGTTTCATCGCACAGGGACACACACGACGGGTCGGACATGCGTAACGCAGATGACTCGAGGAGGTCATCGGCGCACTTCAGCCAGCATCAGCTGCCAGAGTTGGACACTGGAGGCGGATTCTCTATTCCGTATCTCTCACACGGTGCCAGTGCCAGTTTCTCGTACCTTCCGTCGCCAAAACATGAGCCTCCACCTATCCCGAATTCTGCGTCGGGCTCTGCGCTCAACTCGAGGACCTCGAGCGTGTTCTACGACCAGTCGCACTACGGGAGTACATTGATCAACTCCGAAAGGGAGAGCGATGAGTACATGTCACACATGGAGACACCACAGTCGATGGATACGGCGTCGATTGAGACCGCAGATCAGTATTTCAGCAGCCGCACGCTGGCTGACAGTGACGCAAAGTCGCTGGTCCAAGATAGTGACGGACCTACCGGCAAGGAGCGCCATCGTCTGGTTCAGCGACGCAACGTCATCAAGGAGTTAGTCGACACCGAGGCGGTATTCGTCCTAGACATGAACATTGTCGAGGAGATTTACAAGGGAACTGCGGAGGCTTGTCCCGAGCTGGACGCAAAAACGGTCAAGCTTGTATTCCGAAATAGCGACGAGGTCATCGAGTTTCATACCGGCTTCCTGGCACAGCTGAAGGAAGCTGTGGCCTCGGTGTACGTGCCAAAGGGAGCACGGTCGCCAATGCAGAGAGAAGACTCTATCACATCAGAACAAAGCCAGGCCAGCTCCGAAGATCCCAACGATGTCAAGGATCGCGCGACGTCACTCGGACCTGTGTTCCAGAAGAACATGGAGCAGATGAAGCTTGCACATGAGGGCTTCCTTCGGAACAGCGATCAAGCTGCGAAACGACTGATTCAGATACAGCAGGATTCTACGGTCAAGGTGTGGTTGACTGAGTGCAACGAGGTGGCAAAGGATTTGACGGCTGCGTGGGACTTGGACTCTCTCCTAATCAAGCCCATGCAGAGGTTAACAAAGTATCCTAACCTCATCATAACGCTCCTCCAGCACACACCGCAGGACCACCCTGACCGAGAGGCGCTCATGGCTGCCAAGGAGTCTCTGGAGACGGCTATTATCGAGATTAACAAGACCAAAAAGAACTTTGAGCTTGTCGGTCAGATCGTGGGCAGGAAGAGGAAAGAGTCAGATGTCAAGGCCGGCTTCGCACGCGCTTTTGGCAAGAGGGTTGACAAGCTCCAAACTTCTAACAATCGACCACCTGAGGACCCGGACTATGCAAAGCTCAACGAGAAGTTTGGCGACGACTACCTCCGGCTTCAAGTCGTCCTCCGCGACGTTGAGTTCTACACACGGCAGGTCTCGGCATACGTGCATGAGTTCCTTCAGTACCTATCGTCGATCGAGCTCGTCATGCGGCTTCAGCCGGGTAGCTATCCCGAACTCGAGAGCAAGTGGGTCCAGTTCAACATCTCCGTTCGGGACCTGGAGAAGGTTGCGCTCGAGGACCACGTGAGTCTTGTTCCCGGAATGTGTCGCTGTGCATCACTAACAGTCGCAGTTGGCCCAAGTGCGGAAGCATGTGATTGAGCCGTTCGAGCTCGTTATCAAGGCCTACGGGAATCCGTCGCTAGCCATGAAGAAACGACAGAAGCGGCGACTGGACTATGAACGGTCCGAGCAGCTAAAGCGTGCAGGGAAATCGGTAGACCCAAAGCTTAGGGAGCTTGTCGAGCAGTACGAAGCCTTGAATGATACGCTGATAACGGAACTCCCCATGCTGTCTGCTCTCACGGAGAAGGTGGGCAACATCTGCTTGGGCAACTTTGTCAACATCCAGGCGAATTGGTACTCGATATGGAAGGAGAAGATGAAGACGGTGCTTGGCGATTGCCCCGAGACGCCCGATCTGAAGGAGGTGGTGTCGACGTTCCAGCGAGACTACCCGTACGCTCACGAGCAACTAGCCAGCATTGGAATCCTCAACCCGGGGTCCTGGAGCAGAACGTCTCGGTCGACCACGACGAGCATGGACGATTCAACGATCAGGACGTCGCGGTCACGGCCGTCGGATGTAGAGACGCGTGGGCGAGGCCTCTCAATCAATGGCGACGCGGTACCGACCCTGCCAACGCCGGAATTTGCCAACCGCCGCAGCGGGTCGTTCGCCGTCCCGCCGAGCCCGAGCGCAACAGGATTCGGCGGCGGCCCCGTACCCAGCCCACATCACTACTACTACAGGGACTACTACTCGGGCATCCATGCTCATCAAGGAGGGTTGGCGTCACCAAGGTCGCCAGAGTTGGCTGGAAGCTCGCGGTCGGTGACGGCAACCGGTGCCACCTCGACGCGGCCGAGTACGGGGCGGAGCTTCGACTCGGGGGGTCTGCCGAGACAGAGCTCGGAATCAGCGAGTCAGCACCGCCGAGACTCCAACACGACGTACAACTCGAGCTACCCGCCCCAGGAGAGCCGGAGGTACTCAAACCTCTTCCACTCGGCGCTTCCGCTGCCAGATGGGCCCGAGGACAGCCAGCGATCGTCGCGTGCCTCGTCGCGCGAACGAAACCAACCGGGGGACGGATACAACATTCTCTGGCTGGCAGCGTCGCTCTTCGAGTTCAATATTGCTACGACCAAACACGAGGCGGGCTATCCGTATCTGACGTACCAGGCTGGCGAGGTGAGTACCATCCCCATATCCGGACAAGGGATCGCCAGCGGTGCTAACAAACATGTGTCGTTTCAGATATTTGACGTCATTGCCGAGAAAGGCGAGCTCTGGCTAGCGAAGAATCAGGATGATCCAACCGACCAAGTTGGATGGATCTGGTCCAAGCACTTTGCAAAGCTGGCCGACGCATAGACAGTGTGACCTGGATTTTACACCACCGGCGTTGGCGCGCAGAGGATTGAAGAGCGATGCAGACGGACACGGCCGCCCACGGAGCTTCGAAAGGGATGGATAACATTGTACAAAGACAAGGGACACGGCGTTCTTTTTCTTCTCCTTTTTATTACCATTCGACCATGTGGCATGAGCAAGCAAGCGAGACGAGCCAGACACGCTTGGAGCCATTTTATTCAGACCTCGCAAGAGGAAACCATCGCTTCTGTTTCTTCTTCTGGACTTGGCTCGCGCCAACGGCTTCTAGCCTGCCTAGAACCCGAAAACGAGGAGAAAGACGGAAGCCCTGGCGTTGACGAAGATACCAAGCCCATGATGCACCAAAGGGCGGATGGGGCAACGGACGGGAAATGCACGGCGGGAAAGGGTAGCCAGATTCGAGTTTTAAGATACCAACCAACGATTTGCACTGCCCTACACTTCGTAAGTGTAATAATAACTTGTATTACGAAGAACACTTGTCAAAAACTGTGGCCAGGACCCACAGCTGCCTCAGCCCTGTCGCCTCCGGGGCACGGCCCACTAGCGACCCGAGACAGCGGTGCGGCTGGGGCTCCGAGACCCACCAAAGCTACCTTATCATCAGGCTACATCTCGCGAGTCGCGACACAGTTATCAAGGGCGGCATGCGACGCGTCCGATCCATGGTTGTTGCGCCGTACAATCCTTCCCTTTTTGCACCGCCGCGACTCTGCCTGGCCTACCTACCTGGCCCAACGGCATCGTTCAAGGGCAGATTGTCCCGATAACCCCTGGAAATTGCCGGCAGCCCTCGGGACCCTTTGGTGACCTTGAGCACCGCTGTCCATCCCATCCTCTCGCGACAAACAAGACGCGATCAACTCTACCTCACCAGAATACCATACCGCGAGAGGTACCTCGTATTAGGCGCCGCCCAGAGGGCCCAGTCGAGATGGCGACCTTGGTGGGAAAAACACACATCAGGGGAAGCACCGAGACGGCGCGGATGATGCTGCTGACCTTTGCTACGATTGGCATCACGTGCGTCTGCGCTTCTCCCAATTGCTTTCAAACCGACCACCGATACTGACTTGCAGGCTTCAAGCTTCACGTGGGGAATTGAAATGACTTGTGCGTGTGCCCCAAGCTCCTCCAACAAACAGCTCACGGACATGCGTCGCTAACGGAACCTGCCCATCTTCAGACTGCACGCCCTACCTCCTCAACCTCGCTCTCACAAAGAGCAATACGTCGATAATATGGATCGCCGGCCCGCTGTCGGGTCTGCTTGTGCAGCCCGTCGTCGGCGTCATTGCGGACGAGAACACGTCCAAATGGGGCCGGAGGAGGCCGTTGATGGTGGTTGGCGCTGCCATCGTCGCTGTCAGTCTTCTGGTGCTGGGGTTTACGCGCGAGATTGTGGGGTTGCTGGGGCGCGACGACGAGCAGGCAAGGAGACCGACGATTATCTTGGCCGTGCTAGCCATCTACGTCGTCGACTTTGCCATCAACGTCGGTACGTCTGATCCTGCAGCAACAGCTAGCCATTGACCAGCCACTGACGAGCGAGCAGTCATGTCGTGCTCGCGAAGCCTCGTTGTCGACACGCTTCCACTCGCAAGGCAGCAAACCGGTGCAGCCTGGGGTAAGTGCCCATCGTCATCCTGTCTCCCCGCGTCTGCCAGACTGACCTCGCGCTTTCAGGCAGCAGAATGTCCGCCGTCGGCCACATGGTTGGCTACGCCGCTGGATCTATCGATCTCGTGCAGACGTTTGGCACGACAATGGGCGATGCTCAGTTCAAGCAGCTGACCGTCATTGCCGCTCTGGCCATCCTGGCGTCGACTGCCGTGACCTGCTGGGCTGTGACTGAACGGGTGCTCGTGTCGCCAAGGGGCGCCAAAGAGCAAAGCATCATGAACGTGCTACGCCAGATCTACACTACCATCCGCCACCTCCCTCCTCGCATCCAGGCCATCTGCTGGGCCCAGTTCTGGTCCTGGATCGGCTGGTTTCCTTTCCTCTTCTACAGCACCACGTGGATCGGCGAGACGTACTTTCGCTACGACGTACCCGCCGACGCGAAGCAGTCCAAGGATACTCTCGGCGACATGGGCCGCATTGGGAGCACGTCTCTTTTCATCTACTCGGGCATTACGTTTGCCGGTGCCTTTTTTCTCCCGATGCTGGTCAAGTCCCCCGACGACGAGGGCTTCACGAAGCGACCGCCGCAGTTCATTGCCGGGCTGGTCAGGAAGTTCAACGACAGGAAGCCGGATATCTTGATGACTTGGATATATGGGCACGTGATGTTTGCTGCAGCCATGTCTTTTGCGCCGTTGGCCACGAGCTTCCGTTTCGCGACCGCCCTCGTGTGTCTTTGCGGGCTGTGAGTCTACCTCTCTTGACCGAAATCGTGTTCCCCGAGCATCAACAGTACTGACATGGTACTTTTCAAGGCCGTGGACCATTGCCATGTGGGCGCCCACAACTCTCCTCGGTGTCGAGGTTAACAAGCTGAGCGGCGCGACCCAAAACGGTGCGTCGTATCGGCGAATGTCCTATGAACCAGATATCGAACTGCCCACCGTTAGTCCCAGTGACGCACCAGTGTATCTTGAGAACTCACAAGACGCGACTGCCGCGGGCATGTCGACGTCGGCAGAGCTGTCAGGCATCTACTTTGGTATCCTCAACATCTACACTACCCTGCCGCAGTTCGTCGGCACCTTCATCGCCAGCATCGTTTTCGCGGTGCTGGAGCCAGGCAAGAGCCCTGAGCTGGCGGCAGACGCCGACCCGAACAAGGTCGCCTCGGGCGGAGGGCCGAATGCCATCTCCGTGTGTCTGTTTATCGGGGCGATGAGCTCGGTGGTGGCCGCTTTTGCGACGCGGAAGCTCAAGTACTTGTAAAGAAGTTGCGTCGAGACTGGGGCAAGAGGGTAGGTATGCAAGCGGGCTAGGTCTGTGGTAGAGGGAAGGAGTTGTGGGATTTATCGACATGGAGTTTGGAGTTTTGCACAGGAGTTTTGGATAGCTTCCAACATTAGGACACAAGGTAATACGTTCCCATAAAATTCAAGTTCAATGAGGTATCAAAGCTACGTTCAGGGAATCAATGTATGCTCTAGACAAGAGCCACACCACCAGTTCCATACCAGGAACGCGACGCTCATGATTCTGCTGGCGTCGCCTGTATGCCCTGTACACAATCTCCGGTCTATGCGAGCTGGCAGCGTAGTGCTCCCCGTCGGCCGCAGTATCTACCATGCGACCCCTTCTCTCGCTCACTTCCCCTTGTCCCTCTCGCTCCCCGAAACCTTCTCCCACTCATCCTCGGTACTCACACTAGACTGCGTCCCCGCGGGCGAAACATCCGTCCTCGCCGTGCGCTGCCTCAACTCCCCAGGCACAGCATCTCTCGGCACAGCCGCCGCGGCGCCGCCCTCCACCTCCGTATCGCTGCTGTCGTCCGCCGCCGCTACAGTTTCCGCCTCCTTATTCTTCTTGTCCAGCTCGTCCTGCTCCCGCTGCAGCCTCTGCGCGACGGCCAGCTCGGCCGCGAACCAGTTGATGGCCCACCACAGGCCCGCGCACAGCACCGACAGGATGGCAAAGTGGACACTGTGCGTGGCGAGCAACAGCATCAGCAGGCACAGCTGCAGGGCGGCGAAGGAGCCGTTTGTGGCTTTGACGATGGTGGGCGTGGGGCCCGGGGTGAAGATGGACTCCCACAGGTCGGTCATGAAGGACGCCATGGTTGGATGGTTGGGATCGGCTCGTTGCGGAGGAGTAAGTTGCTCGTCGCTCGGTGGGCTATCGGCTCGAGAAGGGAGAAGAGAATACGGGAAGCTGGTGGAACGGGACGGGGCGTAGGTCGCAGTTGAGACGAGTCGCGCTGGAGGCAGTACGGCAGAGGATGCGAGGGATAGAATCTATCTGGCGCTTGATGCAGATTGCGGAGTTTGGTACGGAGTACAGAGTACCGGCTCGTCGGCGCCTACGACATGCTGTCCGGGCTGCAAAGAAGACACGGCGAGGAAACAATGCCGACAACGTGGAGCCAGCCGCCGCCGTGAAAAGCTGCAAAGAAGCCTGGGCAGAAGCCTGTTCGTCCACGTTGTCCTCGTGCAATAGGACACGGTAACGGGATGCGTGACGCTTCCGTCAATGATGTGCTGGCACACGAGGTATAGGGTAGGCTGCCAGGGGGACGCACGGTGCTCAAAAGATGACATAATGCGTTTGGTCACAAAACAACCCACTGGCTTGTCCCTTTCGGAGCAGGTTGGGACACAAAAACAGAAACATTAGTCACTACTGACACATCCCCGGCTGCGGAGCACCTCCGTGTCGACATGGAGAGGCCCTTGGGCTCTTTGGAGACATCTCACTGCCGATCCATGTGGCCGCATGCACGTCAACGAATCCGTACGTACCTGAGCCCAAAGTATAGGTACGCATGTATACTACTCCGCGCTCAATGGGTCGTGTGGGCATGACACCTGACGCAGGGTGCGGCCCTTGCTGACTCCTTCCATCTTGCATCTCGTTGGGGGCAGCGTGAGATTCTGCGACAACACAGCAGCCAGCCTTGAGGCCATTCCCGCGCGAGTTCGAGTTCAGCAAAGACAGAGCCCCCGCGCGTACACTGCGAGTACTAATCGCGCCCTCTTCTCATCTTGCGCTCCTCGGAGTCGCCTAAATCCTTGACACAAGCACACCCAAGAATACGACGCCAGACAGCGTATCATCCATCGCACTGGGGGCAAGGCCACTCGAGTAGCAAGAAAAGCAACGTCTCGGACTGTTGATGAAGCCTCCGCTCACGGTCTGCCCGTTGACGACATGATAAACAGGCCCTGCATGCAAGGGTGTGGGGTGCCGAAAGTACCTCCAATAGCATCCCTGATGGCGTTACCGTGCGCCACATCGACTTTCTCTCAAGAGCCAAAGGATTCCGCCCGCCAGGCCCGAATTAAGACTCTCGAGCACAAGTCAATGCTCCTAACAAACGACTATCGTGCCAATGCTGTCCGCCGACGCCAACTAAAACCCCTCGCTGGTGGATGCACGCAAGTCACAGCTTGGCAATACAGAATACGGTCCAACAACAAAGCTCCTTCTTCTTAGGTCGAAGAATAGCCAGGGGGCCCAGGACAGCAGAAGCGAGCTGACACAGTGGGAGTTGCATCAAAGGCAGTCACTTGAAGCCGCTAAGGTCTGGGCTTTCTAGGCCGGCTGCGCAGTCACGAAGACTGCTGGCTTCAACCGAGGGCGAAACATGAGCCCTGCGCCACAATTTCGTTCAATTCGAGCGATGTATAATAATACTCGGCAACCCGGGGCTCGCCCAGGCTGGTTACCCATCACACATCTGGTAGCGTGGAGGACCCTCGGGAGAAACGGAAGGCAATTAGATGAAGACGGCTGAGAACGGGAGAAGTGATGACGTCGTCGTGTGAAGGCCCCAAACAGCCGCGCCCTTGTCACGCCCTTTGATCTCGGCCAGAAACCCTGTTGTCCCCGCTGCTGGATCGGTACTCATTTCAATCGTTGGCAACAAGCCGTGTCAGTCCACCACTCCCCTCATGGCACCGGGTGGCGCACCAAGACGTAGCTCTCCCATCGGCATCTTGAGCATTTACGCCCTCTTGCTGCTGCATCCAGCGTTTACCACGTAGTTATGTTTTATGCCGACATACAACAACTCCGGCTCATGGGCTTTTCGAGCAAGAGCCGGCCAGTCAGACTCACGGCAATTTGACGCTGCCGCAGTGAACAGGAACATTGCCTGATCGATAAGGCCACGGAGAGCGGGGGCTGCCAATACAAGGCATTAGCTCGCAAGGAGACGCCGTGCATGATGAGCCACGACGGGCAGTAGCAGGGGGATCGGTACCCTGGCGGCCATTACTTACCTAGGTAGGTATCTGACGAGGGTACGAAGTACCTTGGACCAAGGAGGGGAAATATTTTAGCAGACTCAGTCCAGTGGTACGGACAGCGTGCCTAGTAGTTCGCACAGATGGAAATAGAAACTTGGCTGGCTTGGATGTAGTCAGCACGCTGCCGTCCATGTATCAAGGGCAGGCCGCCATACCGGATATTGTGCTCCAAAGGCGGGAGCTGGACGCAACCCGAGCAAGCTGCCAACAGCGTTGCCGCCAGCCCCTATCTGTTGGGCATTCTATAAGCATGATCGGCGAAGTCTGCCCAACTCCCGTCTCGGCGCACCGTGCAGCTCGGGAGCCGGGTGCCACTTGGCTGGGTCCTGTGGCTAGTGCAGGGGCCGTACTTCTACGCAAGTCTGTGAACTTGTACGAAGAATGTTGAAAATCAGGTGCTGCCATGGCCACGACCGTCAGGAGCGCATTGCCCCCTCTCAAACAGCACAGTGACCTCCATGGCAAGGCCATCATCTGCTGAAATGCCTAGGCTTGTGTGCGGTCGCGCACAATCAAGCCCATTCTGTACCCGTACAGGTTCGCAGCGAGCGTCGTGGTTCAGGCCAGGGCTGGGCGTGACGCGGAAAGTTTTGGCAAATCGGGGTGAAGGCAGCAGATCAAAGGGGACTTCAATTTTGGTCGAAGGAAGCCTCCCTCTGCGGGAAGAGCCATGATCCCAACGCCCCCACGAGCCACGGTGCTGTGGATATGCAGGGCCACCGACGCTGCGTGAAACGGCCTGACAACCCGCGAGAGGGAACACGGAAATTCATGCCCGAAGTGCTCCGCGCCCCGTACGTATTATCAGATGAACCGTTGTCAGGGGTTGCCTGAGACAGAGACCAGGCACCGGCATAGCCTTCGGCCCTTCGTGTCAGTCGGCAGACTCGAATCCGGCAGTGATTTGCCTGGTGCAGAGTGGTACAGCAGCACAATGGCTGTGCAGATGGCACTCTGCCTATCCTCCTGCTTGCTTCCAACGGGCTAAGTAGTCCAATGCAAGGTCCGCGGCGCGCGCTGGGCTGGTCGGAAAGGGGAAGCGTCCAGGGGTGGGCCCATTCGTAGGGCTACGCTAGAATCTGTCGCCTGAAGGATCTCAGTAGTCCCAGTTCTGGCAAGGCTGGTCGCGGCGTTCCCGAAGGCAAGCCTCGACACCAGCTCCCCGTCGGGATATGTACGCCACCAAACTGCCATGAAGAGAGCCTCAACTGGGCGGCGCGCGGTTATTGCTTGCGGCCCGCATCAAAGTGCTAACAAACCATGCGCGGATGCACACCAGAGCCAACAGCCAAGCAGCGACGACTGATCAACGTGGTCTGTTGGGCTGGCATGAGAGAGCTACGGGTCTTGTATTTCAATGTCTTATGTAACCCTAGGAATTATCAAAACAAGAGGAAGCTGGTTACACGTATCAGCCTTGGAGGCACATGGCCTAATCCGAGCACATTGCCCCAGCCGTTACACTGCCTACCACGTGTGCATAGCCCACAAAAGCCAGTTTGCAGCGACCGTTTCAGGAGAGGGAGCGAAATGTACGAGCTCGGGTGACAATGTGCTGCCGCGGGCGTTAGGATTGTCGCTTCGCTGAACTTCCGAGCCCAGCTGTCGTTTCACATGTTGTTTCCTACCCGGAAGCTTGGATGGGATGAGTTGCGTCGACTGTTTTGGCAATTCGCACAAGGTATTGCTTCGTACTGTGAACATCACATCAGGGTCAGCGACGCTAATAGTCGAATTGCCGTTTTCGTCTTGCACTCTCTCTGGTGGTGTCAGACGCCTTAAGATAACCCGTCACGTCGGCAGGCTAGCTGTACAAGGAGACGAACTGCACGTGCCATGCGCTTTGAGGTTATCAGGATGAGATCCTGCAGACCAATTCCGGAACATCGGCAAACCATGTCACGAAGAGAGGCCGCGGGGCCAATTGGGGTTGGAGCGAGAGCCACGGCTCGAAGCTGTTGAGGCGTGATGTCTCCCCAAGATCCCCTGTCTGTTAGTTGTCGTCATCTGGCGCGGTAACCTTGACCTATGGGCATGGGGCCTATGCACGCTAATGGGGTCTTGGGGCGTTGACGGCTTTTCTTTACCGGGGCGGGGTTGCATGGGAGTGCCCCCGTCGCCAGAGGCCGGGGGGGTGAGCAAAGCCGTGAGCGACAGCCGTGCGTGGCGGCAGGGCCATATCTTCCGATTGGGGTCGTCATGTTAGGGCTGGTGGTGATCCACGTCAATGTCCTTTTGTCGGCCCTTTGATGATGGCAGCACCCCTCCCACCCCCTTTGTTCTGGGCTCGCTGGTCTCGCGCCTGTGAGATGTGCCGTCGATTGGGTCGATTAGACGCCATCCCGCATCATTCCCGAGCACACTATGCCTGTGCGAAGCACGAAGCACGAGTACTTCGTATCGTAGAACTGCTCAAGCGCTGGCTCGCTTATACAAAGTGTGGCTGGCCAGCTGACCGTCCAACGCTACGTCGTCAATGTCCCGGAACTCCTGAGACTGAGGTGCTGTGCGTCCGCTGGCACGAATTGCGGCCAAACCGGTATGTTGCAGGTGAGCAAAGAGATGCAACAACACGGAGTCACTTGCAGGATACCTTGGCCAAAAAGCGAACGTGGTCTTGCGAGGAGAGCATGCGTGTGATGAGCATTGGAATCTAAACGCTGTCGGACTTGGGGCTCGGCTAGCCTCAGCCATGCGGAGCGTATGTTCGTAGTACGTACCTCGTACTCGTACTTCGTACGGAGTATATCATCGCCAGGCGCCGGATATGGACAAGCGCAGCAGATCTGAGTAAGTTGATGGGCAGCATGCGTTGAATTGGTCGGCAGAGAGCCAAACTGGTATGGCGGTTGTCAACTTTCAAGAGGGGTGCTGTCGGGTGTGCGTTGCTGGGGTCAGTCAGGACCGAGAGGGAAAGTCCCGGGCCGGGCAAGTTGCATGTGCCTCCTCGCTGCTCCCAACTGCACCTGCTGCAAAACGTGAGAGCTAGGAGAGGGCAAGGTAGGCACAGCTCGTCCACTGCATGCGTCAGGGTACTGAGCAAGGTATGATCTTATCTTTGATTTCGGGCTTTCATCGCAGCCGCCAACCAACGAAACTCTTGCATCTCGCGATGAGCAGCATGGCAGCGCCACAACGGATCGAAGCGAGAGGCCGCCACAGAACCCTGCGCCGGCGCCAGAGTCCGCGGCCTGAGCTTGCTTCCGGGCATTGCACTCCCTGGCCACTTCCAGTGTCACAATGAGCCTACCGACCAGGAGGATAACATACTCGTATATTACCACCCATGGCGATGCGGGCGTGCTGTGCTGGGCCTGGGTGGAGAATCTGCCACGAGGTAGGACGAGTAAGTGTCGGGCGGGCCAGCAACAGGCCTCCTGTGTTATGCATTCCTCGCTGGGCTATAGGTACGGTTCCTGGCGGTCTAGCTTCCAACCAAGTGACCCTGTCCTGGCTCTGTTCCATCCAGCGAGCATCTCACTGACCCCTTACCCCCACAGGCTCTTCCCAAAGGGCTGTAGCGAGGTAGTATTATTACTACTACGAGATACCGAGGTGTCGACGGAGCACGCACGGAGCCCTGGAAACCTTGCGATGAAGAGAAGGCAGCAGGATTGTCCACGACGTGGCAGGTCAGGTCCCGAGCTGCTAACACACCGACGGCAGCTGACGATGCGGGTGCGGACGGTGACTTTGCCTGCGATACGATAGGCATCGAAGGTCTTATGGTCTTATGTGGTTGCAATGCCTCTCCATGACGCCCGGCCAACATTAATATCTCCCTGTACTGCTCCCGTTGAATCGCCCTGGAAGACATCGATGGCACAGAGTGCTGGACACAACCACTACTAATTCATCCAGGCAGCACTAGCAACGGAAACAGCATCATCAGGCACCTAGTGGCGCTAAGCAGACGCAAGGCGACAGGGATCCGAATCCTGCTTTCCGGGCAACGCCGTGGTGTTCTCGCTTGTCAATGGGAAGGGAGCAATAAGCCAATGAAGGATAGTACGAGTACGAGTATGTGCAAAGCGAGGTGGGCTGGGCAACTTGCATCTGAAGCTGACGTGGAAGAGAAAGGACAAGTTCAAAAGTGTTCGAACGGGCACCGGTGACGCTCCGCGGCTGAGGCTCCCCCAAGCTCGAACATGTCATGGGGCACGCATTGCAAGCACACCCACCAAGCTCGACGCAAATAGACACGGGGCCACGAGAGTATTTGCAAATGCAGAGGCTGCTGTCAGAGAACAGCAGGTGCACAAGTGAGGTAAGGCGAGCTGACCGATTGCAGTGGCTCAGCTCACGCCAACAATAGTGGTGCTAGCCTCCGACGGAGGCGCCGACTCTTGGGTTTGAAGTTGAGCGTTCGGCTCTCGTCGTCTCACGCACCAAGGCGGCACCACCTTGTCCGACACCCCGGCTCTCCTGCACACACCCATCCACCCCTCGCCTGAACACTGGCTGGCTGCTGTGCCTCCCAGTCAAGCCGAACGCCGCCGCCGCGGGCCACCTGCTCTACCCTTGCCGCTTTGCGGAGCACCTGTCTCGAGAACCGCGGGCTTTGATGGGCCAGAAATGCTGGAGCCTGGAGCCTATCGATCCCTCCCTTCCCCGCCACGCCACATGTCTGCTGTCGAGAGTTGTTGACAGGCTGCAGGTAGTGTGATGGTTGCGCGGTACCAGGACCACGACAGGACGGGGCCCGGCCTGGGCAACCTGATATTAGTACTCAGACTTACACGCCACGACAACGGCGCAGACGTTGCAAAAGAGCACCCCACGCCACGCTGTCTCTCACGCTCACAGGAAACCCAC
>LFRF01000018.1:265740-276848 GCA_001189435.1 Tolypocladium ophioglossoides CBS 100239 | reverse complement strand
CGCTGGGTATCGGTTCCCCTGCAAGCGTGCTGCCAGTTGCCAGTCTGCAGGTCAAGCCTGTCCGTCCTGTACCTGGCCTCATTCATACCGACCACCATCCCGACCACGTCTTGGCTAGCCCCTTCGGCCCTCTTGTTGTTGCACTTTGGTAGTTGGAGTATCTCATCTCTCCGGGCGGCAGTTTCGTCCCTGCTTGTGCCGTCCCCCCATCGTCATGGCCCCAGCGTCTTCAAGACTAAGACGTGAAGAAATCCACTTGATGTTTGCCTTGCTCACCTCCATATAAGTCCCTTGCCTGTCCTTGACCAGCCGTTTCGTGAATGCTTTCGGTCATCTTGCGAAAGAGACCGCATTCTCCGGTATCGACTCCAGCACGTCGACGCACCCGTCTCCGAACCGCCAGTCACATCCCATTATATGCTCCCGCCCCGACTTGTAGCCTTCCAAACACCACTGTCGGCTACGGGCAGCTTTAGCATTGACTCATCTCGTATGTGCCATATCTGGTGTCTTGCTCTACGTTGCTGGATGCTCCCACTCATTGTCAACCTTATCGAAGACGAACATGAAGAAGAATCTCGCTCACACGCTGATAGGATTGTCGTTGGACATTGTGGCTTTCCCGCGTTGGACAGCAACCAGGCCAGCAGCGACGTGCTCTGCTCACCGTCTTCCGCCCAAAGCTGGTACAGTTGCCTCCACCACGGCGGTATCCTTGTTTGCCGCCAGCCGTCAGCGGAGCCTGCTTACCTACCCACACCTATTTATCACTCAGGCTGTGCTGCTTCACCTATTTTAAGCCGCGTGCCTGTCATCTCTGATCGATCTCCAAGCAAAAAGTGGCTTGGCTCCGGCGTCGTCTGGACTTGGACTTCAGCTTCCAAGGAGAGACGACTTTGCAAAACACCACCATTTCATAGCCCTGACCCTGAAACCCCAGCAAGCATGAGGTAAAGTATTCGTGCGAATGTTTACAATTCCGGTCGACGAAGCTGATCAAAGATCAGTGCGGTTGCCATACAGTTTGACCCAACGTTCACCATGGGAGCCAGGTCGGCGTTCACCTGGCCAGGTACGGATTGTTCGTTGCTCTCTTGCCCACGCCGTTGATTGACGTCTTCTCCAGGGCATCTTGAGTCTGTCCCCTCTAGCAGCAACAGTGTTCTCGGCACAGATCTCAACTCGATTGTCAGCGGATCCGAACCCAGCCTGACCCCTCCGAGCGAAACTAGGTCATTAGCCTCGAGTCCACCACGGGGAGCTTTCACGCCTGAGCAACAGGAGCTGAACAGGCAAAGGGATCGAGCTCGCCGAGACTCCAAGTTGTCTGCACGAATTCGACACGTCGATAGCAACCCGTACACGACGTCACCGCCGATGACCATGGCTGACGTCTCGAACGCCATCAACCTCCCCGTCTACTCGACGACCGCGCCATCCGCTGTCCCCTTGATCGCACCGCCTGCCACGACGCTGAGCAGCCACGCTTACCTCCCACCTTACAACCTAGCTCTGCAAGAGCAGTCTCATGGAGGGCAGATGTTCACTCCTTCTCCATACCAACAGCCCCTGTAAGTCACGAGCCTCACGAGCCTGACAAAGTCGCTCTGCCTCCTACCAGCCAACTGACAACCCCCCCAAGACAACATAGCTACGGAGTTTCAATGGAATACCCTACGGCTTACGCCGGGCCGGGCGAGTACAGGTACGTGTAGACCACAGCATCCAGGCCTCAACAAGCTCCAATGGCAGGCTGTCTAACATGGCCTCCAACTCAGCACCCGGACGCCCTCGTTGTCCATCTCACAGGACAGTGGAATGATGTACCAGATGGCGGGGGTCACAACATCGAGCAATGCGAGCACCCAGGAAGGTAGCCACGTCAGGGTTGTCCAGAGCCGGCCAAAACCTCGATGCTGGGAGCACGGATGCAACGGACGGCAGTTCTCGACATTCAGCAACCTGCTGCGGCACCAGCGCGAGAAGTCGGGCCAGGCCGCGAAGGCAACGTGCCCGAATTGCGGCGCCGAGTTTACCAGGACTACCGCGCGCAACGGCCACTTGCTGCACGACAAGTGCAAGCAGCGAAGAAACACCTGAGAAGGCGTGCCGTGAGAGCGCGCACGGGCTTTCAGCCTCGAAATTCGGCGCGGCACTCAACGCCATGCATTTCGGTCGCTACAGGGACAAGGGTGTCAGTCCCAGCCTCCTAAGTCTTGGGATGGCTGACGAGCAATTTTGCATTACGATTTTCCTTTTTGCTCCGAAGACACGGGCAATGTACCACTACCACAACTACGCATCGTTTACCCTTTGGGCCTCTTTTGGTGTCACGGTATGGGCGCACTACGGACAGAACAACCAGGGAGAAACTCGATGGAGACGAGCGTTTGGACCAAAACCACGCAGACGGGGAGGGGTCTGGTTAGACGGCACGGGGAGTCACGGGAGCTGGAAGGGATGTTTTTCTGGAAAGCGAGCTTCTTATTCTGACGGCCGACAACGACGCGATGACCATGGAGGCGTTTCTTGGCTCGCAAGTAATAAAGCCTTGTTCGATTCTCAAGGGACACTGAGGAGACAAGAATGGCTCTTTGGCAGTTCAAGCACGAAGTGAGGTCTTAACCGCCTACTACTCACGAACAGCAGCATGAAGTACGAAGTACGTACGAGCACAACCCATTGCTAGTTACAGTATACCCACTTCGCTCGATGAACTCTGCTGCAATGGACCGCGTGCGGGGGTGTCGAAATGGACATGTCAAGGAGACTTGAGCCAGAAACGCAGGCCAGGGCCGGGCCGGCAGGCCATGGCAGGCAACGGCAGGCCACGGCACATGGCCAGGGTGAACGTGGGAACCAGGCATGCCGCTGCCACAGCGATTGCACACGCGCAGCCCAGCCATACCAGCCATACCAGCCATACCAGCCATACCAGCCATATTAGTCGTACAAGTACAGCGTGCTCCGTCTGCCACGCTGGGCACACTTGGAAGCTTCGCACGAGCAAGGACGCAGCGTGGCAGGCGTGCATGACGTGTTCCTGTGGCCAGGGTACGTGTCGGAAAGACGCCGAGGCGGAATCCGGCGGGGGCGGAGGCGGAGACGGGAGGGGGAGGAGCGGAAGCCGCGGCGAGAGCGAGAGAGAGACGGCTCGTGCAGGGTAGGTAGGCAGCGTTGCGTTGCGGGCGTGGTCGGAGTCCAGCCAGCCCAGAGACTCGAGACGACGCGGGTGATCGGCGCTCAGCGCGGCGCTCGTGGCCGCCGGGCTCGCAGACACAGCCCTCACGCAAACAGCATGGATGATGTGACAAGCCACTGCTGTTGCCACTCCCCGGCACGCTGTTGCTGTGGTTTGGCCAAGGCCGTTGCAGATTCGCAGGGTTGAGCCAGGGGGGACGACGAGGGTGGACTGGACGGTTGACTAAGATAGGCCATACCGAGGCCGGAGTTAGTGCTAGCAGCGACTGGGGCTCAAGTTGTATGTCATATCGTCGTCCCGACGGTGGCTCCCCACCCGCTGGCAGGACGAGCACGAGACTGGTTCGCTTTGGGGGCGATCGAGGAGGAGCGCGGTGGTGGTGGCTGCGGGTGAGCACAGTGCCGCCATGGCAGTTGCAGCTGAGCGTTCTGGAAGCCATGGCGTTCTTCACGGGCTGAAGCGCTTCTTCCCGCGTCGCGTCGCCGGGAGACGTGAGACACGATGGAGCACAACATCATCACGCCTCACCCGCGGAGAGCGACGGCGAGCTGGGGCCGAGTGTGCATGGCCGTGAGCATACGAGTATGCAGAGCCACCTTGCAATAATGCAATTCGAGATCTGCCTTTTCCAAAGATTCCACAGGCAACTGCCGTGAAACGGGCATCTCCATCTGGCCCCGTCGCTGGGCTCGTCAAAAGGGCGTAACTCCGTACGGTCTCCGTACCCCGTCGGCAATTTGGACGCTCGGTCTCCACAGAGCCAGATCGGTGAGCCTTCCCGCTGCATTGGGCAACTCGTGACGCGTGCCACTGCTCCGTCAGGCACGGAGTAAATACTCGTAAAATCTCACTCGACACAGGCGCGGCGTCTGTGTCAGCCCTTTTCTCGAAGGCGGGCACAGGGCCACCGTGGTGGTTTGGAAACTCGCGCTACGCACTCCGTCCTTCAGGCAAATGAGGTCCGGTTCCTAATTGCGCCGTTGCCAGTGCCGGCCAGGCAGGGCAAGCAAGCAATGCAAGGCGAGGACAAGGAACTTCGTGGGACGAGAAATGGAGCCCAGGGGACTCGGCCATGGTGGGGGCGCGGGAGCGACAGGGGCGCGTGTGGGAGGGATCATGGGGGAGGCGTGTGTGTCTCCCGTCAAGCCATAATAGCGCGTGCAAGTGGTTCCTCTCCTGACGAGGCAGCAGCTCGATGCCAGTTGGGGAGTGGGCTCATCACCATCCGGCTCGCAGTGTCGAGTCGCAGGAAGGATTCCAAACGGCTACGGAGTGCTCCGTGCGCACCGTCATATCGGCAGCCCACTCACCTGTGCGCCCAGCAAGGGACTCGGCCCACGGGTCGATCTTGTCGGGTCCATCCATCCTCCCGAAGACAGGCAGGCAGGCAGGCAGGCGACGGCCGCGGTAAGCTGCGCGCACACGCTCCTGGGCTCCTGGTGCTTGAGCCAACCGGGCGCCCCTGGGACGCCGCCCGGGACAAAGGCGCCCAGGGAGACGGGATTCCGGCATCCTCCCGTGCGCCGTGCGCCGTGCGCCTGCGTGCGGCCGCCCGGTTCGTTGAAATGCGATGCGAGCGAGACCCTCTTCGATTGCTGGGGGCAGCGCTGCGCGGTCAGCCCCCGCGGACGTCGGCACGAGTCTCAGTCTGCCCGTCGAGGCCGTCTCCCCAGTCTCCCCAGTCTCCCCCGTCTCCCCCGTCTCCCCCGTCGAGGCCGCGGGCATGAGCTTCCCCAGTCGAGCCGTCGGCATGGGTTCCCAGGCGTGGCGATGCGCACCCTCTCCGGCCGAGACTATGCCGAGCGACGACGGGGCCGCCGATAGGTGAGAATGCGAAGAAGCGCCGGCGTCCCAAATTTGGACGGATTTCTTGTGCCGGCCGAGCCCTGCTGCAATTGGGCGCGAGTCCGCTGATGCCGCCCCCTTTGCCGTTCTGGCTGCAGATGCCAGGGAGATGCGCCAGGGGTCTTGAGCCTGGGCCCAAACATGCGTCAGCGACAGTGTAACCATACCATGCCTCGATTCCGGGGAATGCGCACGTGTTGTGGTGAATCGACGTCGTCGTGAGAGCAACGTCGGACAGGGTACATCTCAGGGATCGACAGCAGGTACGAGTACTCCGTTGGGATGCTCCGTACGGGTACATGCGAGTAAGGGGGCTGTGCTGGCTGTGCTGCAGGACCTTCCTATCCAACGAGACGAGCCTGGGCGCGATTAGGCGCGCGTCGCGTAGCGCACTAAGCGCTGCAGCTCGCTTACCTGAAGACGTCCGTCCACACGTCCATGTCCACGTCGTTGTTTTGTTTGATGAGCCCACGCATCAGGCGCCAAAACAAACGACGGGTCATGCGATAAACGACGGCAACGTCGGCGACCGGCATCTCCAAGCGGCACCACGTCGACCAACGCCGCCAAGGCAAGGGAGAGGACGGCACATAGCCAGACAATGACGGTGTCGCGGGTCCGCGCGCGCAAGAACAAGGTCTTCCGCTCCGTGTTCCAGACCGACATCTCTCAGCCCACACCGCTGCTCGCCTCATCCGCGCCCGGCGAGGCGTTTGGCGGTCCACACGCGTCAGTCGCCAGCCATGGTCGCCTTGCAAGCCCGCCGTCTTCGCTGCCGCCAGTCGGCGACCAGGTGCGGTGGGATCGCGCCTGGCACGCCGTGACGTCTCGCATCCAGCTCCCGTCCTCGGTCGCTGCGGAGGACTCGTTTGGCACGCTGGCCCCGGAGTCGCAGGACCTTGATGCTATCTTCTACGACGCCCTGTCGGTGCTCTTGGACCCCTGCAGCTCGGTGCCGCGTGCCGCACACACCGAGGACCTCCTCTTGTGGCATACGCAGCAGGTGCGCCAGCACTTTGTCTACCACGTCCTACCTTTGCTGGCTGCATGTGCGGCCCAGGGGGATTGCACCCAGGTCCTTCTCGGCAGCATACAGACGCTGGAGGCTGCGCACCGTCAGTACCTGTACGGGCTGACGCTGATCGTGCGAGGCATTGAGCGAGAGGACGTCAGGGCAGCCGCCGTGGCTAAGTTTAGGCACGATCTGCATGCTATTATTGGCAACTCGTGGGCTGAGGGTCTGACAAATGCATTGCGGAGCGCCCTGCGTCGCCTACTCGGCGTCATACTGCGTACAGGCAGGGTGCACGTCGAGTCCGGGTCGGCAAAGAGCGATGATAGCCGCGCCGAGGCTGCTCGCGCGGAGCTCTTGGGCCTGGTCGAATCCCTGAAGACTGTTGGCTTGGCAGGAGACAAGTTCCAAGTCCTGTTCGCCGAGATCATGGATATATGCATGAGAGACGTTATACACAACACGTACTCGGGTGTGTGGACGGCACTGGATGTCTTTGGCCACGTGGACGCCTCTGGGACCACGGGATGCATGGATCGCCTATCTGACTGGATTGAGCATGACTACGGCCGTCTGGCTGTGGAAGTCTTCAGCCGCCTCGGCGGCCACGTCTCCTGGGACGACGTCGAGCGCTGGAGGGACATTGCCATCGGGCGTCTGGCCACGTTGCGAATCCAAGAGCTGTTTGACATTGTTCTTCGCTGGCCAGAGAGCAAGGGCGGCCTCGAGGACCTTCGCTCTGCGGTAGCGACTCCTCAGCGGCGTCTTCAACTCACCGACACCTTCTCTGCTACGCTGCAGAAAAGACTGCTGCATCCTGGCCGGTCTACGCTGGACATTTTGCAAACCTACATCTCCATGATTCGGACCTTTCATGCCCTAGATGCTTCCAAAGTCTTGCTGGACAGAGTTGTCCACGCGCTTCAACTCTACCTGTGTCAGAGGGACGACGCTATTCGCATCGTTGTTACAGGGCTTCTGTCTAGCCCGAGCGCCGCAAGTGCTGACGAGGGCAAAGGGAGGCTTGTCGAGCTAGCTGCCGTGCTGAACGATGCGTCTCAGCAACAGCGGCACCACGTCGACGATGACGACCTTGACTGGAACGACATGTCCTGGGTCCCCGATCCCGTCGATGCGGGCGTAAACTACAAGAGGCCCAAGAACGAGGATGTTATTGGTACGCTCATCAACGCCCTCGGATCGCAGGACATTTTCATCAAGGAGTTCCAGCTCATCATCGCCGAGCGGCTCCTATCGAACCAGCCGGGATTCCAGCAAGAAATAAAAGTTCTCAGCCTGTTGAAGAAGAGGTTCGGCGAGAACGCTCTACAGAACTGCGACGTCATGATCAAGGACATATACGACTCGAGGCGCGTTGACGCCACCCTCCGGCAGAGCCTGCGGGTCGACGGCACACCAGACTCCAGTATTCCCACATACCACTCCAAGATCCTGTCGCGTCTGTTCTGGCCCAGTCTACCAAAGGACCCGTTCAAGGTTCCCCCGCCAGTTGCAGCAATCCAAAGCCAGTACGAAGCCGGTTTCGAGCAGCTCAAAACATCGCGCAAACTCAGCTGGCTGGACCATCTGGGTTCGGCAACCGTGCAGCTGGAGCTGGAAGACCGCTCCATAGAACTCGAGTGCAAGACATACGAGGCTGCCGTCATTTACGCATTCCAGGGCGACGGATCCGGCCAGCCGGGACCTCAGCAGCACACGTTCAACGAGATTTGGGAAAAACTCATGATGGACGAGGATCTGTTGGAGCTTGCTCTCAGATTCTGGGTGTCCAAGCGGGTATTGCGGGACGCCGGAAACCGGTCATACGTGGTGCTCGAGCGACTGGATGAAGTGGGCAAAGCGGCGAACAAGGGGGACGACGAAGCTATCAGCAAGAGCGGAGACGAGGACGGACAGCCATCGCCTCGCAAGCCCAAGAACATGGATTCCAAGGAGAAGGAGCGGCGCACCGTCTACTGGCAATTCATCGTGGGCATGCTGACCAACTCCAGTCCGGCGATGCCGCTGGGCCAAATATCGATGATGATGAAGATGCTGATTGCGGACGGGTGCCCGTGGAGCAACGAGGAGCTGCAGGAGTTTCTCGGGGAGAAGGTGGCGGAGAAGGAGCTGGAGCTGGCGGGTGGCAAGTACAGACTGCCCAAGAAGTGAGCGGATTGCGTTCCGGGGAAGAGAAGAGAAGAGCAGTGTTATCGGGCCGCGATGGAGTCGTGTCCGCGAATCGCGGCAGCACCAGCAGCACGCTGCAGCAGCTCCCCCGCAGCCAAGCCCGCGGCGATGCGTCCGGTACTGTTTGCGACACGATAACCATCCGTCAGCCTGTCGCGGTGCGTTTAGAGCGCAGAGTGGCAGGACCATGCCTGCTGCTGGGGTGGAGACGGCGGCTCGACGGTATCATGTGAGCAATGGCCTGAGACAACAAGCATTGCGTCGGAGAGAGGTGGCACTCTGCGGCGTGGCCGAGTGCTCTGCGGCATGGCATGGCAGGGGGAGCACGATGGCCGACGGCGGTTTTGATCAGCGACCCGGGATCCCAAGCTGCTGTGGCCGTCCGCGGATGCACAGGTATTTGTAGTGGACGTTGGCCCAGCCCGAACCGGACAGAGACGCTACCCTGCTGCAAGGGTGTACGGAGCACAGATAGGGTCGCCGAGTAGTAACGGACGCTGGCCAGCTAGGTGGGACACGGAGTACGGGCACTTGCATAGGTAGATAGGCAGCTTGCCAAAGCATGGGAACTGCTCAAAAAAGAACACTACGCATAAGGGCTACTGCTAGACGGGAAGCCTCCATCTTAAGTACTTCGCCCGAACCAGGGCTCTCGACCGCAGATGTTGGTGCGGGCGGACGAATCGGGACATGGGGGCTTTTGGGCTGGCCAACCGATAGGCCGTGATAACAGGGCGAGAACTCGAGGCACGGACAAGTCGGCTTCCCGAGCGGGGGGGGAAGGCCGGATGTGTCGTACCTATTGGAGCTCCGAGGACGCCGGTCTCCATTGAGCGGGGAAGCCGGAGGGATGGGGTGTGACAAGAGAGGCGGAGAACAAAAGGAAAGATGGGTTTAAAGAGGATGAGGCTGCAGGCAGACGAAGCTGGCGTTCCGTGGGCGAGACAATACCTAGACAATATTGCATGTACTCCGTACGCACGACCATGCGAGCGTGGCTCGTACCCAGCGGCGGCGGTGCAGCAGCAGGTGACCAGTCAGTCGGTCCAGTCGCGAGGAGGCAAGCATCCAGCCAGAAAGAAAGCATCGCTGACGGGTTCCAGCTCGGTTGGGTTGCGACAGGTGGGATGAGGATGTATGTGATGGGATCGGCACGCAAGTTGCGCTGGTGGTTGGCTGGATGCATGTGTCTCCGCGGGTCTGGTCACCGTCCGTCGTGTGTCATGTTTACCCGCGACGAATAGCTCATGATGGCTTGCCAGCCATTGTTTGCCATCTTCCCTCACACGCACAACACACGAAGGCCGGCCAGCCCGCCGGCCAGGGTGAGGGGACAGGACCGTGCGGCAGGCCGTGCCGCGCGGGTCGACGAGCTAGGTAGATGGCAGAGGAAGGCCTCGACCCGGGCATCGATCTGGGGAGGGGGGGGTGGTGGTATTGTGCTCTGGCCAGCGTTACGGGGAGAATAAGAACGCCGATGCTGCTGCGACGGTGGCAATGCGTGGCTTGGGGGTCGGCTGGCCAAGGCGGTTCGCGGAGGCTCGAGTCATCGTCACGGGGGGGGCACTTACTCGTGCCGTTGCGAGAGACAAGCGAGGCGAGGCGAGGCGAGGCGAGGAGCAGAGGAGAGAGAAGATGCATTCTCGCAGTCAGACGCGGATTGTCCCAGGAGCCATGGCTGGAAGTGGAGAGGTCCCTGGGCGTTGTTTCCACGCCTGCATGGACGCAGGCTCAGATACACTACTGGCGGTCCATTCAGCAGCGCCGTGCAACGTCCAGAGAGTCAGGACTCGGCCGTCCGGAATCACATGCCCCCCCCGGTCGAGGACAGTCGGGCTGTTTGATTGTGCTGGGGCTCTTGGTGAGCCGCCGACCGACGGCGAGGCCGCACCAGCCTCTCGTCGGCCGTCGTCGGTTGCGCCGTCTCGCAGCGGAGACGTACGGACTCGTCATCATTGTGCCATGTCATTGCGGTGTCGTGTCGTGCCATCCATGCCATCAGGCGGCGCTGGCGTGGTCCAGACGTTAATTAGCGCGCTGGTGGCAGTCATGGATGGCCGACCCAAGCTACGGAGCACATGCGAGGAAGAACCAACCTCTGTACGGATAGTCCGTACGCCGTACATGGTACTCGTGCGCCGTGCTCGTAGCAATTCCCCCGTCAGGGCCCCGTCCGCGGTGGTCAGTGACGGCATACCCGGCAGGCGAGCCCTTGGAAGCGCACCTCGGGTCGGTAGTCGCATCATCAGGTCACAGGCGGGCGAATCCTGGGCCTCCGCGCAGGCCGCCGCCTTTGTCCGCTGTCCGCTGTCCGCTGTCCGCCGCCTGCGGCCGCGTCCTCGCTCGCCGGCTTGCTTGGTGCTTTGTGCCGGGCTCGATGCCTGCACGCCCCCCAGCCAGCCAGCCAGCCAGCCAGCCAGCCGCCGCCACCGTCTCCGACGCCCTTGTTCTGCTTCTGTCCACAGCAGGGCCCGCCTGATGTCCCATGCGTGTGGAGTGGTGCGGCGGCGCTGGGTCGAGTCGAGGTGCGCTGCGCTGCACCGGCCAGGCTGACTTACTTGTCTGGCTCGGTCCGGCGGTGCGTGCTCCGTCCGCGGCGGTGGTSCTGCTGCTGCTGCGGCTGCTTGGCTGTATGTCGCTGTCGCCTGTCACTTGTTCGTGGTGCTGTTGGTGCTGCTGCTCCGGTCCTGGGTCGTCGGCTCATCCGGTCGCTCGGTACGAAGAGCGGTGCCTCTTTCGACCTTCTGACACCATGATTTCCCCTTTCATCTACCCCATGGTCTGCGGCTTCTCCTCATCCTGCGGCTTCTCCTCATCCTCGTCCGCGTCCGTCCTTGCAACCCTGACTCCTCCTCCTCC
>LFRF01000018.1:250841-265620 GCA_001189435.1 Tolypocladium ophioglossoides CBS 100239 | reverse complement strand
GCCCTCGCCTTGCTGAACATTGCGTCCATCGGCACCACCTGGGCCCTGGGCATCGTCGCCATCCATCTCCCATCCGCTGGCCGCCTTCCGTCACATCGTCCTGTCCAGTCCACCTCGGTGTCTTGGCTGCCGCCTTCCGCTGCGTCGTCCGCTCCCCGCTTCGCCTGGCAGCCACTGCAAACTCGCATCCCCGTCTTGCCCGGCGGCGCTCCCTGGCTGACGAGATAAAGAACGTGGAAGGGCTCGGTCGTTTGCTTGCTCCCCCCTCACGAGCCAGAGCAAGGGCGCCTGGGCGGGACATGTCCATACCCGGACAGTGAACGAGCCACGACGCATGGGCACCTCGTCGAGCGACTGACTTCTCCTCCCCTGACAAATTCACAGGCGCCCGACGTCTCTCTTGCTGGCCTCACCGCTCACCACGGCCCTGCCCTGCCCTGCCCTGCCCTGTCCTTATTTATCCCCGCGTCTTCCTTGTCTCCTGTCCCTCCTGGGATCTGGCCAAGCCGTCCGCCGTCATCAAGCGCTCCCCGCTCTCGTGATCGTTAGCCTACGTCGCCCATCACGCTTCTCCCTCCGACTCTGACCACGTCCCGACCCGACCTGACCTGACCTTGGCCGCCCCCCGTCGCTCATTGGTGTGTCCCTCGCGTTTGCCTCATGAAGACCCCGAGTCGGCCATCCGGCCAGAGCGTACCCCTCCAAGTGTGTCTCCGATAGCCTTAGGACAGGAAGAAGAAGAAAATAACCAAAACGCCTCCAACAGCTACAGAGCTAGACCCAGTATCACTACTACTAATAACTCCCGTCCGCTGCCACGCTCGCGCCCGAAGCTTTGCCTGCAGCCTCTCTCGACGAAAACCTCGCCGGCCGCATCTCTTGGGCAACCGTGAAGTCTGAACAAGCGAAGCCTGAAGGGAAAGGGGAGAAAGGGCGTGGCGCTGGGCGTCGAGGCTCGGCTGCGACCAGACTTCGTCATGGATCCCATCAACTACGTCCCGCACAACTCTCAGAGACTGCCGCCTCACAGCGATCCTCTGCATGGCCATGCCGGTCCCTGGATGGCGGATGCCCATAGCGTTGCGACGTCCCCGTGGCCGCCTCATTCCTCCGTCTCTCCTCTGTACTTCCCCCAGACGCAGCCGCCGCGGTCGGTTTCGAGCTCGGATCCTCTACAGTTTGGGCTGCAAGTCGCATTGCCGCACCCCGATCGCAGCATCCGTGGACAGCAACAGTCTCAGCAGGACTCCTTCGCAGGCCAGCCGACACCGCAGTCGAACCACTGGGGCTCGGCGCTGCACTCCATCTCCGGGCTCGCGAGTGCGGCCTCGACAGGCCAAGGAGGAGGCCTTGTCTCGCATCCAAGTGAGATGCCAGCCGGCGCGGCCTTGGCCTATGGCACCAGAGGCTTTGCCTTGCAGCCGCAGGGTGCAGTGAACATGGGACCGCCAGGTGCAACGTCGGAGACGCATTCCCTGCCAGCTGGTGGCTCGCTGTTTTCGTCGCCCGACCGCCTAGCAAACGCCTATGGCCAACCGAGCGCTTCACACTTGTCAACGCCGCATCATCACCCTTTCAACCTCACACCACCTCGCCGCCCAGCTCAGAGCTCTTCCTCCTCTGCTGCCTCCTCCCCCAACACGTCCAGGACTCACCAGCAGTCGCATGGTTCCAGTAAGCCCATCTTGTCGTCACCCTCCGTTCCCCTCCGTTCCTACGTTCCTCGTTCCTCTCGTTGCTCTCTCCCCTGCCCTGCCATATCTGCCTGCCTGCCTGCCTGCCTGCCCGCCCGCCCGCCTGCCCTGCCCTCCCTTGGCCCATCACGCATGCCATCTCCTCGAAACCTCTCCTCTGACTCGGCATCAGCAGCTCCGTCCGTCCCCACCACCTCTCGCGATAACTCTGCGCTGCCATCTCCCGTATCTGATCGACGCCGCCAAGGGTATTCACGAGCACGTCGATACATGGCTTCGCGGCAGACTGCGTCGGATCCCCCCCGGGATAACGACGTCGACGACGACGGCCGTCACGCCATGTCCGAATCCGGTGCAGGCCAGCCGAACCGTCGAGGAAGCCAGAGCTCGAACCATGCTGCGCCTTGGGACGAAGCCGCTGTGAGGCAGCTGCAGCTGGTACGCGGCGCAGCGCCTAGTAAGATGGTTGCGTCAAGAATCGCCCTTCGGTCGTTGCTGAGTGTTGACATGAATGAGTTGTCGGATAACGAGAGAAGTGCGTGCGGATTTCCATCACGGCTTCTCATTTTGTCGTCTTTGCTTCATCCCAGGGCCAATGCTAACTGCTGCCTGCAGCTTGTGTCATCTGCAACAACGACTTTGGCGTCGAGAGTCCCGAGGGTATCAACGAGGCTCCCCTCCGCCTCCCGAGGTGCAAGCATGTGTTTGGCGACCACTGCATCAAGAAGTGGTTTGAAGACTCCGACAGCTGCCCGTATTGCCGTGACAAGCTGCCCTCGGAGCCGAAGCACACTCAAAGCCAAGGCTCGGCCAGAGCCTTTATGAACATGATGAGGATCCGCGGAGTTCCGCTGCCTGCTGGGTGAGCCGATGCCTTGATGACCGAGAGAAGAAGCACTTGGCTGATGCTAACTCTTGGCGCAGTGTTCCTGATCACTTCTACTCGCGACTACTGGGAGGGTCGGTGGGAGAAGTCGAGTTTTTCGACGCCATGGCGGCGAGACATGGACGCTCTGCGGAGAGGCGCGCTGCGCCAGAGGATGCCTCTGGAGAGGACCAGCGCCGAACACGACAACGTCGAAGCAGCCCTAGTCCTCATGGCCCTTCGTCCTTGACCTCGAGCGGGGGCCAATCTGCCGCACGGCCGGCGTCATCAGCACCCAGCGTCCGGAGCCTCTTCGGGAGCTGGCAGCCTGGCCCGAGTCCCCGGAATCCCACGCAGCCACAGACTGCGGCGGACATGCGGGCCCCAACAGACTCAACCCATCAGCAGGATGCAGGTCAGAACAGGTCCGTTGAACAGCCGCCGTCGTCCTTGTTTGCGACATCGTCGTATCAGCCACCCCCTTTCACCTTCACCCCGACTGCTACGGCCAGGGCTAATGCCCAGATGGCCGCACGCCTGCAAAGCCAAGATTTGCAGAGAGCAGTAGAGAACCGGGCAGCGGAACAACGGACTACGATGGGGTCCTTCAATATTCGCCATGCTGAGCAGCAACAGCTGGAGCAGCAACTGCAGCGGCAGTCCACGACGAGTCTGTTTGGGGGTCTAAGCAGCAGCATACCGCGTCTCAGGCCGGCGCCTGCGGGAAACACCGCTCAGGGCAGCCCGACGCGGACAACCGACAGCTCAGGGCAAACGCAGGGCGAGACACTTCCCAACAGAAATCGACCCTGGTGAGGCGGCTGCGCCATTGCCAGAGCATAGGCATGCCAGAATGCCTTGCCGGCGAGGCGGATCCTTCGGATGTGCTCCCCGGCTGCTTTTGCTCGAGCTACGCTTTTTACCGTGCGGCCAAACCTTCAACTGGAGAGTGGCCCCGCGTCATGATGAACGAGAGTCTGCGATTTTTTTGGCTTTCTTTGCGGGGTAATAACGGCTGGGGTGAGTTTATAGCCACGGTCAGCTTGTCGTGGGGTTTATATGATGATCAAGGACGGCGTAATAGGGCACAGGGCACAACGGGCGTCGTTATAGATTGCGCGAATGTACACCATCTAATCATTAGACGAGCGAAGGTCGGTAGGTAAGCAAGCGGCTGGTTCAAGCCAGCGAATCAATGAGTCAATGCGGATGATGAGTGAGCGCGACAGTCGGGACAGTCGGGATTACCGAGTGCCAGTTACTGATGAATGAATGCTCATGGCTGGGCGCCGCTGAGTGAGCGTGGGTCGCACCAAGATGCCGTATGTTGGCCTGTTGCGAGGCCACGTCACGGAACATGGGCGGTCGGGGCCAAGAGCGCCGGCCTCGAATCAATCGCCCTCGCCCTCGAATGGGATTGCCTTTCCCTGGCTACGGAGTGTGCGGTCGAAACGTTTGCCTCTTCGATGACAGCCAGACAGGCAAATGTGGGCCGGACGCGGAGACTCTGGGCTGTGAGGCCAATCCCGATGGTCGGAAGGAGGCGGATTTGGACCGACGGTTTTGTCTCGAACACGGCCGGGCACCTACCTAGGTGGTGATGTCGGGCTCCGGGTTCAGCCTCGGCCGTCGACGCCGTGGTGCGACGCACCTCCATCGCCGAGGCATTGAGTGACGCCGACTGAGGTGCCCATGCTCAGGGCAGTGCATCTGGACAAAGGGTGAAGAACAAAGTCCGTCCCGTGTCCAGATATGTACAAGTGCGTGGGTGAACAAAGCGGACTGGAGCTGGACCTCCCTCACGCGCGACTTTCGTCTACGTTAACTTTCATCTGCGTTGACCTATGTACATGAAGCCGAGGCACGGAACAACACCATCTAGACAGCAACAGCAACATCGCCACCGTCACCTTCAAGCCCAGCGACCACAATGGGGGCGCCGCTGCAGCAGTCCACCGTGACCGCCTTGGCGGGCGTCTCGCTGCTCGTGGTTGTGTACAATGTGCGGTCGCCTGGCTACCTCGTGCTCGCATTCACGGCGCAGTGGCTCGCGCAGCTCACGATGTGGGGGATCTGGACGACGTTCGTGTATCCTCACTTCATGTCGCCGCTGCGTCATCTGCCTCAGCCCAAGGGCAGCCATTGGCTCCTTGGGCATGGCCGGAAGCTCATCAGCGAGTCGCCTGGCGCGCCGCTGAGGGAATGGTCAGTCGTGCCTCTGCATCGCTCCCCGTCCACCTCCATTACCCTAGCGAGTTGTGCTAACATGCTGCTCAGGATCACGGGGCTGGAGCACGACGGCCTGATCCGCTACCTCTTCTTCTTCAACCGCGAGCGCCTCATCGTCGCCTCGCCCAAGGCGCTGGCCGAGGTGCTCGTCACCAAAACCTACATGTTCGAAAAGCCCGATGCCGTGCGCAACGCGCTTGGCCGCGTCCTAGGCCACGGCGTCCTGCTCGCCGAGGGCGACGAGCACAAGCTGCAGCGCAAGAAACTCATGCCGGCCTTTGCCTTCGGCCACGTCAAGGGCCTGTACCCGACGTTCTGGATGAAGGCGCGCGAGGTGGCGCAGGCCATGACGGCGGCGTGCGGCGATGCGACGACGACGGTCCTCGAGGTCAACGGGTGGGCGTCGCGGTGCACACTGGACATCATCGGCATGGCCGGCATGGGCGCCGACTTCGGGGCCATCCAGGACGGCAACAACCCGCTGGCGCAGACGTACGCGCGCCTGGCGAGGCCGACGCGCCAGGCCAAGGAGCTCATGGTCCTGGGGACGTTTCTGCCGGGCTGGCTGCTGAACCACCTGCCCATGGAGCGCAACGAGGACATCGACGCAGCGGCGCAGCGCATCCGGGCTGTGTGCCGCGACCTGATCCGCCGGAAGAAGCGGCGCATGGCCAACAAGGCGCCGGCAGACCTGGACATGCTGTCGGTGGCGCTCGAGAGCGGGCTCTTCACCGACGAGCAGCTGGTGGACCAGCTCATGACGTTCCTGGCCGCGGGCCACGACACGACGGCGTCGGCGCTGACGTGGTCCGTCTACCTGCTGTCGCGGCACGCGGAGAAGCAGCAGCGGCTGCGCGACGAGGTGCGCGCCACGCTGCCGTCCATCGACGACGCGGACGGGGAGGTTTCCTGCGCCGACGTCGACCGCATGCCGTACCTGCACGCCGTGTGCAACGAGGTGCTGCGGACGTACAGCCCCGTGCCGCAGACGATGCGCGAGGCGGCCGTCGACACGACCGTCAGGGCCAGTTCGTGCCGCGGGGCACGCGCATCGTGCTCTCGCCCTGGGGCGACGACGCGGGCGAGTTCCGGCCGGAGCGGTGGCTGGCGGCGGCGAGCGGCGGCGCGGCGAGCAACTACGCCTTCATGACGTTCTTGCACGGGCCTCGCAGCTGCATCGGGGCGGCGTTTGCGCGGGCCGAGATGGCGTGCCTGCTGGCCGCCTGGGTCGGCCGCTTCGAGTTTGCGCTCGCCGACGAGGCGCTCATGGACGAGAGGAACCTGCGCTTCAAGGCGGCGGTGACGGCGCGGCCGGCGGACGGGATGCACATACGGACAAGGGTGGTGGAGGGGTGGTGATGGGGGCTTTACGAGCATGTACGGAGTATGGGGCACGGAGTAATTTACGAATGCTTGCACAATTTACGAATTATGTTTATTTCTCGTGGAGTGAGGTTGGCCATGGTGAAGTTATTCTGGATTCAGCCTGGCAGCAATACCACATGCCAAAGCTCCGTTACCGACCACTACCACAGCATGACGCACAGCCGAGCTGCGTGCAGTTGAGCCGCCTAAAGAATCGGCTAGCATATCTCAGTGCTGGGTTCTTCCCGCCAGAGCGAGGCTCTGTCATGCACGTCTGGGATGCGTCAAAGACGGGTACAGGGTAGCTGGTCGACGGCTGTTCGAGGCTTCAAGGCAGCGGGTGAATCAGGTGGGGGACAGGAGACGGAGGCGCCAAGCTCGGCGGTTAGCGCCTGGTTCGCCCCATGGAACCCATGGAATGGAGGTAGAGTTGCGGGTAGCGGGACGGGAATGCTTAGTTGCCAATTATGGAAACACCACTTGAGGGCTCAGTCGTGATATCACCGCCACGAGTCGAGCTTCACGACGCCGTGTCGTGCGTACTTCGTTCGTTGTATTCTGTCCACCGGCAGTGACGTTTGCACGAGCCGAAGGTCGCCAGCGGAACCCCGCCATTGGCTCCAGCCGCAGGGGTCTTCCCTGGCCCGTTTAGCGCCTGGGCAGCGCTCGGGTTGTCCCAGCCACCGCCTACTCGCAGTCGCGCGAGTGCCTACCTCATTACGGAGGGCTGCCAGCCTGGAGGCGGCCCGGGTCGCTGAATGGATGATGGATGGGCGGCCGGCGCTCCACCGCCCAGCCGAAATCAAAACAACACACGCTCGCATCTCACACACACCCTCCTCGACCTGCCCTCAGCATCCGCATCCGCACCCGCGTCACCGCCGCATGCGCCGACACAACGGGCCAAGATGATGCGAGAACCCCGTCGCCGGAGCCCCGAGAGCTCCCGTCGGCGGCGGCGCGACCGACGAGACTCGCGCGAGCAGCTCGCCAACATGCCGCCCATGGCGATGCCCCAGGGCGCTTACACAGACTTCCCACCGCCCCCCGCGGCGGCGACGACGACGACGGCGGCACACAGCGAGGGGGCGAGGGAGCCGCCGCGCGCACCGTCCAGCACCCGCTCGTCGTCGAGCTCCTTCTCCTCGTCGCTGCTGGACATTTCGCGCCACTATCCCTACCGCTCTCGCTTCGGCGGCGTGTTGGGCACCTTTTTCCGTGCCCCGTCGGAGCGGTCGAGGCGGCAGCGCGAGCGTCGCAGGAGCGCCGGAGCCAGGAAGCGCCGCATCCTGAGCTTTGGCAACTCCTCGTCGTCGTCGGTCAACTCCGACCTCGCCTACGGGAACGGATACATCAACCGGCCCAAGAGCCGCAACTTTAGCCCGCGAGGGACGACGGCTGCCTCGACAGCCACCGCCGCCGCGCAGCCGCAGCAGGGCTACGCCACCGACGGATACAACCGCCCCGGGGCGCACAAGGCCAAGACGGACGAAGAGATCCTCGAGCTGGGCCGCCAGCTCTCCGACTTTGCGCGCAAGCAGAATGAGCGCGACCTGCGGGCCGCGGGACGGAGCCGGCCTACGGGGCTCATGGCTGCGGCCGCGACCGTCAGCGGCCTCCGACGACTGAGGCGCGATGGAACCACCAGCCGCGGCATCGGCAGCTCGAGGCCGCACCGTGGATCGTCTGGCGATGAGTCGGACTGGGAATCCGCCTCGGACGGCGAGTCGAGCGACGGCGCGGACTCGGAGCTGGCATACGGCTCGGTCGTGTCGCATGCCCTTCGGCCCGCCGTGTCAGCCGCCGCCGGCGCTGCTGCCGGTGCCGCCATTGCATCGACGGTCGGTGGACGCTCTACGCAGAGCAGACAAAGTTATGTGGTAGACCCTCGGCTGTTTGGCCCCGTCAACTCCCTGCATGGCCTGGTCACCCCTCGTCCATTCGGCGATGACGAGTCCACCGTACCGGCAGTGCAGTATCAGAACTTCAACCGCCTTCGTCGAGCCGAGACTGAACCCCTTTACAAGACGCCCATGAAGGACGTCTATCCTGTTCCGACGCCTGATCCGAGAAAGCTCGATGCAGACACGCCGTCCATCATCTCCTCGCGCCAGGTCTCCTCGCGCCAGGACCTCCCTCAACGGTCACGCCCTGCTCCAGTCCCCCTTCAGCAGCCAGTGCCAAAGGCCCCCGTCTCGGCCAAGGTCTACCAAGCAGAGAGGCTGGAGGATGTGAGCCCCCAAGACTCGCGACACTCACGCCCGCGCTCTGACGAGGAGGGCTTTAGCGGAGCCACCCTTGCTGGCGTTGCTGTTGCTGCCGCCGGCGCTGCAGCGCTGGCCTCTGAGCGCAAGAAACGCAGAGACGAGCGCAGGGACGAACACAAGGACAATAAGAAGGATGACAGCAGAAGGGACCGGCGAGAGAGCCGTGACTACCGCGATTATCGTGATGATGAGAGGCGCGACCGTGACCGACGCTCTGAAAAGCCAGAGAAGAGCGAAAAGGACCCCAATCGCCGAGACCGGGAGCCTGATCGCGACAAGGAGCGGCGCAAGTCGACGCGCGACTCATATCCTTCCAAGCACCCAGAAGACAAGGAGGGCCACAAGAGGTCTTGGCGTCGCGAGGACCAGGACACTCCCCGGAAGCGGCGCGAGACAGTTGTGGACCACCATCCCGAGCAGGAGACTCGCAAGTACCGAAATGGAGAAATCGAGGTACAAGTAGGCCCCGAAGGACGCAGCGACGTATCCAGGCCCTCCCGCAGAGACAGCTGCAAGTACGACGACCGTGATGAGCGACGAGATCCCCGCAAGGGGGAAAAGGCAGGTTCCGAGCGTGCTGTTGATACAACCAACACACCCCCCGGGAGAACCCCCATTGACCCTTTCCAATACCAGATTGACGACAATGCTCTCATGGCGGCGCCGCAGACTGTACCTGAGCGGCCGTTGACGCCGCAAGTCGTGACGGTTGATCGAGTGCCAAACTTTGATGATTCGCCTCCGAGGGCATCAAAGTCGGACATCAGGCTGAGCCGCAAGGACTCTTTTGAAATGGAGCGCATGGCCGAGGACGACAAGAAGAGATCCCGAGGCGCACCCAGGAGTCCGGAGCCCCTGAGGCGTCACAGCTACGAGGAAGAGGAGCATGAAGCCAAAGCCATCTACGACGAGGCCAAGCATGCCACCGTCCCCATAGCTGCAGCAGTGGTCGCGTCGGCCATCGCCGTCGAGGCGTCGCGCTCGCGGGAACGCCATCGCCAAGAGTATTCGGATGACGGCTCTCGGGAGCGCAGGAGGGATGCTGTTCTGGAGGAAGCCAACCGCCACTACCGTGAGGCTGCTATTGCGCGAAAGATTGCCGAGGACCAAGTGCGCTCCCGCAGCCAAACTCCAGACCAATCAGTCGTTGACAAATGGGACGAGGACATTACCAACGAAACCGCCCACATTGTCACGCCCCCTGAGCTTGACGACAGATATCACCACAAGGACAACAACCTTTACGACGGGCCCGATGCGGATGTTCGGATCGACAACAAGATATACCCCCAGGAGATTCACAGATTCCGTGCGAATGGCGGGGGACTTGATGCGCCGGTCTTCAAGTCGCGAGATCCGTCCTGCGAACGAGATCGCCCTCTCCTCAACTTGGTCTACCCCACGCCAGAATCCAGTCGCCATGCTACGCCTAGTCCTGACAGCGTGAGGCGTAGTGGCGAGACCAGAGAACGCAGCGAACCGTCATCGGAACCTGAGCCCCCCGAGCTGGTGATTGGGCCAAGGGGCGAGGTTATGCAGCCATCAACCGCCAAGTCTGTCACCTGGGGCGAGAACTCGACCAAGAGCTTCGAGGTCGAGACCCCCGAGCCTAGGAGCGACACCGAAGGCATTCTTGACAGAGTTGAATCTGGGGATAAGCCACGCCCGCGCCTCGACACGTCAAGCCAATGGGGCATCATCGCTGCGGCCATTGCTGGAAGCAGCGCCGAGCCTGCCAACGAGCCTGAGGTAAGGGATTCTCGCAATTCGCCCGGGATCAGTCCTCGCGACATTACAGCAGTGGGACCAGATCAGGTCTTCACGTATGACTCCAGCGATGTGCCGCCAGTTCCAAGCCCTAAGCCGGCTAGCCCACAGCCGGGGCAGATGCCCGGTAGCTTTGGCGATGACATCGAATTTGCAGCGACTCTTGCTGCCGGACTCAAGGACACCGGATTCGACCCCAACATCGTCATCAATGATCCTACATATCACCGCAGGGATTCTCCTCCAGGTTCAAGCGAGCCCAATGGGGATGGCTGGAACCACAAGTCCTTTACAGACATCGCCACGGACTTGTCGAGCGCCCCTGACGAGCGATCCGTGTCCCAGCCAGGGTATTTTGTTGGCGAGGTCGAGACGCCCAAGGATGAGCCCGCTGCGGCCACCGACGAGTGGGCTGAGGTACCTGCAAAGTTGAGTAAGAAGGAGAAGAAGAGGCTGGAGAAGCTCCGGCGACAGTCGGGCGAGGTGTCGGAGCCGGTCACTGTGGAATCTTCCGAGACTTTATCCCTCGAAGATGCTGCCGATGCGCCCCAGAAGCTCAGCAAGGAGGAGCAGAAAACGCGCGACGAGGAGGCTCAGGCCCAGTCTCTGATGCGAGATGACGAGCAACCTCCAGTGGTTGAACCCGAGCCCAGCACATCTCGTGAGGCGGGTGATGACTGGCAAGATACCGGTCGTATAGAGTTTAAGAATAACAGGAAGAGCCGGGACCTTGAGGAAGACGCAGCCTCCAGGGTCTCTGTTCCGATTGATGCGTTCGAGGACTTGCAGTCTCTCAGAGAGGTCGAGCCTGACGACGAGTGGGACGTCCCGAAGAAGTCCAAGAAGAAGTCCAAGAGGGACTCGGGAGCTTACGAGTCTCCTTCCCGGTCCGTGGCGCCTTCTGAAGTGTCCGTCGAGAGCTCCAGCAAACACGGCAGCAGATCGAAGCGGAGGAGTGGCATTGACGACGACTTCGATGAGTACGGGGGCGATCCTCCAGACCGTCGAAAGGCCGACCCCTTTGAGGACCGCGAAGTCAGCTCTATCGTGTCCGAGGCTCGGTACGATGAACGGCGACGCGAGAAGCGAGAGAGCAGACGATCCTCACGGTACGACGACGACGWCGCGAAGTCGGTTGCGTCGGCACCAGGTGGTTCTCGGGAGAAGCGCGAGAGCAGACAGTCTTCGCGCTACGACGGCGATGACACGAAATCTGTCGCATCGGCACCAGGCGGCTCTCGAGAAAAGCGAGAGAGCAGAAGGTCTTCGCGTTACGACGATGATGACGCTAAGTCTGTTGCATCTGCCCCAGGTGGCTCTCGTGAAAAGCGAGAGAGCAGAAGGTCTTCGCGTTACGACGATGATGACGCCAAGTCTGTTGCATCTGCCCCAGGTGGCTCCCGGAAGAGCAAGGACTCCAAGGACTCGGAGAAGCGATCTAGCGGGCTGTTCAGCAGCATCTTCAAATCCAGTGGCAAAGACGAAAAGAAGGATTCTTTTTTAGATAATGCCGGCACCCCTGGCGCGGGTGTCGGCTTGGCGACTGTGGCTGCTGCTGCTGCWGTGGCAGCTGGCCTCACTCGTTCAAATGCCACAGAAGACTCCTCGGATAAGGAGCGCGATTCGCACGATACCGCCGAACGGCCACGGGATCTCGAGATTGTCGACCCCGAGATTGCTCCACGAGCAATCAAGCCCGCCATAGATCCCCAATATGGCGATCTCCTTCCTCTTCCTCCCAGCGAGCCTGGGACCCCCAAAGATGCTCCTGAGGAATTGCCGAGCTTGCCAGACAGCCGCCCGGACACGCCTCCAGAAGAGCGCAACTTGAAGCGCGACTACTTTGCTCATCATCGCCGGCGGAGCACTCAGGAGACTCCTGTGAAGTCTCCTAGCAGCACGGCCATACCGATTTCCTTGCGGCTGGGCCAAAGGGGAGTTCCCACCACACCGGGTTCCAGCACGTTCAAGTCACCTCCCGTGGGGTCGCCCGTAGGCACCCCTGACTCAGTTTCCCGGCGGCAGGCTCGTCACATATCTTGGGATAGCAGTCGTGAAATCAAGCCGCTGTACCTTCTTGAGCACTCGCGGCACAACTCAGCCGACAACTTTCCCCTAGGCACAGATTTGCCCCCGCTCCCTCCTAGCGAGCCGTCGTCTCGTGAATCTCCGGCTCCCGAATTCGAGCATGTGGAAACTGGTGATGTGTTCCACCGTGGACTCGGCGCCAGCGATTTCCTTGATTCTGGGCTTCGAATTGATGCGAACCTGGCGCAAGCTGCTCTTTATCATGATCTTGGGGGATCGCAGGAGACGACGCCAAAGGCTGAAATGAGGCCAGAGCTCCTACCCTTACCAGCACTTGGAGACGATGATGATCAGCAAAACACGTATGTTGAGCCTGATCCCGTAGAGCCGATGTCTAAGGATAGAAGCTCTTACTTGCTTTATTCTACGCCTTCGTCAATCAGATCTAACAAGACGGCCGACAGCGAGGGCATTGCACAAAGCCCTTGGGGTTCACCTCCTTCAAAGCAGCTGGGAGCCGAAGATGTGTTGCATGACATTACCGAAGACTTGGCCTCGGCCGATGAGCATTTCTCCGACGCCATGGAGGGGCCCCAAGAAGACACATTCGAGGAAGTTCGTGACTGGCCTGCCGACCCAATAGTCCCAGAGCAGCCGTCGAGCGAGCCCCCGAGCCAAGAAGCCCTACCTCAAACTGCCACTATAACTGCGACTGAAGACACCGAGCCAGATGGGTGGAGCACAATGACGGCAAAGGAGAAAAAGAAGGCTAAGAAGGCTCGCAAGAACAAGGGACTCGACTTTGCAGAGGTATCCGTAGCGGCTGCTGCTGTCGGTGCTGTGGCTACTGTGGCCGCATCTGCTTTCACTGAAGACTCGCCAAAGGACCAGGATGTGGCCGCCAGCCAGCCAGAACAGCCCCTGGACGACTTTGAACAGCCAAAGAAAGGGAAGAAGGGCAAGAAGAACAAGAGGCAGTCACTTTCTTGGGGCGACGACTTTGGAGAAACTTCAACCCAATCCAGCACAGATGAAGCTCTCATCGTGGCGCATGCCGAAGTCCCTGATGCCACGCTGGCAAAGGATGAGCCTTTGACCGTCGAGCCTGAACCGGTAACTTCAAAGTCAATGGATGATGCGGTACCCTTTGTTGCTCCTGAGGGGAGCACGGAAGTGATCGCAGCACCAGAGATTGTTGATATGGTCAAGGAAATCGACACAGACTTGGCAGCAGATCCCGCCCCTGACTCATCTCACCAGATTGCTGCTCCCGAGAGCGAACCTCAGGCTCAACCTAAAGCCATCGTCGCAGGTGAGTCTGGTGATATCAGCCAAGTAGAAGCCTTGGAGCCTGTCAATGAACCTACGGCTTCTGATCAATCACAAGAGGTCAAAGACGAGTCAGAGGCTACTTTTGCCGCTGCTGAAGCCGCCACCGAAGCCAACGCCGACGACTCGACGCCTGCAAGATCCAAGAAAGACAAGAAGAAGAAAAAGAAAGGCAAGCAGGTCGCTGTTGAATGGGACGAAGCTCCAACACCGGAAGACGAGCCCCAGACTAAAGTCGAACACGACGTGGCAGATGAATCTCGTGAACTCAGTCCGGAGGAGACTTTGGACTCGACCAACGCAACCCCAGTCACCGCTGAAGCTGAGGTGAACAAAGATGAGGATGCCGCGGTGCCTGCACCAGAACCTTCCGCTTCTGTTGATCCGGACGATATGTGGACGACTCCTGCTACTTCTAAGAAGGACAAGAAGAAGAAGAAGAAAAAGGCCAAGGAGGTCATGACTTGGGACGAACCCCAGACGTCTGAGACTGAACCCGTGGCCCAGGAGGAAACAATTGTCGCTGATGAACCCCTCGATATCAGCAACGATGAACCCGCGGCCCAGGAGGAAACAATTGTCSCTAACGAACCTCGCGATATCAGTCAGGATGAACCCGTGGCTCAGGAGGAAACAATTGTCGCTGACGAACCTCGCGATATCAGCCATGTTGAACCCGTGGCCGAGGAAACAATTATTAATGAACCCGCGGCCCAGGAGGAAACAATTGTCGCTGATGAACCTCGCAATATCAGCCAAGATGATCCCGTGGCTCAGGAGGAAACAATTGTCGCCGATGAGACTCGCGATATCAGCCAAGATGAACCCGTGGCCCAGGAGGAAACAATTATCGCTGATAAACCTCGTGATATCAGCCAAGATGAACCTTTGGCCGAGAAAACAATCATTGATGAACCCATGGCCCAGGAGGAAACAATTGTCGCTGATGAACCTCGCGATATCAGCAGCGATGAACCCGTGGCTGAGGAAACAATCATCGATGAACCCGCCGCCCAGGAGGAAACAATTGTCACTGGTGAATCTTGCCATATCTGCAACGATGAACCTTTGGCTAAGGAAACAATCATCGATGAACCCGTGGCCCAGGAGGAAACAATTGTCGCTGATGAATCTCGCAATATCAGCAACGATGAACCCGCGGCCCAGGAGGAAACAATTGTCCCTGACGAACCTCGCGATATTAGTCAGGATGAACCCGTGGCTCAGGAGGAAAC
>LFRF01000018.1:206890-250570 GCA_001189435.1 Tolypocladium ophioglossoides CBS 100239 | reverse complement strand
GCTGATAAACCTCGTGATATCAGCCAAGATGAACCTTTGGCCGAGAAAACAATCATTGATGAACCCATGGCCCAGGAGGAAACAATTGTCGCTGAGAAACTTCGCGATATCAGCAACGATAAACCCGTGGCTGAGGAAACAATCATCGATGAACCCGCGGCCCAGGAGGAAACAATTATCGCTGATGAACCTCGCGATATCAGCAGCGATGAACCCGCGGCCCAGGAGGAAACAATCATCGCTGATGAACTTCGCGATATTAGTCAAGATGAACCCGTGGCCGAGGAGGAAACAATTATTGATGAACCCGCGGCCGAGGAGAAAACAATTATCGATGAACCCGCGGCCGAGGAGGAAACAATCGTCGCTGATGAACCTAGCGATATCAGCCAAGATGAACCCGTGGCTACCATTGAGGCTGTGGGGGTCAAGGATGAGCCTGCAACGCTTGTTCCTGCTGCCGAGCTGTCAGCCATGGTTGATCCAGAAGACATGTGGTCTATGCCTGCTTCTTCCAAGGACAAGAAGAAGAAGAAGAAAAAGAAGAAGGGTCTTCATCTGGATGAGCCTTTGCCTGCAGAGGAAGAGGCAGACGCGCCTCCCGTTGCTGAGGAGCCGGCTGTCGAGACAGCCAAGGAACCTGAGCAGCCTGCCGAGATGGAACCTCAGCCCTTTACCGAACCCCCTGTTGCAGAACCAGAGTTTGCCCCCGTTTCCAAAGGCAAAAAGAAAAAGAAGGACAAGCGGAAGTCCGTGCAATGGGAGCCTGAGGAGCCTGGGGAGCCTGACAATGCCGATTGGTCGCTTGACGTCGCAGCTGAAGATGCAGTGCCTTTTGAACCCTCTAGTGACCAGTGCCACCACCATTCTGCATCGACACTGCTTCCCGCGGCTGCTATCGGGGCCGCGGGATCTGTCCTGATAACAGCCCTGGATCATGACAAGACGGACCAGCCAGACCCTGTTGAACAATACGACAAGGAGGATATTGCCTTTGCTGACGCACCGGTGACTGCCGAGGTGGAAGAGATCCCAGAGGAAGACAACAAGCAAGTGGTCGAACAAGACATTGATCAGTCGCGGGCCCTCGAATCGCACATCTCGGAACCTCTCTTCTCTCAAGGTGACGCACCTGTTGAACCGACACAAGAAGCCACTAGTCTTGAGCCAACGCAAGCGGATGAACCCGCCTCTGAAGTGAGAACAGTTGGAGATGAACCTGCTATAGAGGCAACTCTTGACGACTTCGCCGGTTCGAAAAGGGAGAGAGGGAAGAACGGGAAGAAGAGCCAAGCCAGTGTCTGGGATCTCATTGAAGACGAGTCCGTTCAAAATCAGGAGACTGATCCTGAGGCCCCTACCGTGGATCTTGCTGTCGAACAGCCAGCAGAGGAACCTGCTGCAATGGCACTTAGCGAATCTTCCAAGGACATCCCGGATGAACAACCACTCTTCGATTCTCGGGAGGCCGAGGCTGAGGATGAGTGGAGCATGCCAACGACCGGCAAAAAGCCCAAGAGGAACAAGAAAAAGGGCAGCAAATATCCCTCAATTGCAGGACAAGTTCCCATTTTGGAAGCCATAGCTGAGACTACGGAGCCTATCGAGTTGACGGAGGAACCTGCGAGCATTGACGAGCCGTCGACTAGCATGATAACCGACCGGCCGGTTCAAGATTCTGCTACTGCCGACGAGTGGCCACAGGCTCAAATGTCCAGCACGTGGGGCGATGAACCAGCAACTACTGCACCTTCTGGCGACACTCCCGAGCAAGCGGAGACTCCTGCGCCCACGGTCGACCCTGAAGCCGAGTTTGAGGTTCCAAAGAAGGGCAAGAAGGGCAAGAAGGGCAAGAAAAAGAAGAACACTTTCTCCTGGGATTCTCCTGATGCCGAGGCACCACAAGACACCGTTTCAAGGTCTCAAGAGCCGACAGAAGAGCCTTTGCCGCTGGAGGAGCAGGCTGCCACGGAGACCGAAGTGCCGCCACAGTCAGAGGCTGCTCCGACTGTTGATGACGCTCCCGCCGCTCGGGAACACAATGAAAATGAGGCTGTCTCTAGCGTTGAGCAAGGCAGTGATGCCCCAAAGCAAGAGATCGAATCTGAACTTTCCTCGGAAACGCTAGATCTTGAGGCATCTCGAGAGCTGGATGCCCCGGAACCAACCGATGCTCCTCCTGCTGAAGACAACGAATTTCTCTTTCCTGTCAAGATGTCAAAGAAGGACAAGAAAAAGAAAAAGAAGCAGGCTTGGATGGATGAGGATGTCCCAAGCGCGCAGGGCACGTCCGGTTCCGCGACACCAGAGGAGGGACCAGCTATTCCAGGTGAGGCCGGAATTGGACAGTCCTCTGGGACTAGCGAGCAGCAGCTAGAGGCAACTCCCGATGACGAGTGGGGTGGGTTCAGTCTGAAGAAGTCCAAGAAGGACAAGAAAAAGAAGAGGGCTAAAAACATCGAATCTGAAAATCTACAGGAATCCGAAATAGCCTCGCCTGAACCGGAGCCGGAGAAAACGACCACTGCCGCGGACCAGGCAACGGAATTCTCACAAAATGATAATGAACACGGGATTGAAGCGCCTCTCGATCAGCTAGGGCCAGTCCCTGTCACTGAGCTGGAAACCCCGGGCCAGGCTGGAGCGACGGAAGACACACCAATTTCCGAGGAGCCTGAACAGAAGGACGAGGATGAATGGAGTCTTGGCCTGTCTAAAAAGGACAGGAAAGAGAAAAAGAAGGAAAAGACCTTGGAATCCGAGGCTGCCGAGAGCTCACCACTTTCTGAAGAGGCAACGATTGCCCAGGAGCCAGAGGTTGCGAAGGAGGCAGCCGAGGACAATATGTGGAGCGGCACAGTTTCAAAGGAAGACGATGAGAAAAAGAAGAAGCCCGAGCTGGGCTCTCAAGGTGAGAACCTCGCTGAAACGACTGGCCCCGCGGAAGACCCCATGAACATCCAAGACTCTCCGACCACAGTCGAGACTGAGCGAGAAGCCGCCGTGGACACCGCAACGGCGTCTGAACCCCTGCAGGACCTTGAAATAAAGAACGCCCCGTCGCTTGATGCTTCTGGAACGAGAAGTGAACCACCAACTGCAGATGTCGTCGAGGGCGAACTCAAGGACATCCCTGCGACTGAACCCAAGGAAACAGAGGGCCAGCGCGAGCAAGAACAAGTTGTTACGGAAGTGGCAACGGATGACTCGAAACACGACCAGGATTCACCTGCAAAGCAAAGTGTCGATGCTGAAGCTCGCCAAGTTGAGGCTTTTGCATGGGAAGAGCCTGGAGCCGAGGGAACGGGCGAAGCCGTCGAGCCCAGTTCCGAGATCCCTTCTGTCCCTGTTGAGGAACCTACACAGGAGCCGCCGCTGGCAGATACGGACATGGCTGAGCTGCAGGAGACTATTGCGCCTGTACGTGCTCCTGAGGACATTGAAATGCGTGACGCTGGCCAGAACGTCGAAGTTCCCAGTGAGGACACCCTTTCCACTCAAGTTGAGGAAGCCAAGGAGCCGGAGGGTTCAGATCAACAGGTCGACTTGACAAAGGATGTGGATGAACCTACCTCTGGAACGCAGAGCCAAGACAATGCCAGCTCCGAGGATCCCTGGGAAGCCATGCCACAGAGAAAGCTTTCCAAAAAGGACAAGAAGAAAAAGAAGAAGCAGGAAAGCCTGATCGAGGATCCCGTCGAGCCCGCAATTGAGGCGCCAAAGGAGACGGAGTCCACCTCTCCGCCCGAGCCGGCTGAGGCTGATTCTCCTATCATGCCCGAGGTCAAGCAAGACACCCCAGTGTTTGCTCAAGAGATCTCACAAGAACCCGAAGAGTGGTTGTCAACGAAGAAGTCAAAGAAAGACAAGAAGGCGCAGAAGCTTGCCCTGACCGCGACTGGTTTGGCAGCCGCAGGATTTGCGGCGCATTCAATCACGACGGAAAAGAATGAGACTCGAGAGCCACCAGCGACCGAAGAACTTTCTCAGTTTGAACCTGTTGGCTCATGGGCCGATGAGACGGAAGAGACTGCGCCAATTGTCCAGCCTGAGGATACTCCCCGGGAGCCTGAACCTGCGCAAGAGGACGACGGCTTTGCATTCCATATGCCGGCGAAGAAAAAGAAGGGAAAGAAAGGCAAGGCGAGTCTCGGTGCTGCCGAGCTTAGTTCCGAGAGCGGGTCAACATCCGAGCCCGAGCGGCCGGCCAAATATGCAGCCCCCGGACCCTGGCATTCCAAGAGTGGCGGTGAAGTGGCCCGCGATATTCATGCCACCGAGCCCGAATTAACCTCACATGCACCTGACGTCCCCGAGACAACTGTAGCAGACGACGAATGGGCAATGTCTGTCAAGAAAAAGGGAAAGAAAGGCAAGAAGGGGAAGGGGAGCGGCACGATGACGCCAGCAAATGAGCCGGATGTTTCTGCGCTGCTGGAGTCTACTGAACCCACCAGAGATCTCGTCGAAGCGACTCACATCTTTGAACCTGCAATGGAACCTATTCCTGAGCCTGTTCCTGAGCCTGCTGTCCCTGAACCTGAAGAGCCCAAGCCCGCGGAACCTGAAGAGACATCTCAGCCCGCAGAGGACAACGACGCTTGGGAATTCACGACAAAAAAGAGCAAGAAGGGCAAGAATGGGAGCGGCACGATGACGCCAGCAAACGAGCCGGATATTCCTGTGCAACCGGAGTCTACTGAATCCACCAGAGATCTCGTCGAAGAGACTCGCAGCTTTGAACCTACAATCGAGCCCGTTCCTGAGCCTGAGGAGCCCAAGTTCGCGGAGCCTGAAGAGACGCCTCGGCGCGCGGAGGGTAACGACATCTGGGCATCCACGACAGAGAAGAGCAATAAAGGAAGCGGCGTGGTGACACCTGCAAACGAGCCTGTACCTCCAGTGGAGTCCGAGTCAGCCGAGGCACCGCGAGAGGTGGCTGCAGAGACTCGTGACATTGAGCCAGCTGTTGAGACAGTCGTGGAACAGGAAGCACCTATGGTCAAAGAGCCCCAGGAACTCCCTCAGCTTGTAGAAGCTACCGCTGACGATGCTTGGGCATTCACAACCAAGAAAAAGGGCAAGAAGGGGAAGAAGGGCAAGTCGGGAAGTGGCACAATGACCCCAACGACTGGTCTCGATGACCAACCCATTGCAGTGGATGTGCTGCCCACTGAAGACAAGAACGAAACACCTCCATCGGCAGAGGCTGCTGCGACTGCTGATTCTGAGCCGCCAAGGCCGACTTGGATTCAGGAACCAACCCCTCCAGTCGAAGCTGAGGATGAGTGGGCGATGCCTACAAAGAAGAAGGGCAAGGGAAAGAAAAAAAAGGGCATACCCTTGTCCTCCTTGGATGAACCCACCACGCAGGCCGAAGGAGAGAGTGTTCAACCCGAGTTGCCCCAAGAGCCCAGCTCGACAGAAGATCAACTTGGAGAGCCCACCAGCAAGGACCTGGACGAAAGCCAGCCAATGGAATCGACTGTTGCTCCAAATGACAATGTTGAAGCTGCCAGAGACGCAATGGAGGTGGAGAAAGCGGAAGATTTCACTAATGCAGCAAAAACTGCCGAGCCAGAGCCCATGGCCTTGGATGAGGCTCCTGCCCTAGTCGATGACAACCCGGATGAGACGTGGGGTACTCCGGTGAAGAAGAAGTCGAAGAAGGACAAGAAGCGCAAGTCAAGTCAGGTCATGATTCTTGATTCTCCGCCAGACGACCCTGCCGCCCTGGAGGAAACGCCAGCCATCTCTTCTCAAGAACAGGACCGGGATACACCAATGGCGGACAAAGCAGGCCAAGAACAGCCTGCCAGCGAAGACTGGCTCGACGACTTTTCGGTCCCAAAGGCCAACTCCTCTGTTTCAAAAACCAAGAAAAAGAAGAAGAAGAAGAGCGTCGAACTGCCTGCGCGGGCTCCAGTCGGTTCGCAGACTCCACAAACGGTAGAGGCTCGAGAGGTCCCCGTCGAGACAGCAATTCCCGAGCCTACGCAAGAGCAAGTCGAGGAAATTGCAGAAGCCCCTAGCACTGAAGAGCCAACCTACGCAGGGGCCGATGCCTTTGACGACGTCTGGGAAAGTGATCCGAGACTGGCCGGCAAGGGAGGCATGGACGTGGATGAGAGCACGCTAGCCTGCACAGGTACAGATGCCTTTGACGATGTCTGGGACAGCGATCCCAATCCCGGATTACCCGGCAAGGGGCTGGATCAGAGCATGTCATTGACTGAAACGGAAATCAGCCGGAGCAAGGCGGTGGAGGATGAGCATGGTGAAAACTCGGGTCCCAGTACGGCTGGGGCGGCAGCAGCAGCTAGCGCTGTGGCTGGTGGCGTGGCCCTTCTCGCCGAAAGGTTTGGAGGCGGCAAGAAAAAGAAGAAGGGCAAGCAGAAGAAGATTGTGGACAAGAGGCAACCGCAGGAAGAGGACATCTTTGACGATCCAGCGCTATGGGAGAGTGCCGACAAGAAGAGTCTGCAGACGGAAGTGAAAGCCAGCACTGGCGAGGATTTCTGGGGAGGCGGTGATGAGAAGGCGGAGAAAAGCAGAACCAAAGAGGCTCTGCCGATGCTCATGAGTGAAAGCTTCACGGAGTCGGAGGAGGGCTGGAAAGAGACGGCTCGCCAAGGAGCGCCCCTGGACGATTATTTTACAGAGAGTCCAGTCTTGGGCCGAGGCGAGACGGCTCTCGTGAGGGCAGAGCTTGCTGGTCTTCTCCGCCGGGGATCCGAGGTGGAGGAGCCGGTCGGTGGGCTCTTGAGGGAGGCGAGGGATGCACCGGCTACGTTGGGAAGCCCATCCCCGGCCGTGAGCGAGTTCAGACGGTCGCCAACGCGTGCCCTGGCCGCTGTGGAAGAGGTGCCCGAGGCGGAGGCGGAGGCAGCAAAGTACGACTGGCCGACGCCCGAGATGAACCGCGACAGCGGGTTCGCAGCGGACTCGCCGGACGCGCAGCGGCCGCGGCCGCGGAGCAACCTGTTCAGCGACGAGCCGCAGCGGGACAGCGGCGTGCACWCGGGAGAGGGCGACGACTGGAGCGAGGGCGTGCCTCGCACACCGGAKCCGGCGGCGGAGAGGAGGCTGCGGCCGCCGCCGTACGGGACGCCGGTGCTGCGGGAGCCGGCGGCGGCAGAGGCGACGCCGGAGCCGGAGAAGCGGGCGGGCAAGAAGAAGAAGAGCTACGGGGAGCTTGCGGCTGCGACTGCGCTGGGAGGAGGAGGAGGAGGAGGGGGAGGAGGAGCAGCAGCAGCAGCAGCAGCGATAGCAGCAGCGATAGCAGCGACAGCAGCGACCGCAGCGAGCCGACAGCACCACGATGGCCAAGGCCGCAGCGCCAGCGACGGCCAGCAGCTCCAGCAGCTCCAGCAGCTCCAGCAGCCGCTGCGGGCCGAGCCTGGGCCGCTGGCGCCGCGCCGCTCCGCGTCCAACACCAGCCTCTCCCGCCACAGCCGCACGCCAGAGCCGCTCAGGTTTCGGCCTGAGAGTCCAGGCATCGGCGCCCAGCCAACCCCAACCCCAACCCCCCCGCTGCGGCGGGTGGACAGACGCATGAGCGGCGACCTGCGCGCTCTTCGCCAGCAAAGCTCCACCGCTGCGCTGACGCACGACCGAGACAAGGACAGACACTCGCAGCTCCCGGGCCCAGCGTCGTCGCCGCCGTCGCCGCCGCCGCCCGTCGCCAATGAGCGCCGCGTCCGCGCCTCCAGGGACCCGGACCGCGACACGGACCGCATCACGGACCGCATCACGGACCGCGACCGCGACCGCGACAACGACATGGCCGACGTCTACGACGGCTTCGGCGAGGGCCGCATCGGCTCGCCGCGCTCGCCCACCCGCCCCCACAGCATGCGCCGCCGCCAGAGCATGCAGGTCCTCGAGCTCGAGTCCCGGGTCGAGCAGCTCGTCGCCGAGAACCGCCTGCTGACCGACGCCCGCGCCCACGCCGAGCAGAACCTGAGCCAGCGCGCCGCCGCCGTCCTGTCCGACCGCGACGCCGAGATCGAGGCCCTGCGCCAGTCGCTGCAGTTCCTCCAGAACGAGGTCACCCGCCTGTCCGAGGTCAACGAGGGCCTCGCCAGCGCCAATGCCGAGCTGGCCAGCAAGGACACGGGCCGCTACGCCGACGTCTCGCGCGAGCTCAACCAGGCCCGCGGCGCCCACAGCGCCGTCAACCAGACCCTCGAGCAAAAGGACGCCGAGATCGCCGACCTGCGCGCCCAGCTCGACGCCGCCAAAGACCAGATCCGCGCCATGCAGCGCCAGATCCTCGACTCCAAGGCCGGCGACTCCGACTTCCTCACCATCCACGACGAGGACTACTTCGACAACCGCTGCCAGCAGCTCTGCTCCCACGTCCAGCAGTGGGTCCTGCGCTTCTCCAAGTTCTCCGACATGCGCGCCTGCCGTCTCACCAGCGAGATCAACGACGAGAAGACCATCGACCGCCTCGACAACGCCGTCCTCGACGGCTCCGATGTCGACGCATACCTCAACGACCGCGTCAAGCGCCGCGACATCTTCATGTCCATGACCATGAACATGATCTGGGAGTTTGTCTTCACCCGCTACCTGTTTGGCATGGATCGCGAGCAGCGCCAGAAGCTCAAGTCGCTCGAGAAGCTTCTGACCGACGTCGGCCCTGTTCAGGCCGTCCGGCAGTGGCGCGCCGTCACCCTGACCCTCCTCTCCAAGCGAGACAACTTCAAGGACCAGCGCGAGCTCGACACCGAGGCCGTTGTCCAGGCCATCTTCCAGACCCTCTGCAAGATTCTCCCTCCGCCCGGCAACCTCGAGAGCCAGATCCAGTCGCAGCTGCGCCGAGTCATGCGCGAGGCCGTCGACCTCTCCATTGCCATGCGCACGCAGCGAGCCGAGTACATGATGCTGCCACCTCTTCAGCCCGAGTACGACGCAGACGGCGAGCTGGCCGCCACCGTCCAGTTCGACGCCTCCATGATGAACGAGCGGAGCGGCAGCGTCTCCCTGACCAACGAGGAGCTCGAGTCACAGGGCGCTGTGGTTCGAGTCGTCCTCTTCCCCCTGGTCGTCAAGAGGGGAGACGACGCCGGCGTCGGCGAGGACAAGATCGTCGTCTGCCCGGCGCAGGTGCTCATCGCCCGCGACAAGGGCAACCGATACCTCACGCCGTCGAGCGACGCCGGCGGCGCATCGCTCGGTGCGCCCAGTCGCATCAGCGTCGTGACGGAAGCCACGGGTCAACCCGGAGCAGAGTACCTGGAGAGCAGTGTCTGAGGCGCTGCCGCGGAACATATATGCACATCCGCATTGGACATACAAAAAATGGGGACATGGTTTGGGTTTTCACGCACGTAATGTTATGTGTCTGTCTATTCTTTGGGTGGCCGACACAGGGTATGGATGGGCATGGCATGACTTCAAAGAGTTTACGATATTACCCTGGGAGTTTTTTATTTTATTTTATTWTTACGACATTTTTTCTCTCCTTGTCTTTCGATAGCGACAGATCGTGTTTCGCTGCTGTTTTGGTATTTTCCGGTTACGTTTGTCTGTGTGCGTTTGGCTGCTACGCTTTGCAATGTAGATACTGTATTGAAAAAACGAGCTTGCGCCCTGCGATGAGTTTACGAGTGACTAGGATTAGATCCATGAAATATATTTGCTCGCGGAATATCGCGAGCCGCAGTCCAGCCCTCTGCGGACCTCACAGGGTATCGTGTCATGTTCGTCCGCCATGACCTCTCAGTTACGACGACTCTCTGGCTCGTTCAATCGCCCAGCGCCAGCCCTTGAGAGCCTTCACGGTGCTCTCCGCCTCGTCCGCGCCGTGCGCCTGCGCGACCATGCCGACCAGCCACTCCATCCGCGTCGTCCGGCCCCTCTCGCCCTTCTCTAGGTCACGTGTCACAATCCCCGCGACGTTGGCCAGTGTCTGCGACGACACGCCGTTGGTCAGGGACCGCTGGCAGGATACGCATCTCTGCACGTGGCGTAGTACCTGGCGGTCGTTGAGATGGGACGCCTCCATGTACCACTGGCCCATCTGATCCAGCAGCTGCGCTTTGGCCTTGACTTCGCCTGCCGCTGCCTTGGGGCACGACTCCTTGCCGCTCGGGCGGGCGAGGTTGAGTACTTGCCAGACGCGCATGGGCTCCATCTTGGGGTCCTTGATCATCCGTTCAATGTACTTGGTCCATGCAGCCCAGTCCCATCTTCCTAGTTCCCGTCGCGATCCATCCTTGACGGCAATAGAGTCGTACAGTTGAACGGCTTGGTTGTGGTCGTTGCACGCCGCCGCCATCGCCTGGACGGCGTCCACTCGCATATGGCGGAGCGGCGGCGACGTGAGAGCTTGGGCTATGGTTTCAAATTCCCCAATGCCATTGATGCAAACACAGAGCTCCCGCATCCCGCTGTCCCGATTCTTCGAGGCCAAGAGCGCGAGAACAAGCCCAGTCCAACGTTGACTCATGGAGACGTATTCCGCCTCCATCAGCATCTTGCTTTGTTCTCTCTCGATAGCACCCGTCGCGATGGCCCGCGCCGCCAAGAGCTGCCATAGTTGCATGCTATGCAGACGGACGCCTGGTTCGACAGACGCCCTATACGCAGCGAGAAACTCTTGGGTCGTTGCGCGAGTGTCATATGCCTTGATAATCTGCCAGGCGAACCGTAACCTCCTAGCTGCCTCTGTGACCCAGTCTTGCTGTTGTAAGAAGCTTTTCATGCTGTCGTCGAGGTACTGCCGCTGCACAGCGCTTAGGTTTCGCAGAGCGTTGCTGAATCTGGCCGCTCGAGCTGACCAGTGAGAAAACAGATTGTGGCGGTTTGCCTGAGCTGTCACGAACGCGCGCGCCAGCCCAGCTATCTGGTCCGAGGGAATCTGCGCCCGCAGAGAAGCAGGCATCACATCCATCAGCCGCCAGAATAATTGGATATCATGGTTCGTTCCGTTCGTGTCGCATATCTTCTCGGCAAGAGTCATCCACAGCTCGTGAGAAACCGCGTTTCCATCCCGTTTCTGAACATCAGCCATGGCGGACAGGAGGGTTCGTCGAATCATGGCGGCTATCCTGTTCGCCGTCTCCAAAACCGGGATTCGACTCCTTGTTGCCAAGTCGAGAGGATCTAAAGCGGCGACCAGAGCCTCAATAGACAGGTCTCTGCGCTCGACTCTGCGCCGCAACGAGCGTCGACATGTCCTGCACAAACGAAACAATGTCTCCTCATTGGCTTCGTCCAAAGTATGTATGCTCGTTCGGAGCTTCATAATCTCCCTTGGGAGGTCTCGTGAAGGAGCTGCTTCGCGTACCCATGTTTCAGGAATCGCCTCTTGTTCCGCCGTGTTGTCGAGCGCCAGGGCTTCTACAGCCACGGTGCCGGCTGTGGCGATGTCGGCTAGTGGTGGGATGAAGGGCTTGTCCGCGCCAGGGTTCTCGAGCCAGCTAATGAGGTTGTTGAACAGCCCAGACACGGTCAATTGCTGGTTCTTTTGCCTTCGGTACGATGGAGCGGTCGGCGCTTCCCATTGCGGCATACCCGTGGTGGAGGGTACGTCGAACTGCCAGATGGGAGGGTATGCGGACGACGTCGGCATGAGACCCGTCATGTGCCGCTTGCCTAGCCGGCGGCGACTCTCGAAGGGCCCTGTGTGGGAGCTAATACGCCGGCACGGCAGCATAATTGCGCGGTGGTATTGCTCAATGGCCTGAGCGAGCATCGAGTCTGTGACCCAGACGCCGACCTGCGAGGCGGCCGCCCGTTGGGAGACGGTGCGCCGGCATTGCGCCGGAGTCCGCAGGGGCATTGGCGGAGAGGGGTTCGCTGAGGCTAATTCCCAACCAATTGTAGCTACATTGCCTGGTGATGATGGTCGAGATGAGCTCGTGAGGATGCGACTTGGAGGTGTGTTGTGAGATTGAAGACAATTCGTGCTTGGGTGTCCGGGAAACGGCAAAACGTAAACCCGATGTTATTGGCAATGCCGGGTCACCCTCCTGCTGAAAGCGCTGTTTTGGCAGCTGTGGGCACTCGTAGTTCGCCGAAAGGAGCCCCCAATCTTGCAGTGATCCCTGCAGCAGTGGCAGCGATCCCCCCAAGGCTCAGGGTAATACATGCTTCCCGAACGCTCTGCGCAATCACTGACCACATCACCTACCGACTTGTCCTCATCAACGTCCCCTGAACATGATTCCAGTGCCATAACCATTGCGGCAGAAAGAACACGCGGCAGAGCATACAAGTCTGCAACTCTCCTTTACTGCTTCTTCTTTTGCTATATCGGGATTGCCGGGCGCGCCGTGTTCTATGGCTGCGCAATCGCTCTAGTATATCCGTCGCGATCCACGCTGCTCGAGTCGTCGCCAGATGGAGCCCATCGTGTATGAGGAGACGCCGTTGGCCGACTACCTCAAGGGTGAGCGAGCCGATAGCCATGAGCCCCTCTCCGTAACCCGGATCGCGAGTTCTGACAAGGCCGCAGATGGCGGAGGCGAGTCGGAGGCAGACTGGGCTCCCATCGGCAGCTCGCCGCTGCGACCATCGTCTTCGCAATCGGACTCGTCGGCGCCGCCCAGTCCCTCGCCGTTCGCGCCCACTGGCCGACCGCTGGTGAAGGCCCGGTTCCGAAGCAAGATGCCCAGCGCGTTGCGGCCAGATGAGTCGCGCTCCACGACCCTGCGAGCCATTAGGAGGAACTGCTCTGTACGATTTGCGCCGCCCTCCTCCCATTCGACTGTTGCTGACCACGCATGGATTTGAACAGGCCGCCGTGGTGGCAAGCATCGATCGCGTCGACAATGCAAAGTTTCTCGAACAGTTTCGATACACGATCATCGCTTCGCAACTCCTGAGTGGACATTCCATTTTGAGCTACCGGCCTCTGGCTCCAAGTCCGGCCTGCGCCACGACAGAGAACAAACACCAGTCACTCCTCTCAAACGAAGGCATTATTGCATCGATCTTGGGAGCCTTGGCAGTCGCAGTTATATTGAGCTGGGCCCGTGGTTGTGCATCGTCATACGTGACTCGGAAGCGCATGGCGCTTCTGCTGGTTGTGGTCGCCGTGTCGGCCTTCCTGGGGCAAGTCTACTTGAGGCGGCAATGGCTTCGCTACCGAAGAGAACAATCCTTGTCCGAGATTACAGCGTTCGTGTCCAACTCGCATGATTTTGACAGCGTAACTGAGGCCACCCTGTCGTTGGTTCAAGAGGTTGAGCTGGTCTCTCGGGGATATCGAATGTTGGTTGCGTCTGCACCTTATCGCATGACCCTTTGAAACTGAGCCTTCTTCTAGCAGTGCACCATTGCCTCCTATAAGCCGGCTTGAGGACCGCAACCAGAGCCGAAAGTGTGTTCGCTTACGGAAGGCTCTAAAGAACTCCTTCGGCGACGTCCTTACGAAATATAACCAGGTGTCCAGTGTCGTCAAGGGCTTTTCGGAGCAGACGGAGCTCGAAAAGTACTACGACATGTATGACATCAGTGACTTTGACATCTCGGATGCCTTTCGGGGCTTCAGCCAGGCGGAGTTTGAGGACCCGGAATCATTACGGACGCTGAAAATCTTGGCCGCGCGCTTCCACACGACGCGCAAGATGCTCCTCTGCGCACTGCTAGCTCTTGACGCAAGTGGGGAAGGCGCCGACCTGCTCCGCTGGACTACCGCAGTTGAGGCACTTCGAAGTTTGAATGCCTCTACCAAGGCTTCGTATGACAAAGTACGGACAATACTGAGCGAGGAAGAATGTATGAATTACCCGACCCCAGCGTCACTTGGCATGTGTTGGTGCTGACTTGGATTTCCAGCTTTCTCTATGCCTCCGACTCCAAAAGGGCCAATGACGCCAGGCAGGGAGCGGTGGCGCTCTCAGCTCCGAAAGCTCAACTCTCTGTCGACCGGAATTCGGGGCTTGCAGGCCAAGCTCCACCTGTTGAGAGAGGAGTCGGACAGAGCCCTGGATGATTCCAACGACATCTCGGAAATGGGGCCCAACTTGATGTCGCAGTACGAGTCCATTGGAGTAGACCTCAAGGGGCTCATGACGGCGTGGGAAGACGGCAAGGCGGCGCTGGCTCTCGGAATCGATAGAAACGAGAAGAGACTGTCGTCGATGAGCACCGTGCTATCGCCAACCAGCTCGCTCAGCGGGCTCACAACGGTTGGCGAAGGCGGTGCCGCAGAAGCCTTGAAAGCGCTGACGGGCGAGTCGCCTCCCAATTCTGAACCGGCGGAGCCCGAGACGCCTGAAGTATTTGAGGCAGTGGCTCTACCCCGTCCGCGGAGCGTACTCAGGAGAGAAGAGAGGATTGTGAAGATGAAGGAGGACAGGGAGCAAAAGGCACAGGCTCGGCAGCAGATGGATGCGACGCGGGGGATGCTCCGAGAGCTGGAAACCGTCATCAACCTGCGGCCAAAGACCCGTGTCAGCGCTCCACCTTCCTCGGCGCGGATCGTCTCGGTGTGACGGACTGGGAGGCATCTTGTTTTGCTTTGTTCTCACTGTACAAATAACAGCAGGCACGCCGCGGCCTCATGGGTTTCTTGGATATTGGCGTCTGTATTAGACGGTTTGGGTACGGGATGGGTTCTGAGTCTGCGGGGGAACATGACGGTCTCGTGGCTTACATTGGGGAGTTTATTAGCAAGGGCGCTTCCTCCTATTTTCCCTAGGCTGGTATTATGCCACATGTATATACGTGCCTTGCATGGGCTATATTTTCATAACTATCCATGGTGGAGGCCCGTGTAGTTTATATGACGAGAGTCTTTCTTATGTTAGGGAAAGTTCTCCCGGTGGAGCATGGACGTGCCGCTGAGGAACATAGAAGTACGGACAATTCGAGATGTAGGATCTATTGGTAGAGTAATCCGTACGGAGGTACGGAGTACTTTGTACTTTGCATGAAATACTGAGTTCTATTCCTGACGCTGAAACGCATGGAGTGGAAAATGTTTTCGCCGCGGATTTGCCCCCCGCGTAGAGTTGGCGTCGCAGCGAGGACCGTCGCCCCCGCCCAGACGCGTCTTAATTATTGCCCCATGCCCTCCCCGCGCGCGCACGCGTGTAAAGTGCCTGCCCTCTGCCCTGGCCTGCCAACTGCTTCCCAAATCCCAAATCCGCACACAAACACGCAGCCATTTGGACGCCACTCCAATCTGTCAGCCCGACTTCGGCCTTTCTGACTTTGATATTCCTTCCCCCTCTTCTCGCCTTTCACGAATCGCCCTTCACACTCTGACGGTGCGTGCCCTCATTATTCTCGCCAGCGAGGCGTTGCTGCCGTTGGGCCATGCCAGCTAACCTCGGCAGCAGAGATGTTGGAAGCACGGCTTGAGCAGGCTAATATCCTGAAGAAGGTATCCCCCCAATCCACCTCGACTGCTCCCAGCCGTCGCCTCCCTCCCATGACCAAGCCTGCGCCGAATGCTGACTGCGACGTGCACCGCAGGTAGTTGATGCCATCAAGGACCTCGTCCAGGACTGCAACTTCGATTGCAATGACTCGGGCATCGCCCTGCAGGCCATGGACAACTCCCATGTCGCCCTGGTCTCCATGATGCTCAAGGCCGAGGCCTTCTCGCCCTACCGATGCGACCGCAACATTGCCCTCGGTGTCAACCTGACGTCGCTGGCCAAGGTCCTGCGCGCCGCCCAAAACGAGGACATCCTGACGCTCAAAGCCGAGGACGCCCCCGACGTCCTGAACCTGGTCTTTGAGAGCAGCGAGAACGACCGCATTAGCGAGTACGACCTCAAGCTCATGGATATTGACCAGGAGCACCTGGGCATCCCCGAGACCGAGTACGCGTCCTCGGTTTCCATGCCCGCGTCTGAGTTCCGGAGGATCTGCACAGATTTGGCTGCCATGTCGGAATCAGGTACACTTTGCACTGCTTCACCGAGCGTGACTTGGTTCCTTTGCTGACGGTGGACCTTTAGTGAACATCGAGGCGACCAAGGACGGCGTCAAGTTCACCAGCAATGGTGACATTGGCAACGGATCCGTCACCCTGCGAAGCCACACCAACGTCGAGAAACCGGAGCTCAACGTCGACATTGAGCTGACGGAGCCCGTGTCTCTGACCTTTTCCCTCAAGTACCTAGTCAACTTCTGCAAGGCTGCCGCCCTGTCCAACCAGGTCAAGATCTGCCTGTCCAGCGAGGTCCCCCTGCTGGTCGAGTACAACCTGTCTGGCAGCAGCTACCTGCGGTTCTACCTGGCGCCAAAGGTGCGTTTTCCTCTGCCATGCCCAGTTCTTCACAGGCTAATAAAGACCCGCATAGATTGGCGATGACGAGTAATTGCCCCTAGTATAATATACGAGACAGGTGTGGGCTGGCGTTGAGGGAACGCAGCGTGATGCCATGGGCCGCGACACCTGGAGCCGAGGACCAGCCAGAACGGGAACGAATGGGACGCGGGAGGCTCTCGAGTTTCTTGGTATCTAGAAGATAGCCAGGGGGCGACGTGATGGATCACCAAGTATTTTTCAGTCGATGATGGGTCACGACGTGGCTCTCGATCAGTGATCAAGAAACCAGCCGTTGAAACTCGAGTATAATATATGCAAGTGTCATTCTTTAGCGAGTACATTATCTTGCCCTCAAATACCCTGAGCACGACGCCGTTCCAAGCGTCGACAAGAACCCCCAACAGATTCGCGGGAAGGGGAGGAGGGTAGAGTTTGATCATCGGAGTTGATTTAGTCGCTGCTTCGTAGTTCTAATCCATTTCCACCACCTCTCCCTCTGACATGCCCTTTAGCAAAGTTGCCTTGAGCTCTCTCTCGATGCCTGCGGGCAAGGATGGCCTGATATCGGAATCGGGGATAGTGTCGCTTGATGTCTCATTTCTTCTTTCTGTCCCGTCCCTGTCCCAATCCATAACCTTCGTCTCCCAATCCACGTCACTATCCTCGCCAGACGATGCCAAATCATATTCGTCCATACTGCCTGCTCCTCGCTTCCTCTTCAATAACGGGGTTGCGGCTTGGNCGTAGTTCTAATCCATTTCCACCACCTCTCCCTCTGACATGCCCTTTAGCAAAGTTGCCTTGAGCTCTCTCTCGATGCCTGCGGGCAAGGATGGCCTGATATCGGAATCGGGGATAGTGTCGCTTGATGTCTGATCTCTTCTTTCTGTCCCGTCCCAGTCCCAATTCATAGCCTTCGTCTCCCAATCCACGTCATTATCCTCGCCAGACGATGCAAAATCATGTTCGTCCATACTACCTGCTCCTGACTTCCTCTTCAATAACGGGGTTGCGGCTTGGGATCTTCCACCACCGTAGAAACTCTTGAGTTGTGACCCAGTAAGATACTCCATGTTATACGCCATCTCGTTTTCATTATTTGCAGAGAGTCGAATAACGTGACGTGGCAAGCCTGAGGTAATGAAGGTCTTGACATGAAGAAGGATAGCCCAAGCAAAGCGTGCAAAGAGAAAATAATGGGAATCTAGAGGGAGGTGCTGGACAAGAGTATTGTGATACGTAGGCCARAGTTCAGCTGCCGCCTTTGAAATAAGATGTGTGGCGAACTGAGGAGAGGAACCGGCGTTGAAAATCTTTGGGTAAATAACGAACCATCGCGCGTCGAAGGACTTGTGTAAATCCGACTTTAGCGAAAGAAGATTACTTCGATCATTGATGTCGAGAGCGATGTCGACTCCATAAGTCGCCATTCTATTTCTTTCGTACCAGGGTGCTTCCTGCTTTGGTATGAGATGGGCTTCTTCGATAGCAAAAGAAAAATTCGTAATTCCACAACGAGAGGATATAGCAGAAGGACCAGGAGGTCGAGGCCAGGAATCCGGGATCCGGTTATGAGGAAATTCCCAATCCTGAAAGCTTGGCACGATAGGATATTTATCTATATAAAAAATTAATAAAAGCTCTAGAAGATAAATTACAAATACATACCGGGCCCGTTACCAACAATCAGGTAATATTGCATTTCCGTTAAGATGCCGTCTGACGGTGTAGTAACTGGTACTTGGCCTTCCTTGTCTAAGGTTAAACGGCCAGTATCGAAGGCATTCCCGGCTATTATCTGACAGGCAAGAAGAGCCATTCCATGGTATACGCCAAATATACCATTCTCTGCTGCATGGTCAACGCGTGGGAGATGCATCAATACATTGGTAGGTTCTGGGTAGCCCGGGTGGAGGAATAGGATCGGGGGTCGAGTTACTAGTTCGGCAGACGGGATTGGGTATGCTTGACAGCGCAGCGGAATTGCAGCCATGTCGAACGTAATTCGTTGATCAAGGTCGTTGGTGATGGAGGTTGAAGAGAAAAACAAGTCGAATGGCGGTGTTTCGTAAGTTATGTAGGCCAGCGGTCGGTCACGTGTTATGGTGCCAGGGTAGGAGCAGGGCGCCATCGCATTTGACTTTGCGCCGGCGACAGCCTACATGACCCAACGGACACTCTATCTAGAAAGAGCTGCCTATTTGGCGGACCGTTGACGATAATGACTCGATTCATGCTTTGCTGTTACTTGTTCCATTGGCACCCATGTGGTTATGACGAATGCGCTTGCTGATTTCGGCGTACTGTACGGACTCTGGTGGTCACGATAAGTAAGAGGCGAACCGAACCGAGGCAACGCGGGGAGGCGCCCGGTCCGGTCGGAGCTGCCTTGCCGGCCGGGCATTATTAGCGGGGCAATCAATCAATCGCATTTGTTCCGACAACGCCTGACTCAAAACAAGTCGTTGCGCCCTTTGTTCTAGAACTCGCTCGCTCTCGCTCGCCCCGATCTCAGCAGCAAAGAATCTTCAGCCCCTGGACGCGGAGCTGCCACCAAAAAAGAGCGTCCAATCCATCTTCCCCATTGAGCCGCTGCGCGGGGATTGCCCAATTATACGCACAGCATGTCGGCGAACCCCTCCATGCCCGCCACGCGGGTCCTGGCCGTTGCCAGCCATGTGCGTTTGTCCCGCAGCTTGCTGCCCGTGCCTGTGTCCTGGACAACATGCTGACGTTGCATCCCAGGTCGTATCAGGGTATGGTCAGGCCTGGGAAGGGCCCCTTTAGGTGGTTGGTTCACGGTGTTAATGTTAGGGTCCAGTTACGTCGGGAACAAGATTGCCGTCTTCGTGCTTCAATCGCTAGGATGCGATGTTGCAGCCCTGAATACGGTACAGTTCAGTACGTGCGGGCCACGCTGTGTGCATAGAGAAAGACTCKCTCATTAACGCACCTGCAGGTAACCATACGGGATACAGGCAATGGACGGGCACAAAGGTCTCGGCCCAGGAGATCACAGACCTGTACAACGGGCTGAGGCAATCATACCTGGACGACTTTGACATGATGCTCTCCGGATACATTCCTGGTGCAGAAGCGGTCGTTGCGGTCGGAGCCATCGCAAAGGAGCTCAAGGAAAAGAATCGGGGCACGCCTGGCAAGTTCTTCTGGGTCCTGGACCCGGTCATGGGAGACAATGGCAAGATATACGTCGCTGAGGATGTTGTCCCGGCGTACAAGTCCCTGGTGCCGTATGCAGACTTGATTCTACCAAACCAGTTCGAGGCCGAGTACGTGGTGCATCCTACCGCTAACATCCCCTGAAACTGACATGCTACAGGCTCCTTTCCGAGGTCAAGATCGTTGATATGGAAAGCTTGAACCAGGCGATCCAGGCGCTACACGACAAATACCACATCCCGCACGTCGTCATCACCTCAGTTAAGTTCTCCGCCCCCGACCACCCGGCAGACCACCTTTCAGTGGTCGGCTCCAGCATAACGTCGAGCGGCAAGGCGCGACTCTTCAAGATTGTCTTTCCCTCGATCGACTGCTACTTCTGCGGCACGGGCGACATGTTCGGCGCCCTCATCACGATGCGCATGCGCGAGGCCGTGGAGAATGTGCCTGGTCTGAGCCAGCGGCCAAGCTGGTTGAGCGACGACAGCACCTCGGTGCTGGAGATGCCGCTAGCAAAGGCTATCGAGAAGGTTCTGGCGAGCATGCACGAAGTGCTGTCCAAAACGAGAGACGGGATGGCCGCCGTCGTGGAGCGTACCAGAGCTGCAATGACGGAGGAAGACATGAGCGATGAGAAGAAGGCGCATTTTGTCAAGACTAAGGCGGCCGAGCTGCAGCTGGTGCAAAACCTGAACTGTCTGCGGACTCCGATGGTAGAATTCAAGTCGAAAGCAATATAGAGAGACAAAGTAAACATAGGAGAGAAGAAAAACGGAGTAGAAGAGCGTCATCAATAGAAATAGCATCAAATGCGCTAGAATCTCCATCGATTCCCGTCACGGGGCATTCGGGGCACTTGAGCACGCTTCATCAATTGTCGGTTATGTGCGTCTGGATATTGATTTTATCCTTGGCCCCGTCTCATTCTCAAGCCCAGTCTAGATTAAACTCGACCCAAAGTCATAAACGTCGTTATAAATCGGGACCCCGTCTAGGAGTCACACCACATAGCACCCACGCTTCATTGCTTGCCCGTGCTACCGAAGCCGCCAGCGCCGCGGACGCTCTCCTCGAGCTCCTGGACCTCGACGACGTTGGGGGTGACGATGCGCTCGAGGACCAGCTGGGCGATGCGGTCGCCCTCCTTAATGGCGTAGTCAGCGTCGGCGTGGTTGAAAAGCAGCACCTTGACCTGCCCACGGTAGTCGGCGTCGATGACGCCCGCGCCTGTGTCAATGAAATGCTTGGAGGCGAGGCCGGAGCGGGGGGCGATGCGGCCGTCTAAACACGATCCTGTATCAGCATTTGCGCTCCCTCAGCTACCACCAGTGATGGTGCAACTTACAGGTCCCGGCGGGAACGGCGATGCTAATGTCCGTGTCGACAAGCACCTTGCCCCTCGCGGGCACGGTGGTGTCCCGCGCGGCATAGACGTCGTAGCCGGCGGCGAAGGCACTGCCACGCGTGGGCAGCCGGGCCTTGTCGGAGAGCTTCTTGACCTGCAGCGCGGGGACAGCGTCCATGCCGTGGTCGGTGGTCTTGACGCGCTTCGCCGGCGGGGAGGAAGCGGTGTTGTTGGTGGCTTCGGCGGCGGCAGTCATTGTTTATCTTGGGCTGAAGAGCGAGGACGAAAGAGGGCCGAAATTGTTCGGGAGTTGGATGGTTTGAAGTGAAGCTATAGAGGGCAAAGGTGTGACGCGACACGCGACTGTCGCGTAGAGCTGGGGACCTAGAGGGGCTGCCAATTAACTGGCCAATCGCCGCCGGGTGGTTCCTGATAGTGGGCCCTGCGTGCACTGTCAGCTCAAACCTTCAAATCTCAAACGGCTCAGTGAAGAACGTTGCATTCCATCACTTCTGCCCTTTTAAACGCAAGCCCGCGCCGGGTCTTTTCAATTGAAATCGCTGAGCGCATTGACGTCTTATCTTATTCATACAGCGCCGATTGGAATGACGATTTCGCTACCATTTCGAGCTTGCGAAGCCGCCACGCTCGGACCCAGGCGATGCCAATCATCCTCGAAAACGCAGTAATGGGCCAACCATCTCAGAACTTATGGACGACTTACCCTGGGACGGCGACACGTCCCAAGCGAGAGATCCCCTGCGGCATGTCCCTGTCTTCGTGGATCACTGACTGGGAACCTTGGAACCAGGAAATGGACGTGCTCGCGAGGTTATGAGGGATCTGGGACTACTTCGTACGTTGATCCTAAGGGACTAAACAACTCGAGCCGCCTGCCTACCCGTCCCGCCATACCAAAGCTTCCTGCTGTCGAGAGCATTGCAAAGAGAATGCAGAATGATACGGACGAGGAGTATAACCTTCGTCTACAGCAGCATAGGCTCTAGCTGGAGCTCGTCAACCGCGAGTACATAGCTCGTCTGTCCGGACGGGTGGTATCGCTGAAGGGGAGGCTGTGACAGCACAGTGACTACCTAGCTTCCGGCGATTTACCAAGCAGCATTGACTGAAGCTCCGTGAACGTATTGTACCATGCCTTGGAGGGTTTCTTGCTTCGAGGACATTGCGGGTTCGTGATATCGATGAGAGGGCCCATGGCAGTCGTCAGCGTCTGCATATCGTGCTCATCAGCCTATTGCTGGGAAAATGCGCGCTTCATGCCGCTCTAGAGGACCTGGCGGTTTGGGAGACATGCCTGTTGAAACTGTCGGCATATTTGTTGACTCTTGAACCGTCAGGTAATGTCGGACAATAACTTCGATTGTCGGGGACGGATCTTGCCTGCCACATAGGCGGCCAAGCTTGAGCTCATGGGTGCTCATCAATATGCCTGGACTAAAGTGCCCGTGAGCGGTACGGTGAATTCTCGGTGAAGGCAGCAGTGAATGCCGCAGCACCGAGAGCCGCAAACAGCAGCAAGCTCATTTTCACTCGGTATTGCTGTATTGCACAAACTATACCGACTAATGAGAAATTGGCATGCTAATTATGACGATGCCCTTGTTCGAGAAAGGAAGGATGACGATGCATCCGCTAGGACGTGGCCAAGATCCAAACAGCCGTCTAATTCCACTGACCCTAGCACTCACCGAGCTTTTGATAAGTAGGCGTCCCACGCATTCTTCTTCTTTGCAATGGCCTTGGAAATCTCCGTCGTCCGCGTGCCCTCGTCCAGCCATGGGAGGATCCTGTTCTCGATGTCGTGCACCCAATACGGGCTCACGTCTCTCATCTTGCGCTGGACTGCGCCATCCACCGTTTGAACGACGCATCGCCCGTAATCATCCCACGTCGGCGCACCCCGTGCCACTCCCCTGCTGTTTCCCTGAGACAGCACGTCGCCGGGGGCGATAGCTAAGCAGTCGACGTGGCTCGACGCAAAGGACGCCTCGAGCTCACGCGCGAGACCGCGGCTAAAGGCCAGGTTGAAGGCCTTGGTCGCGCCGTACATGGTCAGCCAGGGCACGCCGCAGTGGGCCGCCGAGCTCGAGTTGATGATGAGCGAACGTTCGCCCGGGTTTGCGGGCCTACGGCTTAGGATAGGCAGCATTAGGGTCGTCAAGCGGGCCATGAAGCGGGCGTTCATGTTGATGACGGCGTCGACGTCGGCACACGAGTACGTAGCCATCTCGCGCATGGGGGGCAGCTCGATGGGGCAACCGCCGACGTTGTTGACAAGTATGGAGACGTGCAGCTCGTCGAATGACTTGACGGCGACTGCCATGTCGGTAGGCGTGGCTGTTCGCACGTCCATGACGAGGATGCGAACTGAGGCCCTAGGCGTGGCTTTTTGGAGGGCCTGCCTTGCTTGGGCGAGCTCATAGGCTAGGTGCCCGAGGAGGATGACACCGAAGCCCTGCTTGACGAGCTCCTGGGCGATGCCAAGGCCGATGCCAGCGCTGGCGCCGGTGATGAGGGCATACGTCGGGTCAGGCCCCTTGCGTTTGTATGAGTTTAGGGGGCGTAATGGTTTGATGAAGTGGAGAGCGAAAAAGTCGAGGGCGACGTATACAGCATAGAGGAGAGTTGCGCCGCCGACAACGGCCAATGCGCGTACCCAGGGGCTGGTCATGTTGGGCTTGTCATGTTGGGCTGGCGAGGACCAACGTTGTATTAATGATGATGATATGTTTGTTGGTCAGACACGAAGCTCTATAGGGTAGGTAGCCGGGAAAACCTCGGATAATTATCTTGTCGGTGACCAGAGACGGGTGAAAGGCACCGAGCCTGACCATTGCGGTCTCTTGTTACCTACAGAATAAAAGTCGCAGACTCTCAGAGCGAGACTACAGTCCTATCGACGCGCGGAAGATGGCTCCCTCTCGTTGAAAAAAATCGACACGCTGCTGGTTCGAACCGCAGCTGCTCTGCCTGCAGGCCGATGACTCAGCGCCGCCAGGTGGACACAGGCGTTGGCAAAGTTTTGGCGCTTCCCCACTCGGCCAAAACCACAACATCGCAGCACCCCGCTGACGATTTTTCTCATAACTCTTCCGCACCACACCCGCACCACCCGCTCCACCAGCGCAAGCATCATATCAACCATCATCGCTCGTGTTAGCTGAAGCTTCGACGTGCTCATCGCAGTGGTCCGTCTCGGCTGGGGTTTCTTGATACTGGGGTCTCGCCGGAGACGCCCACAAGGAGGAGAGAGGGATTTTCGCTGCAAACAAACAGCAATCGTGCCATCGATTCGACGGATGCTCACCTATCCTAGCACAATCGCCTCTTGTCGCCAGCTCACCATCGTCTCATCACCATACGTCAGCCACTGTCATTCTTGCGCCCAGACTCGCTTGACATCATGTCTTCTTTCCTGACGCCAGCCAAGAAGCCCGCGCCAGGCGGTTGCCCCAAGCCGCGCTTCGCAAGGCCCAACCCCATCCGAGCCATTCGCGAGCGCGAGCAGCGTCGTCAAGCCGCAGCGCAGCAGTCTCAGGCCTCATCCGCCTCGGCCAACAGGAACGCCTCCGTCGCCGCGCCTGCCCGCCAGCAATGCCCCAACAAGGCCTGTCCCAAGCCCAATGTCATCGACGGCACCTGCCAGACCTGTGGTCGTGTTGCCGACGACAGCAACATCGTCGCCGAGGTCCAGTTCGGCGAGACGTCTTCGGGCGCCGCCATCGTCCAGGGCTCCTTTGTCGGCGCTGACCAGGCCGGCGTCCGTAGCATGGGTCCCGCGTTCAGGAGAGTTGGCGGCTCTGAGGACAGGGAGAAGAGCATCCGCGAGGCGCGCGGCCTCATGCAGGGCTACGCCCAGCAGCTCAACGTCAGCGACAGCCTCGTCACCGCCGGCAGCCAGGTCTTCAAGCTGGCCTCGGGCGCCAACTTTATCCAAGGACGCACCCTCGCTAGCGTCGCTGCCGTCTGTCTCTACGCTGCCTGCCGAGCCGAGCCGCCGTGCAAGGTCATGCTCATCGACCTGGCCGACCTGGTCCAGCTCAACGTCTTCAAGCTGGGCCGCATCTTCAAGAAGCTCAACGAGGTGGTGCCCATCGGCAACGACGGCCTGATCCCAGTGTACCCAGAGGATCTGATCTGGCGGTTTGCGACCAAGATGGAGTTTCACCAGGAGACGGCCAAGGTTGCCGAAGACGCCGTCCGACTCGTCAAGCGTATGAGCCGCGATTGGATGGTCATGGGACGACGGCCGTCTGGAATCTGCGGCGCGTGTTTGCTCATGGCGGCTCGCATGCACAACTTTCGAAGGACCGTGCGCGAGGTCGTCTACATTGTCAAGGTCACCAATCACACCATACAAAACCGGTTGCAGGAGTTCAACTTTACAGAGTCAAGCAAAATGTCAGTCGAGGATTTCTTGAAGCAGGACTTTCTGGAGAGCTCTCACGACCCGCCCTCGTTCTACCGCAAGTCGGACGAGTACAAGAAGATGGTGGACGACAAGTCGCGGAAGCGAAAGCGGAGCGATGCTGAGGAGGGTGAAGACGGCGAAGAGGAAACGGCGGAACCCGAGCCTGAAACGACAAAACGCCAGCGAAGGATGACAGACGCCGGCGCGGACCTCTCCAAGGCCCCGGCCATCAAATTTCGCCGCGACGCTGACGGCTTCATCATCCCGCCTCTTCCGTCCCAGATCCCACGTGACGACCCTGAAGCCGAGGCGAACAAAGAAAATGGAGATGACGAGAGCCTCGAGAAGCTGGCAGATGAGTTTGGCGACGCCCTTGATGAAGAGGACCCAGAGTCGGAGGGTGCTTCCGGAAAGCGTCGACGTGTGCCCCCTAAACCCCAGCTTCCCATCAACGACGAGTGGGAGCAGGACGAGCAGGAGCTCGAGGGCCAGATCGAGGAAATATTCAACGACCCTCTCACCTACCAGCACGCCCTCGCCTACTCCAACGCCGAGCAGCGGGCCAGGATACACACCAGCTGGGCGCTCAAGCAGCGGCCCCAAAAGGAGGTGTCCATGGCGGTGGACATTGCCGACGACGAGTTTGCCGACGACCCCGAGGTGCTCAACTGTCTGCTGTCGCCGGACGAGGCCCGCATCAAGGAGCTGATCTGGGTGAACCAGAACAAGGACTGGCTGCGACAACATCAGGAAAAGGTGTTTCGACGCAAGATGGAAGCGGAGCGCCCGAAGCAGACGCGCCGGCGGAGGAAGCGGGCGAGGATGGGAGAGGGCCAGACGAGCCCGGCCAGCTCCGCGGCCGAGGCGGCCATCAACGTGGCCAAGGACAGGGCGTGGTCCAAGAGGATCAACTACGACGCCATCCGCAGCATCTTTGACGTGCCCAACGCCGGGGGCCTGGGATCGGCGGCGACGAGCCGCAAGACCAGCCTGGCGGGTAGCACCCTGGGCGCGGAGGATGCCAACGATGAGCCGGAGGAGAGCGTCGTCGGCGAGGACGAGCAGGTAGGGGACGAGTACGAGGAGCCGGAAGAGTTTGGCGAGGGCGAGGAGTTTGGCGGGGGCGGCGAGTTTGAGGGAGGATACGAGGACGACGACAACCCCGACATGGATGCCGAGTACGGGCTGGAGGACGACTAGTGCTCGTGTGGTGCAGTGGAGGTGGTCTCGGCTGATGTGCCTACGATTGTCAAGATACCCACATAGATTTGGCGCTACGGAGCATGTTGGCAGATGTATCCAACGATAAACATTATACGCGAAGCATTTCTTGAACTACTCGGCCCGCGCTGGCTCTCGTGGCCTCACCTAAGCAAAAACGCCTTTCCAAACACTACTGCTGGATCACAACACCCAGGGTCTCGGCACACTGCGCGATGCTCGCCTTCTCGATATCGCGGTACAGCTCGTCTGGGTCATTCAACCCCGTCCCCAGCGCCTCCTCCATGCCCCTGACGTCAGGGGCCGCGGAAAGCCCCTGGTCTGTTGACGCGGCGCCTAGGTTGGACTGGAAAATGCCGGCGGCGGACAGCGGGAGGAAGTCCTCGTAGGTGATGGGGATGGCCTCGACCATCTCTTCGCCCAGCAACTCGTCCAGTACATATGGTCTCTTGGAAAGGGGCGAGGCTATGCCATTGCGGGTAGGGCGGTAGATAAAGTAGACCAATCGCCGGTTCCGCAGCTCGGTCCAGTCGTCGGGGTACTTCTCAAACGCCCTCGCGAGCTGCTCATCAAGCGCCGTGGGCATCGCTCCCACAGCAGCCCGCTGCGTCGCCACCATGGCCTCCCCCAGCAACTCATCATACAGCCTCCTACCCTCCCGCGTAACCGCCGCCCCGCGCTCCTCGATCTCGCCGAAGCGTGCGCGGTGCGTGCCCTCTCCGCCGGCGGGGAAGTGGATGCGCTCCTCCACGGCGAGGAAGCTCGTCTGCCGGAGGAGTATCGGACACGATCGCACCGGCGGACCCTCGATGCGGTCCTTGACGCGCAGTCCTGCGGATATCATGGCCGTCTGCGCGGCGGCGATGGCGAGGGTGCGGGGCGTCAGGTGGTTGATATGCGCGCTGCGGAAGCACGCTACGTCGGCGAGGATGGGGTGCGCGGCGGCGAGGCGCTGGTAGTCCGCGGCCGAGGCGGAGGCGGTGCCAGCCCAGCGGAAGGTGGACATGGCGGCGGGTATGAACTTCTGGCCCTGGGATTCTGTGAGACGTCCGCTCTGCGCGTCGGCGAGGTCGAGAAGATGGAGCAGCTCATCGCTGAAGATGCTTCGTTCGGACAGCAGCCCCAGGGCCAAGTCTCTGGCTTCGACGTCGTGTACCAGTTCTGGACGCAGCACGGAAGTGAAGACGCGGAAGGGGTTCCGGGCCAGGGCGTCGGCATCAACGGGCCGGAAGCAGGTCGCGTGCATGGGCAGGCCGGCGGGCGCCAGGTCGTAGTATCCCACGGGGTACAACCCGATGACTGCAAACACGCGCCGGATGGTGCGCAGCTCGTGGGACGTGCTGAGCCTGATGGCCCCGTGGCGCTCAATGTCGAGGCGCGAGGAGCCGTGCCGCAGGGCGAGGATGTGCGGGTCGACGGAGGAGGCGAGCGTGGCGGCGGAGACGGCGGAGACGATGTGGAGGAGAGCGCCGTAGAGGGGGACTTCGGACTTGTACATGGCGGACATGCTGAGGGTGAAGGATGTGCGGAGGGAGTCTGGATCGGCCCATGATGGGGATGGTGAGGGTGAGGTGGCGGTTGGGGCCATGGTGGCGATGGATTATACAGACAAGGTGTCTGACGGGATCAGATTTGAGGCTTGGAAAGAAGGGGCTCGTATAAGCCGGCTGTAGCAACGGTGTGCTCGACCATGTCAGGCAATACAGGAGAGGGCAGCAAGTCACCGCGAGCACCAGGAAGTGAAACAAGGCCAATATAAGCATATGAAGTAGTACTCCGCGCTCCAACAGCCATGCCGAGATGAACGGCCGATTTCGGCTTCACCCAGCTCACACCGGCGCGGTGGAGGTAGACACCCTCGGATGGTCAGATAGCTGCTGCTCCGTCACCTTCCTTGCACATACGGATAGTGGTGACTCCTCGTATGGCAACGTGGCTACGTGGTGGTAGGCCCGGAGCGCACCCGGAAGCGATGACCGGGGCCTGGCGGGGCCTGGCGGCTGGGACCGGGTGCGCAGGCGGGGCGCGACTCGGATGGGGCCGGTGGTGTGGCTCCCCTCCCTCACGGGAGTGGTCAGATGGCGGGCTTCTCAGAATAACTACCGGATTCGTACGTTTCTAATCTTGGGTTGCACGGCTTGTATTCGGCCGTGCAGGTGGCGGTTGGACCGGGTTCGGAGACGGACCGGAGATGGTTGCGGCGCCGAGGGACTCAGTCTGCGATACGGAGTTAGGCCGTACAGTGGCCACTTACCCCGACTCCAGCGTGATGCGCAGCCGCCAGCCCGCCACACAGGCATCCTCAGGCGGCCGAGTGTCCAGAAGCCATTAGCTCCTGATATACCAGCTCATCAAGTCCATGCATGCAGTACTGCCCGAAGGTGCCGTATGCGCTTGTCCGTTGCGGCTTTCTCGTGCAAAGTACGGAGTACTCCGACTAGACAGACGGCCGAAGCACGGCGCCACAAGTACATACCCCACGCCCCGCAGACTCCATGCCATCGTGATTCATCGTCAAGTGGCGGTGGGACCGACCGAGCTGCCCGGGCTTGCTTCTGCATCTGTCAACGTCAATCCCCTTGTTTCTTGGAGAGGATGAACCTGCAACCCAACCAGCTGTTCATCACCCGCCATGCCGTCGTCGAGCCAAGTCCCCAGGAGGCCCCGAGTGGTGGCCATGGGGTCCCGGGAGTACAGCGTCGACGACTACGTTGCCGAGTACGAAAAGGACTTTGACTTTGCGGTATGCCCCCTGCCCGCCCCGGATGGAGCAAGGACTGACCGTGTCGGCGCAGGTCCTCGACGCGGAGAACCGCCACGAAGCGCTGCAGAAGCTCCCCGCCATGGTGCAGCAGCACGGCCCCATCGACGCCCTCGTCGTCCGCGTCAGCACCGCCGAGTTCGAGCCCTTTGACGAGGCCCTCCTGCGCCCGCTGCTGCCCGGCTGCCGCATCGTCGCGTCCGCCTCGGCCGGCTACGACGAGTTCGACGTCGCCTGGATGACCCGCGCCGGCATCTGGTTCTGCAACTCGCGCGACGCCGTCGCCGAGGCCACCGCCGACATGGCCATGTTCCTCACCCTGGCCGTCGTGCGCGACGCCTTCCGTGCCGAGCGTGGCGCCAGGTCGGGCACGTGGAAGGGCGGTGGCATCGTGCCCGGGCGGGATCCCTCGGGCATGACGCTGGGCATCGTCGGCATGGGGGCCATCGGCAAGCATCTCGCGCGCAAGGCCGCGGCGTTCAACATGCGCGTCAGGTACCACAACCGCCACCGGCTGAGCATCGACGACGAAGCGGCGTGCAACGCCAGATACGCCCCCTCGCTGCACGAGCTGCTCGCCTCCGCCGACGTCGTGTCCATCAACTGCCCCCTAACATGCGAGACCGCCAACCTCATCTCCAGCGCCGAGTTCGCCGCCATGAAGCCCGGCGCGTTCCTCGTCAACACCGCGCGCGGGGCCATCATCGACGAGGCGGCGCTTATCGCGGCGCTCGAGAGCGGCCGGGTCACGCGCGCGGGGCTGGACGTCTTCTGCAACGAGCCGCACATACACGAGTACTTCCGGACGAGTGACCGGGTGGTGTGCATGCCGCACATGGGTGCCGTGACGGACGAGGCGTTTCGGAGGGGGGAGAGGGAGTGTTTGGAGAATATACGGGCGTGCTTTCGGACGGGGAGGCCGGTGGCGCCGGTGAATGAGGTTGGGGGGGGTGTGAATGGGGATCACGGGGACTGAGGGCGTGAGGGCGTGTAGATCGCGCAGAAAAGCAGTCATTTTACGGCCTTTAAGAGATCAGCGCTTGGTTGGGAGTTGCTCGTCCCAAGGGACACCGTGTGGGCCATGCAGAGTGCTTTCTGTGCCTCATCCAATCTCCAGTCTACTCATGGTCATCCCATAATGGCGAGTCGGTTCAAAACCCACCGCCTCGAGATGGCTCTCTCTCACCCAGGGAGCGGCCTACGAGAGTCAGTACTAGGAGCTTTCACGAAGGCTGAGCTTGAGACCCCGTCGGCTAGGAAATTCGTGGATAGTACCACTGTGTACGTACCATCGAACTGCCCATCCTGAAAGACCTCGTCAAGACCCTCATCTTCGGCGCCTATCGTTTACCAAGAGCTTGTGAAGCGCCCTACATCGCCTAGCTTTTACATTGGCGATGCACCTGTTATTTTTAGTCAAGTACCTCCCCATCGGCACTTCCTGGACGCCGGCGGAGCATCGAAATACGTCGTCTTCTTGTCGGGCATCTGCGGTCTATTACTTTACCCCGGCAAGTGCGTTTCTGACAATAGTGCTGTGGCTGACGACTTTCGACGAGTTGCCTCCATGTTCCCTCTCATCTAGACGACCAAGTACTCCCGGGATCAGTTTCACGAATAGCATCAGGAGACTCATCCACGCGCGCGCCGCAGACGCCACAGACTCAAACAACACGGTCTCCCGGGCCAACATTTCTGGCATGTTCCGCACCCTCTTCGTCTGCCTCCTCTATCAACCCACCAGCAGCCTGATATACGCACGCGACCATGGCTTGGCCGTCTTGTCCTCACCTTTTGGCGCCTCAATCCTCTCGCGGGGCTCGCCGAGGCGCTGGCCATTGCGCTCACGCTGGGCACGGCAGCGCTGCGGCCACGGCGGAAGGGGGATGAGTATACCGCACAGGTCATTCAGCGTGATCATTTCCCCTGTTCCTAAAAGAAAGCCAACAGTCGTCTTGGTGAATCTCCCCTTTACGATGGCAGTATCTGGTAACAGGGTTGGCGCGCCATGACGAGTCAGGGATGTCGAGGCCCGCCTGGCTAGACTGGCTGGGCTGAAAGCCACTCATGGAAGTTGCTACTGCAGAAGACAATAATACCTCATTACATGTATTTATACCACAATGCTTCTTCCTTCTTATACGGAATTAGCCTGCAAATTAACAATTCATGGGGCGCGCTCATTTGGGACCGATCAGTACATGTAGAGGCCAGGGAGAGTGGTCAAACGGAACACGAACCAGTCTTCCCCATAGCGTGGTGCCACGATACGCTGAGAGGTCCGTAGCGACGGAGAATAAAACTAGACATTGGTGTCGTGGTGGGGAACACCCCGGCGAGCCCATACAAACCCGGACTAGGGCGTGATGATCTCAGATTGCACATCAAGACAGTTGTCGATTGGCCACCGAGTCTGCACATCACGGCGGTACAACGGCAACATGAAACTCTTGGTAATGGCGACTGGTTCCACCGACGAGATAAGGGGAATTGTAGTAGTACACTGATTCCACATCGAGTTTGCTAGTCACTGGAGTCAAGTCTGGAATAACAGCCGCGAACTCGGGATGTCTGTAACGGCGATACAGCCGTGGTATGATGGTACGAGTGTGCAATCGGAGAGTCCCGGTTCCACATGTGATTGACGCATTGCGGCTCGTAACCCCTCTAGTCCGTAGTCTTACGCTTTAGATAGGGGGATTTATTGTGGTTGGCCTCGTAGACAACCTGGAGAAAAATGCTCGAGTGTGGCCAATTTCCAGCTGCAACCATAACGCCTCCGCCCGAAGCCACCATCGGCCGGGGTTCCCCTTTGCTCACCCCCGGGCCGACGATGTGATACGCAACCACACCACATGCGAAGACCCCTGGCGATGAGCTGAATCGATTACCAATAGTCGGCACGCCATCAACAGCCAAGTTGGTGGCTAGCATGCCTCACCGGACATGCAGTCTACTCACGAAGCTGCATAACTTCATGTTGGTTGCTGGGCGAGTTTGACCGCCCGCGTCCGCAGACGACCTTCCCCATGCAACATCCGTCAAAAACAATGACAGCTCAGCATTGACAGTATTTTACGCCTCCGTTTACCATGGCTCTCTACTCATCGCCGCCACCAGCAAGACCATTCAGCGAGACAAAGCCGACCTTGCTCGTGGCCTGGTGGATTACAGCCTTTTGCACCTGCCTTATCCTGTTGCGCCTCGCTGGGCGATACATTCGAGTTGAGAAGCTATTCCTAGAGGACAAGATCGCTGCGTTGGCACTCTTGCCGTTGTACCTGCGCATTGCGTGCGTTCACGTGGTWCTCTTATATGGCACAAACAACGCCCAGCTGGATGGCCTTGGCTTGTCCGCGGAGGAAATCGACCAAAAAGTCATCGCGAGTCGCGTCGTCCTCGCCGGAAGGATATTTTACGCTGCGACGTAAGTGCAGACTCGGGAAGGGCCTCGGAAGTGTACAGAAAATGCTCATGCTTCCCAGATTATGGACGCTCAAGTTCACTACGCTCGAGTTCCTCAACCGCCTCGCCGGCGCATCCATGAAGAAAGCCTACCTGCGGCTGATTATCTTGCTTCGATGCGCCCTGGTGGTCTCCTTTGTCGCCGTCATCATCAGTGACCTCGCGGAATGCCAACCCGTTTCTCATTACTGGCAAATTCTTCCAGATCCCGGCCCGCAATGCCGTCAAGGCTTCGCACAGCTCCTCACCATGGGCGTGTCCAGCGCCATCCTGGACGCAATCCTCGTCGCCTTCCCGGTACCGATTATCGTGTCTACGCGGATCGCCACCAAGCGCAAGGTCCTTCTCGTCCTGCTCTTCTGCTTCGGCTTCCTCACCGTCGGCATCACCATTTACCGGATACCCAAGATCGTTGAGCAGCAAGGCGACCAGCTGGTCCGGTCCATGTGGGCGTCGGTCGAGCTGCTCGCCGCGACAACGGTGGCCAACCTGGTGGCGCTGGGCTCATTCCTCCGAGACAGCGGAGCAAAGAAGCGAAAGTTCCGGCAGGACCCCAACAGCAGTGGCGCCACGACATCGCGGCGACAGGGTCAGACGACGACGAGCGACTGGGATGGTACCGCAGATGGCGGGCAGCATCTCAAGAGCGACGGCGCTGGGTGGACGGATGAGGCAAGGCCCCACGCGACACCGGATTCTCGGCCGAAGAACAGCGAGCGCAGCAACTCGCGCAACAACTCGCAGTCGTCTGGCGTCAGGGGCAATTGTCCAACGGATAGCCATGACTCGCTCATTCAGCGGGCGTCTTCACGAACGCCTGGGGTACTGGAGCCGCCACACCCCAGGCCTCCGAGCCCTGTTGTGCCGGCTGGCATGACGGGATTACAACGCAGATAGCTTCACCTAATAGTTCGCCTCGAATACAGCTTGTTGGTTGCACCACGAGCCCCTTGGCTCTTTCATGTATGCCCCCTGCTCGGTGAACGGCCCTCAAACGGTCTATTGGTTCAGGTTCTCAAGACGCGGTTGAGAATGCATGCGCCATGACCAAACGAGGCTGCCGGCCGCGGCCACCCTGGCTCATTCGGCCCAATGTTAGACGATGGAGACACACCATTGGAGGTGTGAATGCGCGGAAACCTCCGACCGATTACGGACGGGACTGGCTTCCGATTCCGTGCCTCAGATCGAGGAGAAAGCCGCCCAAACGAGAACGCACTGACAGCCCCAGACCCCAGGTCGACAGCCATTCTCACCCGCGGCCCACATCAACTCATGCAGGGGCTGCGTCCGTTGACGACGACACTTTGCCCAGGCAGGTTTCGGGCGCTACCCCAGGCAAGCCACATGCAACCAAAGACGTTCTAGAAGCTCGTTTTGCTTCGGCCCCTTGTCCCTGCGTGGCTCAAGAGGAGGCTTGCGGTGGAGTGAAACTAGTTATCGCGAGCTAGCGGAACGGCTGTCATACGAGTCGTGACAGGCCTTTCATGTCTGTGTGGGGATAGGCATTCGATAAGGACATCCAGTTTGGTGCCATGCGGCCCCGAGGCAATGTATACTACTCCGCAGCTGTTTCCTTGATGGCAGCTGGTCGGTGCTGATATTGTAAAAGGACCTGATCGACGTTTTACCCGTCGGTCGACAACTGGAGACCACCACAGGAAGCCGAAACCAACAACACCATGGGCGACAAGGAGCCAGAAAGGCCAAAGGCCATGAAAAATGGCATCATATACACCCGCGACTTTGAGATTGTCGAGATGAGCGACCTGGCCGCCGACAAGTCGCGCGGCCAGTTCACAACCACCACCTCCTACTCCGTGTCGACGATGCCGCGTCCGGCCAAGTCTTCGCGCAAACAGTCGCTCGGCCGCCGCTGGGCCGACAGCTTCCGCCGCGTGCCCGGGCTGCCCATCAGCGGGCATCATGGCTACCACATCAACGACGGGCTGCCCGGCCCGGTGCAGGTCGGCGCGCAGGCTGGCGATCGCTTCTACGACCTGCGCGCTGCGAACGCGAGGACGGCCAACTCGGCGCTCGCACGCGACCTGAAGGGCCGCCACCTGCAGATGATTGCCATCGGCGGGTCGATTGGTATGCGCTTCGCTCCTCTGATGGTTCGGCGACGAGTTGTGGGCTGACGGCAGCCCAGGCACGGGCTTGTTCGTTGCATCAGGAATGGGCCTGTACCAGAGCGGCCCTGCCCCCATGCTGCTGGCCTACATGGTTACCGGTGCCTTCCAGTTCTGCACCATGCAAAGCCTGGGCGAGCTGGTGGTTACCTTTCCAGTTGCCGGCTCCTTTGCCGCCTTTTCTACTCGTTTCCTGGACCCGTCATGGGGCTTCGCCATCGGCTGGAAGTAAGTGCCGTCTTTACACACCGTTTTCCAGGCCGCCATCCGTCCTGTCAAGGTCCAGTTGATAACCCTTGTTTCAATCGGACTAGTTATGCGTTGCAGTGGCTTTTCGCCCTTCCCCTGGAGATTATCGCCGGCGCCATGACGATCCAGTACTGGAACGCGTCGCTGAACATGGCGATTTTCGTCACCATATTCCTCCTAACGATCATCGGAATAAACCTGTTTGGTATCAAGGGATACGGTGAGGCTGAGTTCCTCTTCTCTACCGTCAAGGTCACTGCCATCGTCGGCTTCATGTACGCAACCCGCACCAACACCGTTTGATGTCTCGGCTAACCAGGACATCAACACTCAGTCTGCTCGGTATTGTTATCAACATCGGAGGGACGCCCCACGGAGGATACATCGGTGGCAAGTATTGGGTTGACCCAGGTGCAACTCACAACGGCTTCAAGGGCTTCTGCAGCGTCCTCGCGAATTCGTCCTTTGCCTTTGGCGGCACTGAACTCGTCGGTCTTGCGGCTGCAGAGACGGCAAATCCCCGCAAGTCACTTCCCAGCGCCATCAAGCAGGTATTCTGGCGTATAGCCATCTTCTACGTGGTTACGTTGCTCCTGGTCGGCCTGCTCGTCCCATACAACGAGCCGCGGCTTTTGGGGGGACAGAGCTCCGTCGACGCCTCGGCCAGCCCGTTTGTCATCGCCGTTGAGAGCGCTGGCTCGACAATATTGCCCAGTGTCATGAATGCCGTTATCATGGTCGCCGTGCTGAGCGTCGGCAACTCCGCTGTCTCCGGCTCCTCGCGAACACTTGCCGCCTTGGCTGAGCAGTCCCACGCGCCCAAGATCTTTTCCTACGTCGACCGCAAGGGACGACCATTGGCGGCCATCACCTTTGCCTTGGCCCTAGGCCTGATGGCCTACCTCGCCGACGTCAAGGATCACTCCGAGATATTCGACTGGATGTTCGCAATCTGTGGGCTGTCCAGCCTCTTCACCTGGGGCAGCATTTGCCTATGTCACATTCGTTTCCGACGGGCGTGGGCGGCTGCAGGCCACACTCTCGAAGAACTCCCGTTTAGATCTCAAGCTGGCATCATCGGCTCATGCATCGGTTTAATCGGCAATGGCCTAGTGCTGGCTTCTCAAGTCTGGCTGGGCATCTCCCCGCTCCAGATTGGCGATGCCCCATTGACGCCGTCGGGTACGGCAAAGAACTTCTTTTTGAGCGTCATGGCTGTGCCCATAATTTTCATCTGTTACATTGGGCACAAGGTATGGTTCAGGACCAAGGTTCTTAGTATTCCATCCATGGACATTGATACAGGGCGGAGTTTTTCCAGGGTACAGTCCATCTCCACAGAGGAATAGGAAAAACGCCGAACCTGGCCAGCGTGGAAGAGATTATATCGGTCACTTTGTTAGCCTGGCAGTAGTACTAATGGTTGTATCTATCGTTGAAGCTGAGTGTCATCGCTGTCACGCCCATGCACAGTAACAAAGCCAATAACGGCGTCCAAGGGACAACAGGGTAAACTTGCATCTTCCGGCCTTGTTAGTCTCGTGTAGCNCCCCTAAGAACCTACTGTGCGGTTCTGCTTCAGATTTGCAACAGCTTTGTCTTCAAAGCGGCCGGAGAGGTCCAGCCTATAGAGTTGCTTCGACGGCATGGATGCAACTCCAGAGACCACACTGGCCGGACACCACTATCGCTAGCAACCTAGTGCAAGAATAGCGAAATGGTCGAGCTGTTACTTGCTCTGGACGATGTCCAAGTCGGTGCGAGACATCAGAACGGTCAAGATATTGTCGCCTTTGAGATCTTGGAATGCAGTTAGGTCTTATAGAAAGGTGAGGATTATCTGCTCGCCACCTGTGTGGACGGGATGGCATTACATGCACGGAATTCAGAGCAAGGAACAGCTGGGCAAAGCCTTCCTCCAAGAGCTCCTCGGTGAATCGATGTTTCCCTATACGACGGTGCAAGTTAGGCCGTAAAGCCTAGATTTGCTTAAGCGTGGTAGATGGTATCTGCGACCTACTAAAGTGTCTTTCCCTATGAATTGTGCCTGTGGAAACTATGCATCTAGTCATGGTTAACTCTGGGCTAGAAAGGTTGAAGTAGAAAGTCTAACCTATATCTGAGCCAATCATTAAATCAACCTTTTCTCCGAGAGGACATAATGGTAGGTTAATGAGAGACTGCGGTTCGTGAGGAAATGGATGACGACAAATTTGCCACTGATAAGTCCCCAAGTTTGAGTACCCTTGTGCCAGTTGTCAGTGACCGCAGGGAGATGGACGCCTCGTTGTGGTCGTAGCAGAGTGGACATTGAGTGATCTGGTATCTCCAAGGGTCCGATTGCGTAAAAGTGCCGCTGATAAGGCTCAAGAGAAGAGGCAATGTTGAAATCCGCTGTTATGCCGCAAACTCGGATGCTACGAGTAGAAACCGGTCGAGTGCTTTGCGTGATTAGCAAAGTCGGTCGTGAGGCTGTGTGCTACCAGCAGCGCCTGATCAGAGGACACTGTGCTACCAGTAGCTTCAGGTATTAAGCCGAAGCAGGGCCTGCCCAGAGGCGTTGCCTGTCATCAAAATATGTGAAGTTTCACCGGGGGAGTTAGATGTGCTAAGGCAACGACCTGTACAGCATGGCCACCTCCATCGCATCTATTCTTCGACTGGGGCGCTCAAGGTTACTGAATCCACCGACACAGTATGTAGTCCAGTTATTGCGTGCTCTAGTCTCATTTTACGATTCCACTGTTGGGGTTCTTGTGTTCGGTACTTGCGGTATATGGCTGTGTGACAATACTCAGAATACTCAGGACCTTTTCCATCGTAGCGATGACTTCTGAACTAAGACAACATCGTCGACGCGGACCTAGTGCTGACATTCGTGCCAGAATTTTGTGACTGCGGCTGAGGATCACCGCCACCCCTGCGATCAAATGAACGAGAACGAGAACKAAAGCCGTGAGCCCGGCACTAGCGCTCGCCCCATTGGGAAGGGGAACGAGGCATCCTCATGAAGCGACTCGTTGGGCGCGGGCTTGACCGAGCATGGCGGAGCATGAGCGAATGCGCCAAAGCACGAACAATCCGTCCACTCAAGTCGTGCTTCCAATAGTTGCACCGCCTCCACCCGTCCGGCCCTGGATGGATTGGATCTTGCTCCAACCCCGTGTATGACCACCGGCTCAGCACTACGTCCACGTAATTGTGTCCGTCAGCGAATTTCACGCCTTCCTTGTCGCTCTAGTCAAGGACTGCCCACGGTCCTAGTGGGTTGCCAAATATTGCTGCCGGCTTCCTGACAGCCAAAGCCTAATATTTGCACGTGCAGACGTCTCGTGAGGAAATGTTGTCGATCCCACAACAGGCAATGTTACCGGCATTCTCGACTGGGAAATGGCGGGCTTTTGGCCCGAATGGTGGGAGCTTCCAAAGTTACGTCTTGACTTCTTAACCCAGAATGGAGAAAATAAGGCAACAGGAATTGGATTAAAGAAGCCCAAGGGCCTGCGTGTGAGCATAAAACCCTGTTTTCTATGATGACACTGCTCATAAGCCCCTGCGTGACAAATAGTCTTGCGCCCGGATGCAATTGGGTTCCCCATCTGCGCCAACGTGTACGTCAAGGACAGGTGGGATGGGGATGCAGGTATGGCTTCGAACACAGCCATGGCTGTCACCTCCCTGCGAAGCCAGGCATCGCCCCGTTTACAAACCGTCTCGGGACTCTCATTTGTCAGTCGGGAAAGTCGTGTATCGCTACGAGTCGAGTGGGGAGATTCGAGAGCCGAGCAAGTTGTTGCCGATTTGGGACACACCAACGGGTAAATAAGGCGGGGCCGTACGTCACGCTTGCCGATCATACTCAATTAATCTCAATTAATTACTTGCACTGGCCTCATCGTTTCCATCTGTTACTAGCAGAGGGGTTAGGCGACAGATCATCCCTGACCAGTGTAACGTCCTCCACAAGCGAGTGGCCACCACAAGCGAGTGGCCACCTTCAAAATCCCATACAAATCACTATTTTCCACCCCCTTTTATATAAAAATTTTACAGGTAATATTGAGAAACTTCATTATAAGATATTCTTATAACCGATATTTAGAAATAACTCTAAATAAAAATGAGTAAATTCTTAGAAAAATAGAATATCAATACTATATTAAGGTTAATGCGTGGTTAAAATATCATTGATTTTTTATCTAATATTGGTAGTTTTTGCAAGGGGGTTGAAAATGGTGATTTGTATGGGATTTTAAAGGTGGCCACTGGCTTGTGATGGCCACTCGCTTGTGGAGGACGTTACACCTTCGTTTTCCCAGCAGGTTTTCTTCTTCCTGTGATCAGCGGGATATCCACTTTACCTTGCCTATTTATCACTCTCTGCTGGCAGCAGTTTCACAGTGAAGTTGCCCTATCACCAATAGATGCTTATTGGCAAATATCCTTGCGGAAATGGCGCCGTGTCATGCAAATACCATTCATAATCCTGGCCTATGACTTATCCGATAATTCCTCGTGCCGCTCTTATAGTCCCCAAATGGCTTTCGGCTCGCACATTACAACCAAGAACAGATCACGATTGCGTGACTAACTTTGGACCAAAGTCTGCCTCGATGACAACCACCACGTGCAGTCGTTTAAGACGTTGAGCTGCGTAGTGCTAGCCTTGGTGATGTAGTCCATGTAGGGCGCCAGCTGCTCCTCCACGGGACCGCCTTTGCCGTAGTACTTCTCGACCATCTCGACAGAGCGGCCGGTGAAGAGCTTGGGGTCGAGCAGGCTGTCAATGTCGTTCCAGACCGGCTTGAAGTACTCCGTACTCGCTGGCATTAATGCGCTAGATTAAGTCGTTCTTGCCGCCCCGATTCTTAACCATGTCGCTGGCCTGGTGGGAAAGCACGCGGATCTGCTTGTGATCCTCCTGGCGAGAACCACCCTTGGCGACCATCTTCATGGTGATATTCTCTGGAAGCTCTTCCATGTTGTGTGCGTGGATTCTCTGGGGGTAGATGACCTTGTAGATGTTAGCCGTTGAAAAGCAGTCGAGTCTTTAAGGCAGAGTTCCTTGAGAGATGAAGGACAAGTGCTCCCGACGAAATGAAATGGTAAACTCAGGTGTAATTCGGCAGGCCTGAGCTTACGTTGTCCAATAGCATCAAGATTGCGTCCGCCAGAAGCATTATTTCATGTCAATGCGACGAATAGCGCTATCGCCTAGTGACATTTCAGGTTGTCAACGAAATTGACTGGTAGTGAACGCAGCTTGCGGCCAAGGTAGCGGGTTCTCTCAGAGCGCATGTGGTTGCGTGTATACGCCATTGCACTTGATCCGATCTGGCCCTTTCGAAGGGCTCCTCTAGTTCCTCATGTGGGCAAGATGTCGGATATCGGTTGTGATGTGCATCGAAGTGGCGCCCAGGCCACAGATCGCATTGGCGATGTCGAGATCTACCTTTCGAGAATACGTCTGGACAGAGATGTCGAAAGTATTGGGAAAGCCCACCTTCTGGCAGAGAATCTCGTTGAGCTTGTCGATCTTCGATCCATTACCATGGCAGATCTCCAGGTATGACGCTTCAGCTAGACAGTTTAGGGTCAGCAGGTAATGTCAGATAGTCTTAAAGCGGTCGAGGTCGCAAGGGTAAAGGATTTGCTGAAGCCAAAACGCAACAGATGCTTAAGCTTGATATTCTTAAGATCCATCATCTTCATAGTCCTCAGTCCGTAATTACTACACAGAGCTTCAGGAGCCGAGGATCTCACGCTCTCAAGGTAGCCTGACAAGTGAGTAAGAAGGAAATAGATACTGGTGACGATGGAAATACGATGAATGAGAAAGGGGGAGATGTTGATGATGATATTCTGACGACGTCTGGTGAACATTTCAGTGGCCTGAGCCGATGTGAGGTTGTTGGTTGTTGCCTGTGCCGAAACAGCATTATCGCAAAACCACCTGCCAACGCTTTGCGCCTATCCGTAGGCATTGAATATAACCTCATTCTCCAGCATCTCTAGCGGCCAGCTCAACAGATGCTGCCACTCTGCAGGCACCTCGTCGGCAATTGCGCGAACCTCACGAGGCCCAGCATCTCCAACCCACCAGAAGCCGCGCAAGATGGGAAGCAGCGCAAAGTAGTGCGCCAGGATAACGAGGGCTCGAGGCCGCTGCTCCTCTACAAAGTCCACGAACCGCTTGTCGACCAGCATGGGGAACACAATCAGCCTGCGGCCTATCCCTCCGGGAGGGTCGCGGTTCTTTACTGCCTTCCAGATGGCCCCGATGTAGTTCAGCGTGGATCTGTAGGCCTCGTAGACCTCTGCGTCCCAGATCTCAACGAGCTCGTGCGGCTCCTGGCGCCGCAGCAGGCGCGGCATGTCCTCGTAATTCCGCGCCTCGCACCTCTCGTCTAGGAGATGGGATATGGTTGCCATCATGTTCATGCCGACAGAGTCGGGGTTGCCGTTGGCCAGAGCCGCGGCCCTCCGAAACACCGCGTTGCTGGTGCCAGTCATGCGTAGCCAGCCACTCGGCGGCGTGTACGGTTCTAGCGGGCGGTCTTGGAGCCGGATGAAGCCATATACACGTAGAACACTAGAGGTCAGGCAGACAGAGTCCACGTTGCCCGCATTTAGCTGAGCAATGTCTCTGTGGTGTTCATGGAGCGCCATGTTGAGATACGTGCGGCAGTTGTTCATGGAGCGCTTGTCAGTGAAGCCGCTCTTCTTTGCCTTGTGAAGCGCCGAGATGAGGCAGATGCTGTACAGCACGGCATCGTATTTAAATGCGAGGCGACATATGATGGGTCCCCAGAACGGGCGGGAGATGTCGTCGGCTGCAATCGACGGCCCCGTCTCATAGAAGTAATGGTAGAAGAGCTCGAGCTCGAGCTTTCGGCGGGCTTCCGACTCCAGGGGGTTCACGATGCTCTCCGGGTTGTGAGCGTCGCCTCGGCTCGGCGAGTCCCCGTGGTGGGAGTCGCCCTCGTCGCTTGTGCCCTTGCCACGGCTATATACGCAATCTAGCTCAAGCCGCGTGCAGTTCGAGCATATGGGCTTGGCTTCATCGCACTAAGCGGCGTGTGAGCGGTTAAATGGAGGAGCAACACTTATCATAGGGCAAAGGCTGGGGCTTGTTCATACCTTGACCCGGCGGGCTCTGCATCGCTGACACCCAGTCCTAACCTTTTTGTGGAATAGCTTAGCAGGCCGCTTCCGCCCTGGTTGCTGCGACGACATTTTGCACATGCGCCGTCGAGTCTCAGATGCGATAATGGGCGGCAGCGGGTCACGATGAACGAGAACGAGGATAAAATGAGGACCTGGCGAGCGGAGAAGTTGAGTTGCTGCCAAGTTGATTATCCGCTGAGCCCAACCAAGTGGATCGTCATGTGAGATTGGCGACCTCTGTGCAGGGATCCGAGTTCAGCCAGCATCAATTTGTTTCTAGGGCTGACGGCTGTGTTGATTAGCGCTGCTAGAGAGCCGTGATACCCGGCTGCCTCACAGACCGTCGTTGTCGCTCATACTAAATTCTTCTGTGCTCATTTCTTGATAGACATGGCTATCCGTCCTCATGAGAACCCCATGATGCGCATATAAAAAGGAAGCGCCACTGATTCATCGGACAGATACGTTGGGTTTCAGACCTGGCAAGTCTACGTAGCGCGCCTTCAGACGCCTTGGTTGGCTCAGAATGGCTACCAGCAGCCGCCCCTGGAAGGTTACTGGCAACTCCTAGCTGCTGTAGTGGGCCCTCTAATGCGCTCCGTGGCAGTTTCTGGTGTTATATATAACCGCCGTTGAACGTTTTCGGCTTCGTGGTACGCGATTACCAGCAACGATTTCATTTTAATTTCAGGTGGAGGCGCAGGACACATGCCCATTGCTGGCAACATAACCGCACGGTTGCTGGCTKGCTGTGTCAAGAGTTGTTTGGCTTCGCTGACTCATGCCACGCGTCCATCGGGCAGATCCTAGGTCGTACGTACTCGAATAGCGGGAGACCCTGGTCACATCTTGCCTAGTCCTCCTGGATTAGGCTTAGGCCGGCAATTACACGTTGTGAAATCTCTTCGTACTGCTTGTCGGCCTCCCAGCTCTTGTAAGCCGGCAAAGAGCGAATTTCCACGAAACKTGAGATGAAGCCATTGTTTAACAGTGAGCGTGTGAATTGGTTTTTTGCCGTTAATCGTTGATATTGGGCTCGACAATATGCGGCGGGAATGTATGGTTCTTATATTCAGTAGGGTTGTCTATATTTATTGATATTGATGCTGTGAACTGCTGTTCACCTGGGACAGTAAAATGTAAAAGGACTTGGCCATATAGAGGTGGGCTGGCGACACCTCTAACAATACTTCAACTGCTTTTTTTGAGAGCCGACACGTAGCTTGATATAGCATGAACAAAAAGTTCCCTCAAAATCCCACCCGTCCCCGTGCAAAACTCTCCCGTCCCAAACTCACAGAAATGTCTTAATCACGCAGTCCCTTGGAAGCAAACATGGCGGAGGATACAAACCAACGCACCATTACCAAGTCTATAATAATATCTAAAGGAACACCTTACATCGGAGTGGCAGCGGCAAAACACTTCCAAGGGATTTGACGAAGCCTGGAAACTCGCACGTTCTGGGCCAGTGAGTTACGAAGA
>LFRF01000018.1:150905-200905 GCA_001189435.1 Tolypocladium ophioglossoides CBS 100239 | reverse complement strand
CATTGGGATTCGGGCCTCGCTCATAGCGATAAAACTCTCTCCTTATCCTGAAGTGAGGGCGGCAGTAAGTAGCTTGTCCTTGTCTATGGTCAAGCAGCAGGGACGGCTGACCATTGCATTCCTCGCCAGGTGTTCCCGACCGATGAGGATGTTCCTGTCGATACTCTGCGCGCTTGGTTTATCGGTGCATTCATCTGCACCACTGTCGCCGCTTGGAACGTTTGCTATAGCTGCGTCGGTCGCCAATGTCCATTACATCGAGCGTCGTGCAGCCGGTGTCCTACCCGTAAGCTTCACCACTGCCTGCGATGCCCTTGCGCAGCCAGAAATCACCCAGGCCTTTATCATCGGTTGCTTCTTTGCCAGGGTCGTACCGGACAAGTCCTTCACCATCTTCGGCAAACAAGTCAGACTCAACCGGGCCGGTTCAACGTCAAGGAGTATACGATAATTATCATGATGACCGCTGCTAGAAAGAGTGTCAGCTACGCGATAGATATCTTGCTGGCACAAGCAAGAAGCAAGTTGAGGGTGTAGGTGCTGTCGAGTGCTTCTCGAGCGTTTGGTCCTCGTGCTTATTGGCACTCGAGAGTATTACATGTACCTTGCCCGCATGAGCAGTATTCCAGTCACTTAGCAATGGGATTAAAATGGATTTAATTATCGGGCCTTGAACTTCAATTATGTTAAGAGCGCAGAGGTGGACGTGGAAATGATCGCCCGCCTGCACCGTGCAGCTTTGTTATTCGTCAGCAGCGCAACGCTCCCATACTTGAACTCTGGCAAAGACCCTAATGTGTATACTATTGCGACTGAATCTTCAGAATGTGGCATATGTTCCGTTCTCATGCCGAATGTGAAGGGAATGTGAAGGAGAATATGTCGAGCTTCGTGCCTCCTCGCACCAATCTGGAATCCGAATTGCTCCACGAACTCCCGCTGCCCCATCCCTTCGTAAGCTGCTTACTGCGACAGTAGCTTTTATTTCCAATCAAGTAGCACATACTGTCTCTGAGCTTACTTAAGCCTCCAGTAGACATCAACTACCTACTTAATATTGGTAAAACATTTTAATGCCAGCAGGATGGCAAAGCAAATGGTCGCGGTGTGCCACACGCAGGTTACAAGGTATACCGGAATCCCGGGCTCAGCCTGAGCAGGCCACCGAGCTGCGACTGAACAATTTCTTCGCCATGTTTGGGATTGTCGTTCTGCTCGGCATTCTGCTCCAGCTCGGCCGCTTCCAGCTTGCGATTCTCGCGCACAAGGCAAAATCGTAGCATCGTCGCAACCAAGATACAGGCGAAGACAAATGCGGTGTTGGCGATCATGGCCGGCAAGTATCGCGGCCCCTGAGACTGGTTGTAAAGGTAAGGCGAGTAAATTTGTGCAATGTTTCCCACCATGTTGGCGATGGCGAAAGCAGCCGACCGTTTCTCAATGGGTCGGGGAAGCTGTATAAGGCCAGGTCACATAGTTGTCAGCAGATTACATTGCCTCACTCCCGACTGTTCGAGAATGGAGGGGTATTTGAAACGTACAGTGGATGAGATCCAAGCATAAGTGATGTCAAAGCTACCGTATACTCCGCCAAGCATGAGAAACAGCGAAAAGTAGCGCCCTGCCAGTGTCTGAGTGGCAGCAGCGACGATGTAGCCCACCATACCAACAGCCAGGGGAGTTACCAAGTGGAAGTATCGCTCGGAGAGTTTATCACTGGAGATTGAGACTCCCATGGCGATGATCGCTGCGAGCACGTACGGAGGCGCCGTCATGAGGAGCGACTGGACGTCACCAAACTTAAAAGTGGCGACGAGAGTCGGGATGAAGGACGTAACGGCGCCGGCAGATGTCTTGAGAATGACAATAAGTGTCAGCACCCACACCTTGTAATCAGCCAGCGCCAGCTTGAGCCCCTGTAGCACTGAGCCGCGCTCTTCGTCAAGGCTACCACTGTGGACGTGGAGACGATGCACAGCAATGGCCCTCTCTTGGTCTGAGAGCCAGCGAGTATTGGCCGGAAAGTCGGGCAAGACAAAGATCGCGATCAACGAGAGCGCAACTGTTGCCGCGCCTTCGATGATAAAGAGCCATTGCCACGGACGCAGGCCACGGGTTCCGTCGAGGCCATATTGCACGCCAGCCCCGACCAGGCCGCCGAAGGCGCTCGACAGGAGGCTTCCCGTGTACATGACGGCTGTGCGCGTGGCCAGCTCGCGAGGTGTGTACCAGCTGGACAACAGGAAGAGCGCGCCAGGGAAGAATGGAGCCTCCATAAAGCCCAAGAAAAATCTGCAGATGACCAGTCCTTTGAAGTTTGTAACGAGGGCGGTGCATGCCGAAACGACGCCCCAGAGGCCCATGCAGACGGGCAGGTAGATGCTGGGCCGCACCCGTGTGAGGAGCAGGTTGGACGGGATCTGAAGAGCCAAATAACCGGCGAAGAGTACGGAGATGCAAATGTTGAATTGCCCCCCTTTGAGTTTTAGATCCTTCGCGATGCCCTGAACTCGAGCGTTGGGAAGGGCATTGCGGTCGAGATAGCTGGATTCTCGATGTTAATGGATACCGCAGCGGAAGGGAGGCAGAGGTGTGAACGGTTTATGCATACTTTAACACAATCATGGCCACCAAAATAGGCATCAAGTTCCAATCTATCTTTCGTTTGAGCTTCTTCTCCATCTCGGAGTACTCCTCCGGGTCGCTGGGCAGGTAGCTGAGGGTTGCGTTGACGCTGGTGCCCTGCTGGTGATGATGGTCTGCGGCTCTCACCTCGTCCTGGTGGACCTCGGATTCAGGCTCATGAGCCATCTTATAAGTCGGATTCCTCAAGGCTGTCGCGTCTTGTCGTCGATTATGCTTCTGAGTTGAATGGTGCCTGGGGCCAGAGACGTCCGCGGTGGCTTCAATGTTGTCGCAGATATCGAAGCAACCTGTAAACAACGGCAAAGGGAGTACAGCCTCTCGGCTCTACACAGATCTGTAGATATGCTCTTCTGTGCAAGCAGGAGGTGACGGCTATATGTGAGCATTTGCGGATCCGGATCGTCTAATAGTAATATCCCAACTCCAAGCATCGCGAGGCAGCTGACTCGGGAGTTGACCGAGAACATGTGTGGGGTGCGGGGCAAACCGGATTGTAATGGAGCGGCTTCCCCAACCTCGCGCCCAGCGACGCTAACACGCTAGTATTGGTTGCCACTCGGCATCTCCTCTTCCGCGCTTCTCCTTTCAGAATGATCGCCTCAGAATGCGCAAGGGATCGTGCCTTTAGCAATATAAACAACACTCGACCCTCCGGGATTTTCCTTTGTCCCCGCTTCCGGGTGCTGCACGAGTAAGAAAGCGAGGCCGCTGCGAAATGGGGCCTTCTCGGTCAGACTCCGAATCTAATATATGCAAGCCACAGCTCATAAATCCTCAGAGACAATGGGGTGCCGAGGGCGGGGAGAAGGTGTGCTGCTCTCGGTCCAGACGCGATACCACCTTAGTAGCTCTAACTCCACTGTGCTTACACCTATGACTGCACACTGGCCCTGGGGTTGGTGTCCAGTTACCTTCAGTAATGAAGCTTTTGTGGGACAGAAAGACCGACCATTACCACCCAGAGAATTAGCTGTCAGAGGTGTTTGGGGATAATGAAGCGTTGCCTTTCGGTTCCTCACACAATATCAGCAGCAATGGGTAGCTCGCAGGGAGAAAGAACATCTATTATTCTAACCTTGAGCTGAGGTGAAGCCGAATATGGCCTACGAAAGTAATTTATACACGTTTACAGACTGGGAGTCCCTTGAGCTGCTTTGCACGTAAAGCATGGCACCTGGTCAACTATAAAGTTTGGACCCGAGGAGATGGCCAGTCAAACTGAATGACTCGCTCATAGACAGTGAAAGTGATAGCGCTCGACAACTGCAACAATGTTAACTCGGAAGAGAAACCTTTGCGGCACTATGGAGTGCTCACTGTCAGCCGGACGAGTCGAGGTAAAGTCCCTTTCCAGAATGCTCCGATACCTTCAGAATGGAAGATACGCCAGGCACAGTCAAACATGCTGGAGTATTTTGCCCCACCACTTTGCATTCTGGTCTTGATGTTGTCAAAGGGCATCGAGGTATACCTGAATTTCTTGTGAGCATTTTCCGATCCGTCGAATCTTGGACACAGCAACAGACACACACCCCGTAATAATGCCACTGGCCGCCCCTGCAAGAATCGTTGATGCAACGCTTCCTGCCATTGACGGCCACTGCCTTTCAACACTCTCACGAATAGTTGAGAATGCGGTAAATCGAACTGCACTGTTCGTGGCCTGTTTGCAAAGCACAGTTGCCAAGCCGTCCCACAAGGCTGCAATACCCCCCTTTCGCACCACTGACTTGGTGACTGTGAACAAATTCTGGTTCTTCAGGGTTCCTGCTCCCTTTTGTAGATCGTGAACAATTTTTGTCTTCAGCGATTCCCCTGGTGTGACAACCAAGACGCTTTCTGTCGCGCCCGCGACGAGCCCGGCAAGAGTGTTGACATAAAACGGCGGTATTCCACCCTGCCCTGGAGCGGAAAATGATGCGATTTGGTCTCGTGCTATTTCAAAAGAATAAAATCTTACTCCAGATTTCAAAGTGTTAGAAACAGCGAGGGCAGCGCAGCCTGAGTAAATCCCCGATATTCCAGAGGTTTTATAAGTGGACCGTAGGATGTTAAGGGACGAGAGGGGCGTTGCCTTCGATCCCGATGTTGAATCTCGTAACCCGAAACTTTGGAGTTGTCGCGCGGTCTTGCAGTATTCCGCCGGGTACTGTAAGGCATGGTTAGCTAAGGGTCATTTTGACCAGACTTTTGAGCTCACGGTAAGGATAGTCTCCGATGCCCCGGCGAGCATACCCGCAATAAGCCTCTTGGCAACTGTCGGCCTATCTGGTCTACTCATGACTTGGAAGAGGCGATTTTGGAGTTAAGTATCCAAGAGAGTCAGGTGGTGATGTGACTAACAAGAAGAGTGAGTAGCACTTGAACGTCCAAATTGTGCTCCCAATCGTTAAAAAGCGCTTCCGTTTATTATTACGGCAACTGAAGAAAGTTCGGAATTTCGCCGAGCTCGCACGCTAGAGGAGTTTTCCGGTCTTTTCGGAAGTTCGCCGAGCGACTTCCTCCGGCGCAGGTTCCAAGGGCATGTACGAGCAATGTTAGCATGAAAGGAAAGGTGAGAGTTCATTCAAGACCATGGTTTCCTCATCGGAAATTTGCGTGCTAGTTCTCATCATGACGATGCCTGGCTGTTCATAAATGTTCAGAAGTCAGAATCGACCTGGAGTCTTGATATTAAATGGCGTGTTTTAGTCGTCTTTCGGACAAGCGTTGTAGATTTAGCTCTTCAATAAAATAACTTCCCTGAAGAACGACGACACAATCCCGAGGGTCGGAATTAAATTGATCAGGTTCTAGCTTTTTGGAGACTTTTCGTATTCTTGCCGCGCCATTCGTTGCATCCATGCATCCACCCGACTCTCTCCGGACACCAGTTCACCAGCTTCGAGTCAGCATCCGTCAACGGAGGAGTGATTTGACGGGGAGGACAGACACACCCCACGCACAGGGGTTGGGGGCCCAGACATGTGAGCTCAGACATGGGGGCCCAGATATGGGGGCCCAGTCATGGGGCCTAGACACACACACATGTACGAGATACTTCGTACAAGAGACGCTTTCTCCCATTGTTGAGACCTAGGGAGGCACGCTTTGCAGAATTGACATGCCCACGGGCGCCCTTTTCTCCCGTAAATTGTCATAAATGAGTAATAATGAGTAAGGCCAGCTGGTCAAGTGATAAAGATCAGTGAACAAACCCCAGGCCGGTGCGAGACTGTGGACTACGAGTACTTGCAGAAGTTGCCCCGCTTTGTGACTAGATTGCTTAAGTGAGTGAAATTCCTCCATGAGTGAACACTGACACCCGGGAGAGTTGAGTGAAGTCCCCGCGGGACTTGCAAGTAGTCCTTTCGATGTGTGTGTTCTCCGTCAAAATGCACTCTTACCAGTCACCAAAAATAGCGGGGAAATATACTAATCCTTCAAGAGATCAGACTGCCAACTAGTCCGAACAAACCCCCTGTCGGCGGGGTCAGGTGAATGCAACGCCATCAACACCAGACCAGAATTTCGCACAATTCGGTCAACGCTAAAGTCTCGAGCTTGCGGGGGCCCCCATGTATTCTGCAGATTACGGTTAGCGGTGTCTTCCAAAGCTCCGCAAAGTCTTACGAGTAGACTGGGGTGACTAGATACATGACTTGATCGGAATTGGATCGTACACGTTTCCACGGTCAGGGGCTCGAGCGAGTGATGGGTCGGACGGGAGGAGCAGATCATTTTCCCCTTACTAGTTTGGTGCGTAGATGATATTAGTGGGTTCCCCACAGATCCAAGCCAAGCGCCACAACCCGAGGCTTCGCTAGTCGTACGGTACGGAGTCCCAAGACCAGCCACGTGCAGAGGCTGAAAGTGGTCGTCGTCGACGCCCAGGCGTACAGGAAATAGTGAGAGGCAAAGCGTTACTCAGTGCTACCTTGTCTTCAATAATTATTGGCTCGTGGCATCGGATTTATTGCGATAGTCGAGACCCTTTGTGACGATTGGTCTCTTCAAGAGGTAAACTGGCTGACCTGGTTTATCTACTTTGGCGGGGAAGGCAGACACACCCCACGACAGGGGCAGCGCAGAGAGAGTCGTACTTGACAAACATGTATGTACTTCGTAAGGATCGGTTTTCCCCCAGTTTATGGACTTGGGAAGACACGCTTCGCAGAACTGACATGCCCACGGGCACCCTTTCTTCCCCAAATCGTCGCCAATGAGTAAGAGTGAGCAAGGCCACTTGGCTAAGTGAGTAACGGCAAAGTAAACACCCCCTAGACTGACTCGAGGCAAGAGACTGCCTATAGAAGCTTCTCTGAGTCTTGTATAGATAGTCTAAGTGAGTAAAACTCCCATTGAGTGACTGCTGACCCCGAGAGACTTGAGTGACGTCCCTTCCCGGGACTTGCAAGCACTATACTTTCGGTGTGTGTGTTCTCCTCCGCCAAAAGACTAAGCTTCAATGGTAGGCCAATGGCTTAAATGGCGGCGCTTGGCAGTCCCGTGGCACTGATCCTGCTGATGGCAATATGGACGGTACAACATCACCAAGTAAGTGCACAGAAAGATCATTGATCTGACGGTGCTTGTCATTGGGGTGAATACGTTCATGACTTCTTGTCACAACTGTCAGGCCTCATCTGAGCAGATGTGCCGTTCCTCCGAATCCAAGGCCAGGATTTCTTCTACTCGGACAGCTTGAGCGAGTCCAACTGGAGATGGTCCCGTCCTTGTCTTCATCCACGGGCTCGGCTCATCCAACCCATTTTACGCCCCCATCATCCCGTCGTTGGTTCAGGAATCAGGATGGATACTCGTGCTTAGTCCTTGACACACCAGGCTGCCACTCGCTGGCGCCGCAGTTGAACGACGCCGCCATCATGGCGGCAAGGATGGGTAACAGCTGACGGACGGCAAGAGACAGCGCCCTGTCCACGTACCGAGGCAAGGACAGCGACCCCGAGATGCTTTGCGGTGCCGCCAGCGCTCTCATGTCCGCACTGATCCGACGGGCGGCGTGTCATCATCGTCGAACACTCCATGGGCGCCATCATCTCCAACCAGCTGGCTCGTAGCCTCGACCTCCTGGGCGTTGTCCTGATTGTGCCCGTCAAAGCCTCCGAGGCACTTGTCGGGCTCATTGAGGCGCGGATCGAGCTAGTAAAGGATGGTACTAATTATGTTTCCCAAACCTTCTAGCGTCAAGCTCAAGACGTAAATTGAGAGTATCGAGGGACCCAAGGCCGCGGCAACTCAGACGGCATTCAAAAGGACGCTGCTCCTCGCGCAGATGCCCGAGGGATACAAGCCCCTGAGCCGGACGGTTGAAAGCGCGAAGCGGCCGCGGTACCAAGACGTGCACCGCCCGCTGCTCATCGTCATGGGATCACACGACAAGACGAGCCCCAGGGCTAGGTCTGAGCATATCTTGCAGAAGTGAGTACAGGCTCCGCTCCTAACCCTTTCGAATATCTCTGACGTGGTGGGGCGTATTGGGCCTCGATGCAAGCCGGAAGCGTCCCGAGGTGCTCCAGGGCGTTGGCCATTGGCACATGCGTAGAGGCCGTCGATGAGGTGCTTGCGCTGCTGAAGGTCTGAGTGCACGTCATGAAAGCATKGGGTAGAATCATGAAATTTACAACGTCGTATGGCTCTATGTATATGCGGTTGACGGCTGGCCAGAGACGTGACTGGAACAGCTCAATCATCATTGTTGTTCGACGCTGCCATTGCCCCCGGTATCTTGCACGCTCATTCGCCTCCTGGTCAATTTTTGGCCCGTAATGATGCTCGGGTCGATCAAAGAGACACACTAGGTCGACCTGATAGTGCTTCATTCTCCATTCTCATTCTCCATTTGCCGTCGGCGGTCGACTTGACAAGCTCGGCCCTCGCCGTCCAGCCGACGTCGACGTCGGTCCTGCTCCGTTCTCGAGCCCCAGGGCAACAGCCGTCGAGCAGCAGCCCGCTGGAGGCCTCCAGAAAGGAAAAAGAAAAAAGGCGGTCAGCCCGGGAGGCCGCCAGGAAGGAAAAAGGAAAAGGTTGTCAGCCCGGGAGGCCGCCAGGAAGAAAAAGAAACAAGGGGGTCAGCCCCGGGAGGCCCCCAGAAAGGAAGAAGGAAAAAAAAGAGTCAGCCCAGGCAGGGGAGTAATCCCCAGCCGCAAGCCCAGGTACGGCAGTGCATCGGTGAGGCCGCCGATGTGGCTTGTGACTCTGACGTCCTTCGGTCTGCATTTGGCAATCGTTTGCGACTGCCGCAGCCGCGTGACCTGGGAAAACGAAGCTAGGGGGAAGTCCGCAGAGGCCGCGTGGCGTGCTGGGAATTCCTTCTTTTCGCTCGAGGATGAGACAGAGCCTCAATTACCTATTGTCAAGGGTGCTGGGGCGCCGCTGCCTGGAGGCTGAGTGTTGGCTTTTTGTCTTCAGCTCCAGGACGCGCGAAAACAAGACGGGTCCCACAGCTTTTGAGTCACAGAGCCTCAATTATCTATTGTTGGCTTTTCATCTTCAGCTCAATGGACGGAGGACGCGCAAGATACTCAACACCCCTCTTGCCCCCCTTGTCGAGATGCACATGCAGGGCTGAATTGATTGTTCGGGCGTTCCCGATTCATGGACGGCGACATTCATTTGATTCCATGTCTGCCGTCCATCCGTGTCTGCCATCCATGTCTACCGTCTGACCCACCCCATGTCTGCTATCGATCCATGTATGCATCCATTTCACTAGAGTTCGATCATCTTGATTGACTGCACAAGGCCAACGGGTCGTTGACTGACGGCCGTCTGGTGTAGTTTTGTGCATTTGATGTTCGGTCAAGGCTTCGTGCGCAAAAAGCCCCGTGGTTTTCTCACGGGCATGCTTCTGTTTCCGCGTGGACCTTGTGACGCAACGTGCGAGTCCTCTGTAATGGGCACTTCATTTTGCATCACCGCCTCGATCTGCAGATATTAGTATTTGGGAATTCCTTCGAGGTCTATTGTATACCAATATATACATTATGGCACACCGGCCTGCATCCGTGATCCAAGGTGATCCTTCTTCCATTGGTCTGTCGTTCCGACCATTGTTCCGGGCCGTCTGCATTAGCACTGCACAGCCGGCCCGTCCCGCGGCCGCCCACGTTGGGCCTGAATAAGGACGTATTACAGGCTTGACGGGGAAGACGGTCACGGCCCCCCCTTCTCTCCCCTCTTTCCCTCTTTCCTCTTCCCCCGACAGGGGTATTGCTGGGGGCCCTCCCATTATCTATTAGGGAGGGCACCTAGCAAACACGACAAGGGTGACTGGCAGCCGACTTGAAGCGGGAGGCCCCATTCGATGAGCTCTCGAGTCTCTACATCCCGAGGGCAAACAACGGCGCCTACGTAGTCGTGGGGTCACACGGCATGTACCATCTACTTAGTAGACAGGGACCTTTTACGTGTCGTCTCGAGGCAATTGCTTGCCCATCCTGGTCTGGCCCGCCGCGTCTGCCTTGCGTCTGCCTTGGCCATAGCTTACAGCAAACACCCTTCGCCTGGTTCCTCTTACATGAATTCTTTACTTAATCCCGGCCCTTGGCTCTCGAACTTCTCCAGATCATTCAGACTTCATCTTTACATCCTCACCATCGTTACACTCCCTCGACCTAGATTTCGTTTTGCCTTTCAATCAACTTCTCTTGGATATTGAACTCTCACTGGACGCACCTGTATGTCCTTATCAGCTAGTCGATTCGCAATGACGGAACAAATGCCTTCAACAACGTGGCACGGTGCCGTCCCTGGGGGAAAGCAACGAATGCGGACGACGACGCTGCCCGTGGAACCAAGAAGCGGCTCATTCATGAAAATTCCTCGACAGCTTGGTTCTTCAATACCTCGGCAATGCAATCGCACTGGCCATTTGGATCTGCCATGTCCGACACTCCGCGACTTCGAAGTATTCGTAGGACAGCCCTTCGGTCTTCACGTATATCACGGCCGTCGACGCCGTCATCTTTTACGGCATCGCATATCTATGGACTGCCACATTCTTGGGCAAGGAAGGTGCCAAGCGCCGACCAACACGATACGTCGAGGTGCTTGTCATTGTGGGACTCGTCTGCTTTATGCTGCGGGACTGCCTTGCAATCCGCCTAGGCTCCGACGACGGCTCTATACCAATCGGCAGGATCCTGGGAGAAGCAAGTGTCGACGACGAAGCATGTGTCAACAAAGGAGAACCTGTCAAGGACAGCCTCAAAGTCCAAGCCATATTTTGGGCATCGTTGACTCTTCTCGGGTTCGTTGTACGCGCCTGTCTCTCGGCCCTCCTTCAGCTTTTCATGCCAGGTTTCAGGAGATGCCCGGAGGGCTGGATGGCCACGACCTTTGGCTACCGCGACATCAACTCATGCAAAGAAACGGCGATCGACGACCAAGAGGGCTGGGCTGCCGAAGTCCGTGTGGACCACTCTCGGCCAAACTCGATGTTCGCCAAGGCGATGCGGTATTGGCTTGTGTTCAACATCGTGGCGCACGAGGTGTACTTCTCATCCTTTGCCAACCTCATGCCTCTTCTTTTCCACATTCTCTATTGGGATGCCAGATTTCTCTTCCGCTTTTCCCTCCTGAAGCCGCATTCGGGGAGGTGATCAGCACTGCCATGGATTTGAGCCAGATTTTGGCTCTTGTCGCCTTGCTTGCGCCGCTCATCTTCACAATGCACGCCGCCCTCAGTAAGTCATGTGCCCTTCCCAGACCCGCCGCGGCCCACCATTCTAAGCTTGGCTGCAGATATGTGGACAGAGAACATGAAGCAGAAGGAGGAGGCAAGGGATCGCCTCACCCGCGTCTGGTGGTTACCAGACACTAAGTTGGTTTCCCGGAGGGACACACCAACTAGTACATCTGTTTGCTAAGAATAGTCCAGACAGCGGGTATCGCTCAACTGCTCTCGATGCGGGCCATTCGTTGCTCAAGTGCTGGGATGGTCTGGCGTCGATGCAGGTACCAGAGCAGAAGCGGCCTGCCGAGCCCCCCCCGACCAAGTGCAAGCAACCAGTTCCCAGCAGCCCCCCATCACCCATGCCAATCACTCACTTATCGTTACCATACGGATCCCTGAAGAAAATCACCTGCACCGTGATATCATCCCTCACGTACCGACTCAGCGGCGAGTACGCCGTCATCGCCCCGCAGAACATGCCTCTCCGCCGCCCCCCCAGCGCGTTCTTGACGAGGCACACAGCCGCGCTGTCGAGGTCCTCGATGGCAAAGTCCCCCGGCGTGGCCTTCCAGCTTGCGTACCCGTCATCCCCGACAGTGAACTTGGACGGCCCGGGCGTTACGCTCTCGGGTCTACCCGCCTTGTTCGCCGCGAGCCAGCGCTCGACGCAGGTCACGGCGTCGGCGTCAGAGATGACGTCCCACAGGCCGTCGGACGCGAGGATGGCAAAGTCAGAGGAGGAGACGCGCCGCGTGGTGACTTCCGGCCGGGCGGTCATGTACGGCGGCGTCTTGGACTTGGGCCGCGGCTCGTAGCCAAAGAGGCGGGCCTGCGCCGCGGAGACGGCCTCGTTGGGCCACTTCCAGCGGTGGTCGCCGAAGGCGCGCGTGACAGCGATGCCCATCAACCGGCCGGACTTGGGGTCGATCATGTCGGCCAGCTCGCCGGGGTGCTCCGCGTCGAGGCGCCGGACCTCGTCCTCGTTGAAGCCCGTCTGGTCCTTGCTCAGCGCCTCTGCATCGAACACACCCGCCGCGGGACTCCAAACACCCAGGACGGCGCGCGAGTCGCCTGTCACGGCGGTGCGCAGCGTCGACGAGGCGGCGTCGTAGACGGACAGCAGGGCGCAGGAACCCGCGATGGCGGGCGCGAGGGCACGGATGGCGGAGGCGGCGCCGTGCTCGGCAGCAGAGGACTCGGTAGCCTGCCGGGCAGCGGCCATGATGCGGTCGTCGAGGCGGGTAAAGGCGTTCTTGATGGCGCTGTCGATGATGTCCCCGTCGCTGGAAGGGGGGAGCTGGCTGAGGGCGCCCGAGACGTAGCGGATGAGGGCCTGCTTGAGCACCGCCGAGGTGGCCCAGCCGCTGCGAAGCCGTCAGCCATGCGTCGCCCACGGGGTCATGTAGACCCGTGCCGTATTTGCTCACGCGTGCCCGTCATAGACGCCCACATACAGCGCCTCACCACCTCCCAGCCCGCGTCCAACACCCACCGCCCACTCATCCTCGACGGGGTTGTTGCTCGACACGCGCACCACGTCCACCCTGCCCTGCGTCGGGCCGTTGGCGAACACAAAGCTCTGCGCCTGCTCGCGGATCTTGGCGTTGGAGGCGACGAGGCCCAGCACCGTGACGGGCGAGGCGACGGGGATGTCGGCCTCAGAGGCGGCAGACGGGATGCCAGGGGCGCTGCTGAAGGCACGCGGCGCTGGAGCAGGTGTAGACGAGGAGGTGCGGTCGCTGCTGCCGCGGCCCAAGCAGTAGCCTGCTCCTCCGGCGGCGAGCAGCCCGAGGGCCCAGGGCAGCTTGGGGCAGCGCGTGGGCGTGGTGGCTGATGAGTTCCATCGGAGGTGCTGAGCGCGTGGCTTCACGATTGATGGTCTGGCGACGACGCGCGTCACGCCTGCTGCTTGTCGGAACATGGCGTCCATCTGCGGGCTCTCAAGCAACAAATATCAGAACACCATGGTCATCGACGAAACTTGAGTGTTTCTGCGGGTTCGTGAGGTGAGATATGAGTTCAATGGATGGGGTAGATGGTGGCCGGTTGCCACATGGGGAAGTTGGCGGGCGGGGAACCACTTAATTAATGAAGAACCGCTCCACGTCTTCACCGCGCACGGGGTGTCCTACCAGATCCGTCTTGGCTTCCAAGATTCATTTCATATAGTAATGTAAGTCTGCTCAGTTCATTCATCATGAGTCGTTCGTCGAATACCTCTGCGGTGTGAGCACGGCCGTTGACGTCGTCATGTGTCAGGTGAACGGGGTTTGTCGCCCTCGCGCCGACGTAACCGTGTGCTCGTGGTAGGTACACCGACGATGTTCAGCAAACGCCAAAGGCAAGTTACGTGCTTGGTAAGAAACGAGAGGAAGCATGGTCTGAGTCACTTCATGGCGGCATACTTCGAGCGAGGCGAAGCAACCTTAGGTGCGCGATGGCTGCCAACACGGCGACCTTGTGAGTGTCAGAACTTTCATTGCAATTGCATTCAGCTCAGCATTTATCACTCATACTGAGCCTCATCCGGACGCCAAAGACAAAATACACCAGGCCATAGCCGAGTTTCCGCAGAAAGAACCTCAACCCCGTCCACCTCAACGCCTGCCAATCTCTTCCTCCTCGTCTTCCCACTCGCCATCCTCCTCCATCTGCTCATTCACCTTGTACTCAGCATCTCCCGCCAGGCCCTCGCTGTCAAACTCGTCCACTTCCATGCCGCTGTAATACTCATCCTCCTCCTCATCGTCGTCCTCCCCGTCGCCGCTCTTCTTGTTGGCCGCCTTGGCCGCCTTCTTCTTCTCCACGTTGGCCTTTTGCTCCTTGCGTCGCGCATCTTTCTCCTGTGTTCGCTTCTCCCATCGCTTCTCCAGCTCCTTGATTTCCTCCCTGCTCTTGTGGACGTACTCGTGCCACATGACCTTGCCCGAGCACATGCCCTCTTCCACCTTGGTCAAGCGCAGCCTCATGCGAGGCCCCAGCTCAACCAGCTTGACTCTCCTTCTCTCCACGTTCTCCTCGCCCTCTGCCTCTGCTTCGCCACTCTGTTCTGCCGCCAGCCGAGCCTTTGTTGACAGTACTCTGCGCGGAGCAGCGTCGGCGACCTCGACCTCGGCATCCGTGTCGACCTCGCTGCCACTCGTCGCGTCCGTCGTGTACCCATCCTCATTCTCGCCTATCATGTAGTCGGCAATGTCTTCCAGCTTCCCCAGGTTTGGCATCTTGTTCTGGCGGCTCGACTTTGTGGCCATGAACCTTTCCGCAGCGTTGATTCTGCGCAGTTGTTTGGAGACGCCCGTCGACCTCGTGGTGAGGGCGTAGTGCCTAAAGTTGAGAATAAACGTGCCGTCGTCTGCCTTGGACTTTTCGCGGTTCAGCAGCAGCACTCGTCGGATCGTTTTGAGAGGCGTGACTTGAGGGTTGATGGGAGGGAATAGTGATTGGAAGGTGGTGGTGGCGAGCGACTCGAGGTGCTTGGGGACTTTGGACTTGGCGTCGGCGTCGGGGGAGGAAAAGTTGTTCATGACCAGCTGTTCGGGTTAGCCTGGTGTCATCGCAACAGGGACATCCGTCGTACCAGAGGAGGCGCGAGAAACTCCTTGCCACCACCACGAGGATGCTTCTGGCTCCTCTGCACATCCTTGCACAGCGAGTACTTTTCGACGCGAAAGTGCATCGTCGGTCCACGAGGCGCCAGGGCAACCCGCAGGTTCGTGTTTCCGCTCTCCGACCGCGAGAACAACATCATGTGCGTCACGCCGAGCGGCCCGCACATGACGACGTAGTCCTTGAGCCTGTTTGCCCTCCTCTCCTTCAGCCGGCTAGCCGTCCCCGGCTCCATGACTTTGCGCACGTCCGTTGCGAGTTGGCTGATGCTCGAGCCGACCTCGCCCGCGCCGATTCGGATGACCATGCTCTTGGGGTCGCGCGCCGTCGCATGGCCGGCCGCGGCCGTCTCGGGGTTGTTGGCCCCGACGTGGGTTCTCTTCTTTGTTCTTCTCCGTGCCATTGTGAAGTCGATGATGTAGTGATGATGTAGTGTTGGTCAGGCAAGACTTCTTTCTGGTCAAGTCTGCGCTGCAATGGCAGCTAGGAAAAAAAAGTTTGGCGGGGACTTGCGATAAGTGCCCCGGCACGTGCGATAAGACGGCCCCGCTAAATTTTGTCATGCCCCAGATCAGACGACTAGCCTCCAACTTTTCTAAATCAGCCCTTAGCTCTTCACCTCTTCACAACTGATAGCCCTTGACCTCGTCATATTGTCAGTCGGACGTATCGACACAATGGGAGACATCAAGAGGAGAAAGGTCGCGCATGATGCGCCCAAAAAGCAGCATGTTCCCGAAAAGAGCACTCCCGCTGCGTCCCCAGAGTCCACCGAGGAGTCCGCAACAGTCGACGGCGCACCAGGCGAGGAGGAATCCGAGGCCCCAAAGACTTTCAAAGATTTGGTGCGTGCTCCTTCTACGTGCCCTATGAGGTGCCGTCGCTAAAAAATTTCAGGGAGTCGTAGATTCATTGTGCGAAGCCTGCGAGGCCCTCAACTACAAGTTTCCGACCCCGATCCAAGAAAAGTCCATCCCCGTCGCCCTGCAGGGCCGTGACATTATCGGCCTAGCCGAGACTGGCAGCGGAAAGACGGCGGCGTTTGCGCTCCCCATGTTGCAGGCTCTGCTCGACAAGCCTCAGCCGCTGTTTGGCCTCGTCTTGGCTCCCACGCGCGAACTGGCTGCCCAGATCGGCCAGGCATTCGAGGCCCTCGGGTCGCTCATCTCCCTCCGCTGCGCCGTCATCGTGGGAGGTCTGGACATGGTGCCGCAGGCGATTGCGCTCGGCAAGAAGCCGCACGTTATTGTTGCGACCCCGGGTAGGCTGGTGGACCACCTCGAAAAGACGAAAGGATTCTCCCTGCGGACGCTCAAGTACTTGGTCATGGACGAGGCCGATCGTCTGCTGGACATGGACTTCGGACCGAGCATCGACAAGCTGCTCAAGTTTATCCCGCGCGAGCGTCGCACGTATCTCTTCTCGGCAACCATGAGCTCCAAGGTTGAGAGCTTGCAGCGCGCCAGCTTGCGCGATCCCGTCAAGGTCAGCATCAGCTTCAACAAGTACCAGACCGTGTCGACCCTCCTCCAGCATTACGTCTTCGTACCTCAGACTAAGAAGGACACCTATCTCATATACCTCGCCAACGAATTTGCCGGCAAGTCCACCATCATCTTCACCCGAACCGTCTACGAGACGCAGAGGATAGCCATCTTTCTCCGGACACTCGGCTTTGGCGCCATCCCGCTGCACGGTCAGCTGTCGCAGTCGTCGCGATTGGGTGCTCTGAACAAGTTCCGCGCCGGCACGCGGGACATCCTCGTCGCCACCGACGTGGCCGCCCGTGGTTTGGATATCCCCAAGGTCGACGTCGTCCTCAACTACGACTTGCCCCAGGACTCCAAGACGTACATTCACCGAGTGGGACGTACCGCGCGTGCGGGAAAGTCTGGTGTCGCGCTGAGCTTGGTCACGCAGTATGACATTGAGGTGTACAAGCGGATAGAAGCAGCCTTGGGCAAGGAGCTGGAGGCGTACCCGACGGAAAAGGAAGAGGTCATGACCTTTCAGGGCAGAGTCGAGGAGGCGCAGCGACATTCGAGGACGGAGATGAAGGCGCTGATGGAGAGCCGGGACAAGAAGGGATTTGGAAACAGACGAGGCAAGACTGGCGACAAGAGGCGGCGGGACGACATGGACAAGGACGTCGGTTAGGGAGCTCGGATGCGTCTCGAATTTCCACGTCCAACTGATACCCAGATAGTTCATGTCGTATTCAGGCGTTCAAAAGCAAACTGTTTCTACACATCACCACTCCCCTTATCCAGCGGTACAGCAGCGCCCGAAGTTCGTCTATCCCAAAACCACCAAGCGACAACGACAGTCCAGGCGAATAGCAGGGACCCCGGCGCGACTATCCACGACAAAGGGGCAACCCTGCCGTCGGGGCCCTGTGCCGTCACGACACCAGTGCTTCGTGGCACAGTCAACGCCATCAAGGCCATCCGCGCGTGTCACCAGGTTGTACTGCTGGCCAGCCGTAGGCGAGCGCTCCACCATCGAGAAAGACGAAGACGATGTTGCAACGAAACATCGCGTGGGGAGGCGGAAGGCCCTCTTGGACGAATGTGACCTTTGCACGGCTCACGTCTTCTGTGAATGTTTCCTCGGGACGGATGGACCTGCTCGTCTCCCCACCGGTCGAATCGGCATTCGGTCATGTCGCACGTTCTTTTGAGTATAGCAAAGGATACCCGTGGAGATTGCAGCTCCTAATGTCCATTCTGCCGGGGGCGATATAGTCTCTGGCTCAGAACAACGCCGTTTGCATTCCCGAGAATTTGCCCTCCAGCTCTAGTAGGAGCAGGCCACATCTCCGTCCCCGATGTGCCGACATTCGACGAGCTGCGAGGACTCGCGGCTGCAGCCCCCGCCGACTGGCTCCTCTTAAGACAGTCGCAGCCGGCGGCAACGCGACCTGAAGGCCTTCGTCGCGTGGTCGGCCAGCGGTGGGAACGCTCAGCGTCTGCGCCTGGTATGTCCGCGGTACCAAATATTGGCCGCATGATGGCCTGTAGAGAGAGGAATTGACGTGCTTCGAGCCATCTATTAGTTGCCTCCATTCGCATAGCTGTTAGGTGGGATTTCGGATGCCAAGTTCACATGCTACTTGGCATCAAGGCAATGTTCTCTCTCATCAACGTGGTCAATACAGACTAACGTTACTTCGCATCCGTACTGCTACCACAATCTACCAATTTACGCCGTCCTGCCCATTTCCCGTTCTTTACAATACATTACAAAAACGCGCGTTGCGTCAACATGCTCAACTGACATGACACAGTGACATCAGCCTCTCAGCGCCCTACGGCCTAGGCTCTTCGTGGTCCGACGACTGAGCTGCGTCAGCTTCGGCCATCTCGGTGTCCTCATTGTCTGCCTCCTCGTCGCCTTCGTCCTCTTCACCCTCATCATCTTGCCCGTCATTGTCGTCGCCCTCGTCTTCCTCGGCTTCATCCTCGCCGCCCTCCTCCTCGGTTTCATCCTCGTCATGGCCTTCGCCCTCGCTACCAGCCTCTTCACCGCTCAACTCGTCGCGCCCCAAGTTGGGGAACAACAGGCCCGGTGGAACCTCCTCGTCGTAATCCTCAGGGAGGTCGGTAAGGTCGCTCTCGTCGTCTGCAGAGTCGTGGATGCTCCCGGCCTCCGTGTCGTGCCCTTCCCTGTCCTCGACTCTCGACTCGTCGTGTTCCTCATCATCGCCGGCTTCTTGATGCGCATCTGCATCTCTCATTTCCTCGTCAAGATCCTCGCCAGCCTCCCTGCGAACCTGTGCGTCTGGCCCTTCTTCGTCGTCGTCGTCGACGCTGCCGGCGTCACTAACCACGGCAGCTGGGGTCTGGCTGCCGCGCTTGCTAGACACGCTGCCGACTCGACTCTTCGTGGTGGCCGACTTTGGAGCTTCCATGGCGCGAACCACGGCCTGCTCAGCCTTGCGGAGGACGTCGGGCCTTCTGACTGCCCTGCGAGCCCGCGATGATGGTTCGGCTTTGTCGGCCTCGAGAGGCGTCGCACTTCCAGTGTCATGTCCGTTGGGTGGATTGAGGATGCTGCTGAGGGAGCTGGGTGGCTTTGCGTCGGCTTGAGCGACAGCCTCCAGCTGAGCCGCCACCTCCTTTGCGTGATTCCGCTCCGCGATGACCTCGCTGGGCTCCAGGCCAGGCAGCGTGCGGGAAACATCGACATATATCGTTGCGTAGCAGTCGTTGATGAGATCGTCAATCAGCGCCGCCTTCATCAAGTTAGCATTCAGCTTCTTGAGTTCAACCGCTTCCTTCATGCAGCCGAGCGCTGGAATGTGCGGTCCGTCGCCGGCTGCCCACTCTGTGATCCTTTCACTGATAATCTCAAATTCCTCATTCGGCAACGACTTGAACACTTCTTCATTTGCATGGCGCACGTCAAACGCCCCCCGGAGGAGCTTCAGATATGCCACGCAGCATGTCTGCCACAGATCTGTAAAGTGGTAAAAGTCTGCGCCCTTCTTTCGGAGACGTCGGAGAAGCAGCTCCAAGTTTGTCCGATCCTTCATTATCAGAAGAAGTCTTGTCATGAACCGCACATATTGCTCGGTGAAGACGTGGTGTCGACCAGGTCGCTCGGCATCGCATTTCCACACATTCATCACCATGGTTTTGGTGAACATGTTTTCCTTGAATATGGCAAATGCCGCCTTGGCTTCGACGAAGTTATCGCCGCCCTGAGTCGTGTAAACCTCTTCGAATAGGATCTTAGCATGTCGCATGACGATTCGGTGATGCCAATTCGATTTGTCCTTTTCCCGCAGCTTGGTCAGGTTGCGAATGATGTACTCCTCCCAGTCCTCCGGCTCGGAAAATGATGCGTAGTGGTCATCTGCGTGGAGTGCAACACCGAACGGCTGCTCAGAGAGAAGGGAAGCCGCATCTGCCGCAGGCATGTCGCTGCGAATGACCATTTTGTGCAAGATAGAGGCAATCTTGTAGTGTGGCTCCAGGATCGGATCACTATTGCGGGACTTGCGCGCGTTGGTCGCCACCTCGATGGACTTCTTGAGCGTGCTGAGAACGAGTTTCGAGGTCACCACTGCCTTTTGATCTGTGCTGTCCAACTGCTCTCCTGGGGTTTGGTGCATCTTCCAATAGCACTTGGCCAGCATATACGGATTTCTGTTCATAGTTAGCACTAAACATGCGGCGTGGGGAACGATCTGCGATACTCACTTCCAGTTGGTGGGACACCTTTCCATGGCCATTTTGAAGAGCTTGGCGGCGAACTTCCAAACCTTGTACTCAGTCATTTGGTCATGGAGTATCCTCTTGAATGTGCCGGCACCCATATTCTCAATAAAGAACCTCTCTTGATCAGAGTGCTCGAAAGGCTCCATGGCAAAAGGCTCTCGGCTAGAAGAATACAGGCGCATGGCGAATTTGTGGTACAGATCGTGCAACGGGTCTCCGTCGTTGACTTGCACGTTTACGTGCCGCGAATTAGACAGGGCAAGCGTGTAGCAATGGATGGCGTTGCGTTGAAACTTGACCAACTCTACGCGATCCTTGTTCATCTTGTCCGCTGTCCACAGCACGGACTCGTCAAGCTCGTAGTCGAAGCACTCAGCAAGACGAAACCAAGCCTCCCAGTTGTCTGCGGTGAATTGCAACTGCAGCCTTAGAAACGTCGCGCCGATTCGCAAGTCGTCTGTGGCTCCGGGAGTTTGCCGGCGATTCAAATCGACGCCCTTGAACTTGGTCAGGGCAATCATGCCGAGCAAGAAGAACCACCCATGTCCGGCAAGGGCGGCCTCGGGCATGTTGGCGCCGACCGCATCCACTGCCACGCTGCCGGTGAGTGCCTGGTACAGCCGCAGGGGATGAATCGGCTTCTTGAGTATCTCGGTAAAGTTGCGCAGGTTATGTATCATCTGCGGCGTCGATTTTGGTTGCCCGATGGTCTGCTGCATGTGCTCGATGGTCGTCTTCAAGTCGGACTTGAGAAGATCCTTCATTGGCATCCGGTTGGCGAGAATCATGACCTTTTCCACAAACAGCATGGCCTGCCTCTTTTCGAGCTTTTCATACGGGCAACCGTGATCCTGGACTTCCCATATGCCAACGCCGAGCTTCAAGCCGTGCAGGTCGTAGAGCACCTGCCCGAGGTGGTCTTCCCAGTTTTCGACATTCTTCCACCTGAGGAGCTCCATGCGCATCAGTTTGAGGAATATCTTGTTGGACAGTTTGCAAAACTTGCGCAGCCCGATGGCTCGATGAACCGCGGCGAGGAAGTCTGCCAGGTCGTTTTCGGGAGAAATGGCACTCTCCTGCTGGGGCAGGCCTGCCTTGAACAAGGTGTACTGCAGAGACCAGGTACGGACCTGCATTTCCCGGAGCTTGTTCGCCAAGGACATGAAGGTACAGTTGCTCGACGGGGCAGAAGTGATGCCGATCCGAACCTCGTCTTCACAAAGCGACGCAACGTGAAGGATGCAGCTGACCTTGGCTAGGGCACTAGAGCTGGACTTGATGTGATCCTCGTCGATAATGTCAAAGGCGCTGCCATCGTTCAACGCCAATGACAGCGCTTGGATGAGCAATTCGTCCAGTGACTTCATCATGCGCATAAAAAGGAGGCCCCGCGACTCATCTGGTGTTTTGGCGTAAGCTTCGCGCTCCAGGTCGGTGACTATCATCTCAATGCTCTTCAGGATGCAGGAAAATCGCTTCGTGGGGTACTCGATTGCCGCATACGCATCTCCCAGTCGCGACCACAAGAAGAGGCGTAGTTCCGTGCTGCTGCTGAGCAGAAACTTCCACAAATCACGCATGCCTTGAGTGGCACACTCGGATATCGGCTGCCTTACTGATGTTTCCTCTTTTGGTGACGAAGCGTCAGAGTCAACCGGGCTGTCTGGCGTCTCGGCAGATAGATAGACAGACGAAGGATTGAGAACGGGCTCCAGAGTCTCAATGACGTGCACGGGATCCTCCATCTCCTCCTGGAACAGGCCGAGGAAAAAGTCCATTGTGGTCAGTTTCGAAATCTCGCGGTCGGCTGCGGCAGGCGATATGGTGGGCAAGATGACATTGTTTGGAAGATTTATGGGCTCGACTTCTTCTGTCGACAAAAAGTCTCGCAGGGATGTCCATAGCAAAAGGATGTGCTCCCGGACAGGATTATCGGCAAGCGACGAAGCCATGACTGATGCCCACAAAAATCGCACGCAGAGGGGGTCGCAGTCCGGCCGACTGAGCAGGTGGACGTGCGTCGAAGCGACAGCCAGCCATCTGTCAAGCCGATATTTTGTTTCCATGCGCTTCGCATAGTCAACAGCGCTGCTCGGGTTAGTGATCCTCTCATAAATGTCGATGTGAAGCTCAAACAGCATAGGGATCATCGTTTCCAAGTGCGCAAGCTCTTCGGGCGAACCAGAGAACAACTCAAGTTCGCCGGTGATGCGGTCATGGAGGAAAGCGTCCACACGGTTCAGCATCTGCACCACGGTAATTTTCATCGTGTCTGACCACTTGGAAGTCGCATAGCTTTCGCTGACGGTGCGGACCCATTCAAAAGAGATGTCGTCGCTCGTCATCCAAGTGTCGCATTTGCCTATCCTTTCGGCAAAGTTCTTGAGCCCTTGAGCCTCGTCAAACAGAGGCACCGAGGGCATATCTTGGGAGCCAGACTTTGCATGCTCGAGGAATGAGGAGAGTCCTAGAGTTGCCTGCTCTTTCTTGTTCAAGAGAACCATGGCGGTTTCTTCGCTGAACCCGATGATGATACTCCGCATGTCCTTGGCGCCCTGGCGGGTGAACGTCGAGGTCCGATCTTCTGTGGTGCAAGAGTCCAAGAGCTCCTGTAGACAATCCAACGTGTCCCGATCTTCCACGCCGAGGGTTTCCAGGATGTTCTTAGTTATCTGAAAGAGACTCAGGTCAACCTCCTGATACGGCTGGATCTGGTTTGCAACCAGCGTGCTTGGGTCTGTTGTCTCTTCAGCCTCCTTGGCATCAGTCCGCCTGCGCACTCTCTTGCTCCTTTTCTCGGCACCATTGTCCTCGTCAGCTGCATCAGCTAAGCCGGCAACAGATTGCGACCTTTTTCTCATCGAAATGGAAGTTTCGCGTTCCTTCTGGGCGGGCTCGGAAGTCTTTGTAGCATCATCGGTGGCGTTGGATGCTTGCCGCTCCGTTGGTTCAGGCTTCGACTTTGGCCCCGTGTCCGCCTTTTTCCCTTTGGGGGCTGTCGTCTCTTCGGCGTCGCTTGGCCTGGCCTTTTCACTATCCCCTTCGCCGTCGATTTCTGTGTCTTCTTGCACAGCTTTCAATACCTGGCGACAGGCTCGCAGGGCACAGCTGGTGTCTTGCATGCATTTCATGAGCTCGAGCCCGAGAGTCGGCCATGAGGTGACTGCCTCTGTGGATGGTGCATCTTCGGTGTCCGCTAAATCTTCGGCCGAATCCTCATGCCCCTCGGGACTTGAAGGAGGCGGAGTCAGAGTTGTGGTCGGGTCTGGCAAGAAGGGAATCGGGTCGAGGTGTCGTTTGATCAAAGCTGGCATCTCCTTTTTCAGCCACGGCGCCATGGCTGGATGTGAAAGAGCCACTTCATCGTCGAGTACTTGCAGGTAGTCCTTGAGTTGCTCGCCCGCCAGGCCCTCGGCAAGTGAGGGCGGTTCAACCTCCATGACAGTAGGGTCGTCGTCCAACTCCACAGCAGCCTCCAGGCAGTACCGCTTGATCCTGCCGCTGTTCATGGAGGCCGCAAAGCGAGCCACCATTCTCCACAGCTCCGGGTCGGAAGGGTCTTGGTCCAGGGCTGCCGCCCAGTTGTCGATGACCCTGTTGCCGTCGTCGCCATGGTAGCGTATGCGCAGCTTCTTGTGCCATTCCGGGTCGGACTTGCATGCATCCTTCAACTTGTCTAGGTAAAACTGCCCGTAGTTCTTGTATGAGAGGTATAGCGCCTGAGACAGGTTTGCTGCAACGCCGACCGCGCCGCCAGCATCAATGTCCAGTCCCGCTGAAAAAGACTCGAGAGCTGAGACCTCGGGTCGGCCATCGGCTTGTCGCTCGGATCGCTCGTAGTCGGTGATCGCCTCTCGGTACTCAAAGATGTCCGAGTCGAACAGCGCCTTGTAGGCCGCACTGGCAGCATCGCGGGCTCGCGGTCCCTGCGCATGGAGCTTCAAGGCCGTCTGGAAGCGCTTGAGCGCCTCATCAACCTAGGAGAGCGTTAGAAGGGCACCACGTAGTATAGAGCATTTTTGCGACTCGCCTGGAGCTCTTTGGTGGTGTCAATCTGCTCGTCGACGTTCTCCTCCGGCTCGAGGTTGATAGCCTGAAAGGCTGGCTGCGATGTCTTGTTAGCCTAGGGAGCGCCTGCGAGACGTCCGTGGTTAGGTCTACCATTATCGCGGCTGGGTTGCGGACCCAGAGGCCGTCATGCGTGTTGGCGATGCGCTGGACAAAGGCTCAGCATTTCCGTGCTCGGCGTCGCTGGGGCATCTGAAGGTCTGGGCTGTTGAAATCGCGTCGCGATTCACTGGAAGCTTTGTGTGGCGTCGCGCTAAATGGCCAGCCTCGCATGACCCTTGTTCCTTCCTGTGGTGTGGCGCAGGGCGAGGCTGGAGCGCGGTTGGCGACGAATACTGGCAGTGGGTGGGAGTTGAGCAGCCAGATCTTGACTGTTCCATGTCAACTCAACGGCACATGGTATAACCAACGCAAGCATATCCACCTTCGCCCTTGCGCCAGAGCTTCCCTTATGCGAGAGCGTATTAGCGGTTCCTGTGCCTGGTCGCCCTGCATCTGATACGACAGCCGACAGCGCCCCCTTTGAACCTCGCTCCTGAGAGCTGCGCGTCGCCATGGTCGCGCCAGCAGTGCCAGAGTAAGGCAGGCCGAGGACGAACGAAGTGGGCATACCAGTGTTAACTATTCATCAGCTTGACTGAAGAGGTCCTTCACGAATCGATTGACGCGAGAACCGAGTCGTTGATTGCCCTGCGCGAGCTTGGGCCTCCCGATCTGGTGCATCTGCTCAAGCAGGGCGTGCGCAACACTGGCAAGCAGGTAGGAACTGTCACGAATGCACATGCGAGTCTGGCAACTAATTCATCCAGACCGGAATCTACCATCACGTCACAGGTGTCGATGCATCCTCGTCGGCGAGTCTCGCTGCGTACATCAATACCCTCACATACAAGGACAATGGCCCGACCGCCGTATCCAAGATAGTGGAAGGTGTCTACTGGTTTGTTGCTGCATTGCCTGGTTTGGCCGAGAGCGATGCTGACTGTCTCTCGTAAAGCTGCTACAATGCATTCTCAAGACTGGACATGCGAGTGCATGTCTCGATCCCCGGCACCGTCGAAAGCTACTGCGTGGACGAGCGAGGCGAGAAGCGCAAGGCGTCTGACGAGCTCTGGCTCGAAACATACCTGTGCAGTGTCTTGAGAGCGTATTCGTACGCCGATAGCGGAAGCGGCGACACCATTCGCAAGATCATGGGAGTTCGACGATTCAACCCCGTCACCAACACGGAAACCGAGCACCGCTTTCTCCACGCTGCCGAACAGCTCTTCTTCCGAGGTATTTTGGCCGCTGTCATTCAAATGCTTGGACTGACTGGGTGTAGGATGGCAACTGGGATCCGACTCGGTTGTTCAAGTGCCGACAAACGTTTCGAATCACTTGACCACGGGGCTCTTAAAGTACCTCGAGACCACTGGTCGATATGCCTCAGGCATCAATCTCTTCGAGAAGCTCCGCACTCAAAGCATTGAAGTGTCATCTTTGCTGGCAAAGGTCCTCTTCATGGGCAACGAGGAGGTTGCAGGTGTCAAGGCGCTCTACCAGTCGCTTCAAGAGACGCCAATGGACTACGTCATGCTGGACACGCAGGCCGAGTTCTTGCTCAAAAAGGCCCAGACCGCGGACACGCCTGAAGTCAAGGAGGAGCGGCTAAGGATGGCGCTGGGCTGCGCTGATCGCAGTACCATTGCTGCACCAAGTGAATTTGGCACTTGGGCGAGGCTGGCCCAGATCTACGTCTCGATGGAGGATTGGGAGAATGCGCTGACCACGCTCAACTCGTGCCCCATGTTCACCTACCAAGACAAGGACACGCCCATCATGCCTGAGCCAAAGGAAGTCCACCTGCCCATACTATCCGAGACTCGATTGGACGAAATCGACAGCGAGCCAGAGTCGAGATTCTCGGAGCAGGTCGACCCCAGCCTGTTGGGCCTCAGGGCTGCGGGCTATCGTGGCACCTTTAAGCAAGCCTACAGCATCTTGACTGAGATGACCGCCAAAATCGGCTGGGATCAGCTCTTGAAGATTCGCAGCAACGTTTTCGTCATGGAGGACGAATACAGGACGGAGAAGCAGGAGGCTAGCCACCCAGCCTTGTCAAAACGAAGCCCTAGCATGGATGGCTTGAGGGGCACGCCGGATCCCACTGCAAATGGAGTCGAAGAGTCCGACGGGGATAAGGACGCCGCAGAGAAGCCAGAGAAGCCAGCGGAGACGGAGACGGCCAACGAGATTGTGACTACGAACGGTGACGGCAACGGCGACAGCAACGGCGGCAGCAATGGCGACAGCAACGGCAACAGCAACGGCAACAGCAACGGCAACAGCAATGGCGGCAGCAACAGTGGCAGCAACGGTGACAGCAACGGTGACAGCAACGGCGACAGCAACGGCGACAGCAACGGTGTTGAGAAGCCATCCAATACCATTGATCCGCAGGAGGTCAAGGCCGATACCGACCAAGTGAGCGGATATGAATACCCCACAAGCCATGGCCCCGGGAAGCTGACTGCCAAGCAGAACACCTCAAGCGACGAGCACCTGTCCAAGCTCAACACCAAGCGACTTTGTGAGCGATGGCTGGACAGCCTGTTCATGGTTCTCTACGAGGACCTGCGCGTCTACACCATCTGGCGCACGCAGATGGCCCAGTACCGTGCCCAGCAGATGCAGTATAAGAAGTCGGCAGAGGAGTGGGAGATCCTCGGCGCGCTGGCGGAGCGGCTGCAGCACCTCGACGAGGCTGTTGAGGCCTATCGAGCGTGCTTGTCGCTGCGTTTTAGCCCCAAGGCGCTGGCCGGTGTCTTGCGCGTATTCGAGAAGACGAAGAGCACGCGAGAGACGGTGGCGTCGGTGATCCGGCTAGTGACGTGGCAATACCGGTGGTACAGCGAGTTCAGCCCGGATCTGCTGCACACGATACGGACGCTGATCGAGGATGAGGGCGCGGTGAAGGTGAGGAGCATCATCCAGGCGACGAGCCTGCCGCAGAACGTGCTGGACTTAACTCACCACTATGCCGCTCTGTGTGCGACGTTCCGTAGCAGCGGCACAGACGGCTGAGTGGCTGTGGGCGATGAGGTATCTGAGGAGGAGGGAATGGCAAGCGGAGGTGACGGGTTGCTGTAGGGGCGAAGCTGCGCAATCTGTATGTAATGAGGGAGTTGTAACGCTGGCAGATACCACGCTATTGACGGGTTGTGAAGCTTTGTGAAGGGAGCTCTCCACGGTGATGTTGCTGGTGAATGCCGTCGAGAGCTCTGGATGCATCCGTCATCTGCTGCGGGGCACTCTGTCAGTCTATCCAAAATTTTGGTCCGAGCCTGCTAACAGCTTCGCTCTGCCCGCGCATCCTCTCCCTCGCGCTCAGGCATTCGCATATTCCTCTTCGTCGGCCGCCCCCGCAACACACATATAACTGCCGCTTTCGAGGCCGCGCATCATGGCCTCGTCAACAGGCGACGCCCCGGCCTCGCCGCCGGTCGCCATCGTCTGCGTCGGCATGGCGGGTAAGCGGCTGCTCCACCGTCACGACTGTGACGAGCAGCGACACTGACAGCGTCACAGGCTCTGGCAAGACGACATTCATGCAACGCATAAACGCCCATCTCCACGCCCAGCAGAACCCCCCCTACGTCATGAACCTCGACCCCGCCGTCCTATCCGTGCCGTTCGAGTCCAACATCGACATCCGCGACTCGGTCAACTACGAGGAGGTCATGAAGCAGTACAACCTAGGGCCCAACGGCGGCATCCTGACGTCGCTGAACCTGTTTGCCACCAAGGTCGATCAGATCGTCAACCTGCTAGAGAAGCGCGCCAAGCCGGATCCCGAGAAGCCGGAGCGCAAGCCCATTGACAACATCCTCGTCGACACGCCGGGACAGATCGAGGTCTTCGTGTGGTCCGCATCAGGGACCATCTTGCTCGAGTCGCTCGCGTCGTCGTTTCCCACGGTCATTGCGTACATCATTGACACGCCGCGAACGGCGTCGACGTCGACTTTCATGTCCAACATGCTCTACGCCTGCTCGATCCTGTACAAGACCAAGCTGCCCATGATCCTCGTCTTCAACAAGACGGACGTCAAGGACGCCTCGTTCGCCAAGGAGTGGATGACGGACTTTGAGGCCTTCCAGGCGGCGCTGCAGCGGGACGAGGAGTCGGACACCCTGGGCGGTGTCGAGGGCGGCGGCCACGGCGGGAGCGGATACATGGGCAGCCTGCTCAACTCGATGAGCCTGGTACTCGAAGAGTTCTACTCGGACCTGAGCATGGTGGGCGTGAGCTCGCGGCTGGGCACCGGCGTGGACGAGTTCTTCGAGGCCGTCGAGGAGAAAAAACAGGAGTTTATGCGCGACTACTATCCCGAGCTGCAGCGGCGGCGCCAGGAGCGCGAGGAGCAGAAGAAGAAGTCACGGGACAAGGAGCTGGGCAAAATGATGCAGGGCATGTCGATGGGCCAGGAGCCCGTCGAGAGGACCGACGACGACGACGACATTGATGTCGTGAGCGATGACGACGAGGACTCGGATGATGAAAAGAAAAAGGAGAGCTTGCAGGAACGGTACCAGGCAGCCATGGGGGATAATGATGACTCCGTCATGGCGGACGCCAGCTTCGCAAAGTACTTGTACAAGCAAAAGTAGGGGGGCATGTCACCAGGCAGTTTCGGCGTTTGGGATTTAAAGGCCCGGTTGTATGAAATGGGATTTTGCTGTTTTATTGTGTTAGATACCGAAGACAACTAGGACACGCAATATGAACGTATGATGCTAAAGTTGCATCTTGTCCTACCCTGTCCGCAGCATCGTGTGTAAATGTCTGTCATGATGCCCCAAATCTCAAGAACTCCTCAAACACCACACGCGTCGGCGTCCATCCCTGGCCCGTTCTATCCCGTCACTCCGTACTTCATCAAAACCCGTTACCGCGCCTCGAACTGGACCATTCTACACACCCCGTCAGCACTCATCACCCAGGACTCGCCCCCCGCCATCAACGGAGGTTGGGAGTTGAAAAGGACAAGCAAGAAGACTCACCGGTTCGTCCGCTCCTTGTACAGCACCCTCCCCGCGCAGTGCGGGCACGCCACCAGCGCGTCCTTGCTGAGCGTCACGTTGCCGCCGCAGTCGCCGCAGATGTAGGTCATGACGGAGCGCGCGTCGCGACCTTCGTGGGTGGCGCCCCGGGTGATGCCGCCGCCGGCGCCGCCAGCGGGCGCGGCGGAGGAGCCGGTAGGGACTTGGTATTCTTCGCGAGGCATGGCTGTGATCTGGTTGTGTTGTTCGTTGGGGTTTGGGGGTTCGAGGATCAGAGTTCGGAGCTGTGCGTATTGCCTGGGGGCGGTGGTGGAAAAGAAATGGTGGCGGTGGGGATATGTCCGGCAGGATTGGGCGGTGAATTGGGGGATTCAGGTACCTGCGTGTGGTCCCTAAACCTTCAATGCACATGAACCACCACACTGCACCTACAACAAAGAAGGCAAATTCTTCAAATCCCGCTTCCAGCGCCACAAAAGCAAGCATAACCCAGTCGCAAGTCATCGCCCACCAAGACAATATCTCAGGTCCCACGACCCCGTCTAAGAACGGCAGCAAGTGCTACTCCGGAGAAGCGGATTCCAGCGCGATTGCTGTCTGCCATGATGGCCCTCGGATAGGAAGGAGAGATATCTCCGGAGAGCGAGACGAGGGCGTGCCAAGACCAGCTCACGCAGTGCGTAGAGATGAGCAGCGTTAGCATGTCAAGCTTTAGTGGGACCAGCTCTGGCAATTCCGCCGTCTCGAACACCCGCTGCGTGGCCGTTGTTTCCTCCTTGTTCGCAACCGATACCATGCGGAAGCAATCATTGCTAAGACGTAAATTGCGTGCAGATGCAGGTATCGTCAATCCGGGGGCGGTGCTGCTGGACACGACCCTGGTCTTGGAACCCTGAGCTGAAGTATCATGGAATGTCCAGGAAGGGTAATCTGGCAGCATCACAGCCTTACACAGATGCATTGACTGAGGTGGCTTCCTCTACAAGACACCATGCAACACCCACTTGTGTGGGAGACACCCCTCTGTAGAAGAAGAAGCCGGGAGTTGTATTCATCACATCATTTTAGCCTCTATACGGCCCTGTTGCCCAGGCCTCGTAAAATTACCCATAACCACACGGCGCCCAACGCCTTCCCATGCAGTCCCGAAACCAAACCATGTAAAACCCACGAACCACGCCCGCACGCCCGCTCACAGTTGCACAAGGTCATTCAGAATGCGCACCTCCTCACCGGGCTTGAACGCCGGCAGGCCGATGTAGGGGCACGTGGAGCAGCGGAACGCGTCTCCGAGGGAACAGTTGTTGCAGGAGCCCGTCTTGCCCTCGACGGTGAAGTCGAGCTCGTTGAGGTCGTTGGCGTTGAGGCGCAGCGCGCCGAGGCCAGCGTTGGCCTCGGCGCGGCGCTTCTTGTCTTCGGCCTCGAACTTGGCGGCGAGGCCGCAGGTGCAGTCCTTGCAGGGGCGACGGCGCTTCTGGGGCTGGCATTCTGTGGCTACGAGAATGTTAGTATAGCATAAAGTGAGGATATGGGAAGGGGACTGACGTTGGAGGGGCCGCCGCTTGAGGTCTGCCTCGGAGAGCAGGTCGTTTTCATCAATGATGTCGTTGTCGTCGGCGTCGTCAAACTTGGAAAAGTCAAACTTGACCGCATTGTCCTCGCCGTTACGCACCGCCGGCAGAGTATCCTTCTTCTTCTTCTTGCCGAACCGCAGCGGAATCACCGTTTCCTCCTGCAGCAGCTTCTCGAACCCGTCGCCGCTCTCGACCAGCCCCGCGAGGATCGCCTCCTTGACATCCCCCGCACGCGGCAGGCCGTCCTGGAAGCGCAGCCGGCCGCCCGTCGCCATAGCCGGCACCAGCAGCGCGTAGGCGGCGCGCGAGAGCTCGCCGCGCTGCGAACCGCCGTTGCTGCTGCTGCCGTCGGTGAGCACCAGCACGAGCTCGTACGTCGCGGGGGGGAGCGTGACGAGACCCGCGGACAGCCGGTCCAGCATCTGCAGGTCCGTCGTCGCGCGGTCGAAGGCGCTGAAGGCGGCGCGCAGGCGGTCCTCGTGGGCGGCACGCGACGGTGGGGCGAGGAGCAGGCTTCGGGGCGGCCCCGCGGGTGACGTCGTCGCCGCGGGGCTGAAGTCGGCGGTCGTGTCGATGAGGACGGGAGCCATGGTGCGTGCGGTTGATGCTCGTGAGGTCGTTCGTCTATTGGGCTTGGATGGAGGTTCAACAGCGCGGTCAAATTTTTATTGGAGGGGGAAATATGCTTCTGTTAACTCTTGGCTCATCCGACGTCGGCGGCGGGCATGGAATGGGTGGGTGGGTGTCGGCGACTATTCATTCGCGGTCAGCATTGATAATTAGTCATCTGGGTGAGAATATCGCGGGACCCAAGAGGCCCGGCCGCGGGTACCCGTGGCCCTATTGTTAGCGTTTGCCGTTCGTGGGCCGGCGAGTTGCGACGGGGCTTTTGTCATCATTGGAGACATCGCCCGTCCACGGAGCGGCAATTGCGACGGGTAGAAGCGACGGGCAGGAATTGGCTCATGGGAGGAGAGGCATATACGAGCATGACTGGTTCGAATAAGCCATGCCTGTCTCGCAGCAACGGAACGGGAGAAGACACGAGCACGGCTTCCCCTACTGGCTTGGTTCAGGTCCGAAGGGCCATCATGCGCTGGCACCCGGCTTTGTCTTGACAAGCGGTTGATTATGCCGGCTGAATTGGAACTGAACGGCCGATCTGTCGACTGCTTGCATGTGATCGCCGCGTGCCATGTAGCGCCATGCCAAGACCCGGCGCCGGGCACCAGCGAATGCCAAGTCCAGCCCTGCCGGATCTACCGAACTTGTGTAATTATATATATATATATATATATATATATACATCAGGTGGCGTCACGTCTGTAAACATTGTAGACTGCATCCTTTCACTTGAATTAAACGTCATAAAGGCACTGCGAAATGGCTCCATCACAAGTCTTCAACGTCTCGTCCACCATGACCAGCATCATGACCGCAACTCCCTCGCCTCCCTCCCGTACGCCAGTCGATCACCAGTATCCTCCGACAGCGTTTTCCTCGCCGCGCCGCCCTGCTGGCAGTCCTGCAGCACAATCACCATGCGCGCCCACTCCGTCGCACTCGGGTTCCGCCAGCCGTGGCTCGCCGCCCGCTGGACGGCGACGTCGCCGCGCGCCAGCAGCGCTTCCTCGCCCGAGTCGAGCGTCAGCACCACGCTGCCCTCGATGACGACGGCGTAGTCGAGGTTGCGCGCGCGGTGCATCACGCACTCATACCGCGGGGCGAGGTCCACGACGCGGCACACCGTCCCGCCCGGGCTCACCACGCCCGAGGAGAGCGCGCCCGCCGGCGTCGCTGCCGAGCGGTGGTTGTCCTGCTCGTCGATGTCGAGGCTGAGGTTGACGTCGCGGCTGGCGCTGGGGCTAGGCGCGCCGTAGACGGTCGAGGCCGTGAAGACGTTGTCGATGGCCATGCGGCTGTCGTCGTACGTCTCCTGCGCGCCGGCGCGCATCTTGGTGAAGACACCCTTTTTCGTCTGCGCGTCGTTGGCCGTGTAGACGTGCCGCAGGGGGCGCAGCCCGGCCGCGCCGCCCTGGTGGTTCTCTGGCGCCGTCGTCGAGACCATCTTCGGGTTGGTCGTGCTTGTATGTGGTGGTGCCGCGAAGATATGGCAGTCCCAGGTCTTGCCACCGCTGGCCCTGTACTTCGTCCGGAGCAGTAGTAAATGTCGCGCAGGAGAGCCCGTCCGGACGCTCGACGAGGTTTGATGCGGCAATGAAAGTTTTATGAGGCAATGGCGCTTATAAATGAGTCCATCCGGCGTTGCTAGGCTGCGCCACGGCATCGACGTCCTAAACGCCAGGCTACAGAAGCTGCGGCAGTGGCTGAAAGAACCTGTCATTTAAGCAACGCTTCCAACGGGCGCCCGCTGGGGCGGTCCGAGTCGCGCAGCTCGGCGGTTGCTGTTTGCGGCTGTGGTTCCACAGACGCAGCAACCTGGTGTCCAGCTCATGCGAGGTGAGGCGATCATTTCCGCTATCTCTGGGGCTGACGGCGGTTCATACCTTACATATTGATACGTGAACTGGGGATACGAGAAGGGAGGTACGCAGTGCGGAGTATCACCACTCCACTCTCCTGAGCAGAGGAAACACCGAACCTGCCAGCCGAGGCCATCCCAGCGAACTTGAACTTCTAGAAGGGTTTGCCACTGAACCTGGACATATGCTGGTCTCAGCCCTACCTTGCCAAGCACATGGTTTGCCCGGCTTAATGATGCGTGGTGTCTCCCAACACCTACGCAGCCCAACGCTCCTCTTCCGTCCTCATCCCTCTTCGTGTCAATCAGCAATCCCACTGGAGATCAGGCAAGCCATCTGGAAATCCAGCTTGTCCACTGAAGATGAGGAGCTCCCCGAATCTGCAAATGGCCTCTCAACCTTGTCAGCAATAGAGATGAGGGCATCAGGGCAAGAGGCCGCTTCGCCCCTTTCTCGTCGACATCCCCTTCCCCACCTCATGCACGTATGCTGCGCACCCCGAGCGCCACGGCATGCCCTGCGCCCTGTGCCCTGTGCCCTGTGCCCTGTGCCCTTTTGGGACTTACGGCCCGAGCTGGACACCCTATTCCGAGGCAGCGAAAAACACCGACCTTGTGAAATGCATCGCAGTTTAGCGCTATCATCCCCGACTGTGTCGGAGTCGGGGTTGCGGTTCCATCCTCTTTCGTGGTCGTGGTGGTAGCCCATTGGGCGCGTTGCGGTTGGTGTTGACCCCCAAAGACGTGTCGCAGCCTCGGCTCGGCATCTCCACCGAGCTTCTCCCAGCTCTCCCAGTTCTGCCAGCTCCCTTCCTGTCAACACCACAACGCAGCTCTCTGCCATTGATGCGCACCCACCAATCCAACCCCGTATCCTCCCCCGTCCTACCGAAACACCATGTTCGACGCCTCGTCCCCCCCGACAGACGACGCTTGTCCCTTCTGCGCCATCGCCGCCACCCACCAGCCCTACGACCCGCTGCGGCCCCCGTCCGCCCTCGCCCTCAGCGCCGAGCTCACCTCGCCGTCCTCCTTCGTCGTGCTCTCGACGCCCGCGCTCATCGCCTTCCTCGACATTATGCCGCTCTCGCCGGGCCACCTGCTGCTCTGCCCACGCCGCCACCGGCCCAAGCTCACCGACGCGTCGCCGCAGGAGGCCCGCGAGCTGGGCGCCTACGTGCGCGTGCTGTCGGCCGCGCTGGCCCGCGCCACAGGCGTCGAGGACTGGAACGTGGTGCAGAACAACGGCGCCGCTGCCGCGCAGGTCGTCCCGCACATGCACTACCACCTAATACCCAGGCCCGAGATTCGCGCGAGCGGACGCTTCAGCGAGAGCTTCACCATGTTCGGCAGGGGGCGAAGGGAGGAGCTAGACGACGACGAGGCAGAGAAGATGGCCGAGGAGTTGCGGAGGCAGGTTGCGGTCGTACTCAAGGAGGAGCAGCAGCAGGCGGAATATGAGGAGCGGCGGCAGCTGGCCAAGGCCAAGGCCAAATTATAATGACCGTGCTGCTCGTATGTCTACGGCAACATTACGACACGGTTAGGACACGCGTCCGCAACGAAACCAGCCAATTCGAGATTACGCCGGTGGCGTCGACCAGGTTTCATTTCTTTTGTTTCATATTTTCCTGTCTCTACATCTTTGATACCCAGGTTGGTTTCCCTTGCCCTGGTTACGTCTTGAGCTACTGGTTTAACTTCTTGTCAAAGACGCGAATGGGCAGCCACTCGTCGTCGCACACCTTGTACTCGCCAATCGCTGCCGAGATGCCATCAACGGCCTTGACCTCCTCGTCCGTCAGCTCCCACCCGTCGAGCTGGAAGTTGGCCTCGATGCGCGCAGGTGTGACGCTCTTGGGGATGACGCTCCAGCCCTTTTGCAGCCCCCACATGAGCAGCACCTGCTGCGGCGTCCGGCCCTTGGCCTCGGCCAGCTTCAGCAGCGTGGCGTCCGCGTAGAAGGGCGAGTCTTGCGAGCCGAGGCACGAATAGCCCGTGGTGTGGATGCCCTTGGACGTGTTGAGGGCGACGAGCTGGGGGGACGGGTAGCCAGGGTGCAGCTCGATCTGGTTGACGGCGGGGACAATCTACACGCATCGTCAGAAAGGGAGCCTGTTTTTAGAGAGCATTCATGACGCGGGAATAGAAATAAAGGAGTCCGTCCATACCTTGCAGCTCGGGTCGCTCAGCAGCTTCTGCAGGTTGGTCGTCTCAAAGTTGGACACGCCAATGTTGCGCACCTTGCCCGAGCCCACGAGCTTCTGCATCTCGCGCCACGTATCGCGAAAGTCCCAGTCGGCATAGTGCCGCTCGAGGTCCGCCGGGTCCGTCGAGCTGGGCCAGTGCATGAGGTACAGGTCCACGTAGTCGGTGCCCAGGCGCTCGAGGCTCTGGGCCAGCGCGCCCGCGACGTCCTTGTGGTCCGGGTTGTTGAGCTTGGTGGTCAGCCAGATATCGCCCCGGGGCACGCCGGACGCCTTGATGCCCGCGCCGACCTCGGCCTCGTTGCCGTACGCGGCAGCCGTGTCGATGTGGCGGTAGCCGGCGCGGAGGGCGGCCTCGACGGCGGACTGGACCTGGTGCGGGCCGGAGCGCCAGGTGCCGAGGCCGACGACGGGCATCTTGTCGCCCGTGTTGAGGGTGTGCGTGCGGCTGTTCTTTGTTAGACTTGACGATGCTGTCTATGAAGTATAAGGGTCTTACGTGGTTTGCTTGAGGGAAGCCATGGTGCCTTGCGTCTCAACGTAACTCGATAGCTCGCTTCGTCGACTCTATCTCGACTCTGGAACAAATAACTGAACAACGAGAGGGGACGGAAAAGGGATAAGAAAAGAGTGTCCTTTCCAACGGCAGCCCAGCTGATAAAGTCAACAACTTCCGTCATCGGAGTAGTCTCGCTCTTGCCCTCAAAAGTTGCCGCGTTAGCGCGCTCACCAACCCCTCCCCTCATCCCATCCATCCATGACGTGAACAACGATTTTACCCGTTCAAGCCGTTGCCCAAGCCTCCCCACAAAAGTGCGCGCTTAATATTATTGAGCCTCCCCACCGTGGGTATCAGCGGCCATTGGCGCGCATATAATATGCCACCAGGGAACGCCGCGCGGGCAGCGTGTGTTTGTGAGACTTGACGCAGGTGGACAGGAGAGTGAGCGTCTATTGAACGATCTGATTACGCCAAGGAGGCGGGTCTCGGGGGCTGGCGGCTGTCGGTGACGGACCCGGAGGCGGTTTAAACTTTTGATGAGTGACACTCGATATTTCGTGCATGGGAGGAATGAGCGCGGAGGTTGGTGCCGACTCATGCAGTCAACGGGCTCTTGAAGCGTGATTCGTTGAGCCTACTCCGCCGTCAGGTTCGTGCTCTGACTCGTGGCATGCTGCTCGGCTCATGTCACTCATGTCAGCCGTGAAGGATGAGGCCAGTGATATGATAGGTCGAGAGCAATTAATGACGGATCACAAGGAATTCAAGCCAACAACAAAACGAGACAGAGTCAAAGATTCTTGCACCAATGACGACGGCATCCTGTAAGTCGCTATGATCCGCGCTCTAGGGTAGACTGCAGGAACACGCGCACACCGCTCAGATGTGGATGGTGGCACATCCTCACTGCCTAAAGTACGACGGAGTATGAAGATAAAACGAGGGCTTTTAGAAGAGCAATTCGAGAAGAGTATGAGTTTATGGTAAACAGAATCCGCGCATCTCCACGGGCTGCAGCCATCCAACTCGAGCCATGTCACGGCATTGCAGGTGCAACTGCTCAACATTATGCTTTGCTGGGGGTCGGGCCGCCACCGCGACACAAGCTACAAGAAGTACGACTCCGAAAACTTCATGCCCATGTCGTGACTTGTCCTGTACACCAGTTACCGTCCGGCGACAACTCGCTCTTTGGAAACTCGTCAAATTTTAGCCGGTCTTCTCGCTCGAAGCATCGGAAATTGAGGGTTTTTGTCGTGAGCCACAGGAACAGGTCCCCTGTAGTATTCTCTCCGGCTAGAAGACTTCAAGGTGATTTGGAACGCTATACAAAGCACAGCTACTTGACAATCGGGAAGCAATGCGATTTTTCGAATCTAGCTGCTATTTGTGAGATGTCCAATGTCTAATATGATGTGAATGTTTACCGCCGTGGCTGTAAGCTGACGTTACGTCAACCGCGTCTGGCTGTGCCTCGATTGGCTGCCTCGTTGATTCAGCTCTGGCAATTTTTTGCAGTCTTACCCGGCGATCGCTCTTCTAGCAGTCATCGATCTAAAATACCTCGGGGCAGCTCTGCCAGTCTTGGACCGCCGAGGCTCAGCAAATCAGTCGTTGTCGCTAATCAGAGGCTTCTGACCTTGGCGCCGCGTTTCTTACCTGCCACACGGCCCGTTTATATAGCCACAGGTGGGAATGGACAAAGTGCCAACGACGCGCGAAGGCTTCGTCATAGCCGTCATCTGCGCCTTACCTCTGGAAGCCAACGCTGTCTCTTACGTATTTGATGAGTTCTGGGACAATGAGCACCATATGCAGAAAGCGACCAACGATCCCAATCACTATACCCACGGTCGCATCGGCAGGCATAATGCTGTCCTCGTCCTTCTTCCAGGAATTGGTAAGGTCCATGCCGCCGGAGCCGCAGCCTTTCTCAACGCCAGCTACCCCAACCTTCGACTTGTCCTACTCGTGGGCATCTGTGGCGGTGTTCCCGGGCATAATATTCTACTCGGCGATGTGGTTATCAGCAGCTCTCTCGTGCAGTTTGACTTTGGCCGAAGATTCCCTGGAGGGACATTCTTGCGCAAGAGATCTACCGGGGACACCCTCGGCAAACTCAAAAAAGATCTCCGGTCCTTGCTTAAGAATTTCGAAACGGACCGAGGCCGAGAGCGATTGGGGCAGAAGTCCTTTGAGAATCTCAAAAAATTGCAAGCCACACACGCCGACCGTATGCGAGGGCATCAACGCGAGAAATACAAATATCCCGGCACTTTGCAAGACAAACTGTTTGAAGCCAACTACCACCATAAGCACCGTGGCACTGAAACGTGTTGCACCGAGGACATAACTTGCCATGCTGCCCTGATGGCACCCTGCGAAGTTGTCGGGTGTGACGAATCTCACTTGGTCCTTCGACAACAGCTCAACCTCAAGCGAGAGCTGGAGCAGCGACATCTCGAAGAAGTCCAAGGTCCGACTATTCATGTCGGGCCTATAGCTTCGGGGGACACAGTCATGAAATCTGGCGAGGACCGAGATCGAATCGCAGGAGAGGAGGGAGTATTAGCGTTCGAGATGGAAGGCGCAGGAGTTTGGGACGATCTTCCCTGCATTGTCGTCAAGGGCATCTGCGACTACGCCGACTGTCATAAAGACAAACACTGGCAAGACTTTGCTGCGGCCACGGCAGCAGCTACTATGAAGGCATTATTGGAAGCTCTTTTTGGTGTAGAGCAACTGCAAACTGGTTTGTATCTGGCCCTCTGCAAGGCGGTGAGTGTCATATAATAAGCTAATAATTACTACACAGCGATCGGAGGGATACTTGCAACAGGATTCGATTCTCAACGCCTCGATGAGATGGTGTGGCTGTCGCCACTCCAGAAATTGTTGCTCAGACCCCTCTCGTATCCTGGACGAATACCGGTCCAAGTTCCCTTGCGCAGTGCTTCTTATCGATGCCAGGGGTTGCCTCTTGCCGTTTCATTTAGAAACGATCAATTCCAAGGAGGTACGCCCCGGTGCGTTGCAATAAAGACCACGTCGAGTTCCAAGTAAGGAAATTAATACGACGTTAGCTCTTCATTGAAGTCCTTAAATCTCGATTCAAGGATTTAGGGGTAGAGAAAATAAAACGAGGCGAATGGTTTCTGGAGGACTTAGATACGGGGCAGAGACTTAATTTGTGCGAACCCTGGCAGTCGGTCATCAAGGTGTGTCTCATTCCATTAGCAGAAGCATATGGAAGTGATCTACTCACGTCTTTTTGTAGCCCAACCAAGTCCTCCAGATGGGTATGGTATTTCGGAGACGGAATGACCCCTCTACGCAGTGCCCAGCATGTGGCTTTGTGAATGCTGGGTTACCAGACGAGCAAGTACAATGGTAAACCACCTATGCGCAACTCCTTGTTACTTGTAATGTTATGCTTAAGCTAATTACAATAGCCGCGTCTGCGGGTTAAGCTACCAACGCATAAAGGAGATCAAAACTATTCATATCAACAGGACACAATTGCCCCAGGATGCCGCCGTTGGCAAGAGGAGCGACGAAATAGTATCAGTTGGGGCACCCGGACCCAAGCAGTCGAAACGTCAAAGTTCCGAGGAAGGAATTGGTCGATACAAATACGTCCAACTTGTGATTGTTGACTTGACCGTCCAAATGGTTAGTGACCCCTGCACCGTGGGTACGCTTCGATTGAGCTTGGACGGCTCGCCTGAACCGAAGCGCGTGGCGGCAGATATTGCAAAGCTATGTGGTCTTCCTGAGGAAGACTGTCTCACGGCAGCAGAGGCGGCCATCAGGGCGTTTTGCGATACTTTCGAGAAGAGCCTCGAGAGGACAAAGGACATTGTCAGAGCGAAACATGAAAGCCCCATGTCTGCGAGAGAAAGTGCATTGCGCCCCGCGGTTCAGCTACCAAAGAGCAGGGCTTCTCGACCTGCCTATGCGACTGGCTTATCGCCTAATAGTACATCGAGCTCTACTCTCGGGACTCATTCAGCAGACAACGATGAACCGGAGCCTCAGTCTACGTCTCACCTGACAGAAAACATCGCAACCCTTGCTGGAAACCTGGCTACAGTCTTGATGTGGACCGACGGTCCAAGGGAGCAAGTTCAAAAACCACAGGCTTGTACCAGTCCAGCACCCTTAACGACAGTTGTTGAGATGCCTGACAACATGTGGACATGCGTGAGTCTGCTGAGTTCTTGGATAGTCCTTGACTAACGAACAGGTTATGTAGTGCACCTGTTTTACCGGACCATTTCTGGTCCCTACGTGTCCAAACTGTCTGGCATGTAGTCATTTTCGATGCCAAAGGTGCTTACTACAGAATTTCGACGGCTCACGAGGAATGTGCTGGGGCAAGCCTTAATCCAAGTCCGAAGGTCGTGCAGGGTCGCCACCGACATGGACCGTGCCCTCAGAGGGACTGGTCCAGCACGGCCGACATTGAGCCCGGGACCCCGATCTCCAAAGGATTACACATTCATGATGCTTTCCAGCGGGGTCTGGATGATTCTATCGCCGTACTCTTGCTCAGGCTGGTGGCACTGGCAGTGGAGCCAAGGAAGCACGTCCTGCCGTGATGGAGGGCTTGCTTGGTGGTCGAGACGTTGGACGATGGGGAACAACTGATGGCACAGGCTGGAAATGATTCGCGACCAGGTCTGTACGCTGCGGCCCCGAAAATTGCACAGGTAATAATAAATTGTCGGCTCTCGGCCCGGCGTCTCCGTAGATTGTCGACTTTAATCTGTTTCATGACGCGCATTACGGTTCATGGATGCTAACCCTGTCTGCCGCTCCCTGCGACTCAACGCTGACTCCACTGCCAGCGCATGTGCGCATAAACCTGTCCGCGTCGACGAGTCCCAAAAGGGCGTGATCCGTCACAGGGCTGGCGGACTGCCTAAAGAGGCGTTGTCACGCTCAGCCCCATTCACCCATGTCTCGGCTGAGACGTATGCCAAGTCCAACCCACCGAGCTCTTGGGCCCCTTGACAGTGCCGAAGTTCCCAGAACGCCCCCAAACGCTCGAACCTCCAGTATGAATCCGGTTAGCGGGCTGGTCGGGTGGCTGCCGTTGACAGCTGGGTTTCAGCGCCTGGGCCTCACAGCCTGCCAGTCCATTGGCAATCCAGGGCTGCAACGGTTTGGGCACTACTGTAAATGTCACCCACTGCATTCGCACGGACGGCTCGAGAGCCCAGCCGGCATGCAGCCTCGAGGGGAGCTGCGCGAACGTGGTACAAGTCCGGAGGTCGCGGCCAGTCGTTCATGATGGCTCGAATCCTCTCAACTCAGCTCAACTGCTCTGGCATATATTACGGACATGAAATATTTGAACTCTCGACCCGCGTCAACTGAGCTTAAGCAACATGAAGTTTGAATCCCGTATGCGAGTTCTATACATGGAACCATGAGCTCCTGTCCTGTCGTATGCTTTTGACACCTTGCGGCGTCCCCTGCGTCGAGTAATGGACAATGGGCTTCCCAGACAGTGTGGTGCTTGGGCTGGGAACGGCCCCAGCCCCAGTCATTGCGATGCCATTCTGGCCCGTCGAGCGAGCTGTTGCGAAACCGTCATTTGCAGCTGACATGGCAAAGTTGCCTCTGTGCGCCGTAAGTGCCTTTCGCCTGCTCGAGATAACATGTAGTGTGGCGTTCCAACTAACCCTGTGTGTCCATGTAGGTCAACTGCCTCGCAGGGGATTGCCCCCTCTCGAACGTGACGTGCGTATGCGCCCGTGGGACGGCCAAGGAGCAAGACAGGTGCATGATGGCATCTTGTACCTTTCCGGAAGCCCTTTGTATGCCGCCTGGATGATCCTGTCCCTGATCTGCGCAAGTTCCAGGCTGACATCACCTGCCATCTAGTTGCGAGAATCCTCACCGAGACGACATGCAACACTCCAGTCAGAGACCGGTCCGTGCGGTTCAACATCCTAAACATCACCCTGGGCGCGGTAACCACCGTTGTCGTCTTCATACGCGTCATGTTCAAGCGCTGCTTCAGCATGCGGCAAAGACTAGGCGCCGACGACTGGGTTATCGCGGTGGCACTCGTGCTTTTCGGCCTCCCGAGCATTGCGACTATGATCTTCGGCCTGACTGCCCACGGACTGGGCAAGGATATCTGGGGCCTGCAGCCCGCTGACCTCACCGCCTTTGCGCGCTACTTCTACATCATGGAGATTCTCTACCTCATCCTCATGACGTTGATCAAGTTGACCTTGTCGCTCTTCTACCTCGATATATTTTGCGGCAAAATCGTCCGACGTTTGCTTTGGGGCATGGTTGTATTCCATATTGCGTTCGGAATTGCGTTTGTGGTCAAGGTCATCTTTCAGTGCTCGCCCATCAGCTTCTACTGGAGAAAGTTCGATATTAGCCAGGCGCCTGACGGTCATTGCATAGACATCAATGCCTCCGGCTGGGCCAACGCGGCCATCGGCGTCGCTGTAGATTTCTGGCTAATAGCTATTCCGCTTAGTCAGGTGAAGAAGCTCAACCTGCATTGGAAGAAGAAGGTCGGAGCTGCTCTCATGTTTCTGACTGGCGCACTGTAAGTGAGTAAACTGCCCTTGGTGTTCTGCCGTACTAACATCCTTAGTGTTACCATAGTATCCATCCTGCGTCTTCATTCCATAATTTATTTCGCCAACTCGACGAATCAAACGTGGGAGCAGTGGAACATTGTATGGTGGTCGACTATCGAAGTCAATGTCGGCATAATATGCACATGTCTGCCGTCTATCCGCCTGGTCCTGTTACGCCTTTGGCCACGGGTCTTTGGTAGCGACTCTCGAGTGCACGAGAATGCAGGCTCCGGGAATGGAGACCGGCAGCGGATCGACCCGGATTTCATCAATGAAGAACATGAATTGGGCGGAGAGGATTATACGAGCACAACGGGGATTCTCAAGACGCCTGCCGTAGCGCATACAGTGGAACAGCACGAGGAACCACGAGAACACTACCGACGAGGGATACGGGGGAGACGAGATGAGGTACACACTGTCCATAGAGCTGGAGGAAACATGCTGTGAAGGTCCTCGAAAGGTGTTTTAGGGAGGGACACCGAGATATTCGAGATGATAAATCCGCAACACCATGCACTCATAACATTGAACCGGTGTGCGAGCGGTGCAATTGATAAGATTAGCGATATATGAAAGCTATGATTTCATGTTTAACTGTCTGTTGATGAAATGCATACGTGCTCGATACAATGGTGCAGGTTGCAGTTACCAGCATGGCACCTTGAAAATGCACAGAACGTACTGACTCCCCAGCCTCATATACATKTAGGTGGTTCGGGTGGATGCGGAAAAGGCATATATTGCACTGAAGCCACGTATAACTCAACATCATTCAACTCTATTTCTATCTTGGTAAATCTCAGAAGAAGGCTCTGTGCTAATGATTTGCTGTCCAACAACACGATGTAGGTTCCTGCCCTGGCGCTCGTCCTACTATTTTACTCCGCCTTGTTGCCGAGACTCTCATAGAGAGTTCGGAATGCCGACGTTGGTGTGGCGAGCAACTCCTGTGGGTTTCCCGTCTCGACAGCTCGCCCCTTATCAAGGAGCACGACGCGAACAAAGTCAAGCACGGTGTGCAACTTGTGTGCGATAGCGATTACCGTACGGCCCTTAAATTCGTCGCGAAGGACGCGTTGCATGAGTTCGTCGGTTTCCGAGTCCACGCTACTCGTCGCCTCATCCATGATAAGGATGCGTCCTGGCTTGATCACCGCGCGAGCGAGACAGAACAGTTGTCGCTGTCCATGTGACAACTTGTCGTCGTCCATGTCACCTTCGAGTCCACCGCGAGACTCAAAAAACTCCCACATACCCACAGCACGCAATACCTCCATAATGCGTTCGTCACTGGCCGCTTCCAGAGGATCTATGTTTTCGCGCACGCTGCCGTGTAAGAAGAACGGCTGCTGCGGGAGTGTGTTGAGCCGATTGCGCACTTCTTGCCGCGGGATCGTACTGACGTCGATGCCGTCGACATAAATGTTACCGGAGTCGATGTCCAACATGCGAAGAAGAGCGGAAATGAGAGACGACTTGCCGCTAATAACTGATCAGTAAGAGGATTAAAACCATGTCTGCACAAGAGACTTACCTGCCCGTTCGGCCGCAAATGGCTACTTTTTCACCAGCTTCTATGAAGAGGCTAATTTCCTTCAATGCCGGCTCGAGGGACGATTCGTAGGAGGCTGAAACGTCCTTGAATGACACCGCACCATGTGCCGGCCAGTCCTCCGGCACACTACCCGTCTCGCCAGGCAGGTTCTCGTCCTTGACGTTTATAACGTACGAGCGAATTCTGTTTATTGCCCCAAGTCCCGTCTCTACTTGCGTCCACTGGGTTACGAGAGTCTGAAGAGTCGAGCTGAACGTGACAATGTTAAACAGCGCTACGCCAAGGAAGCCCGTGGACCCATTCCGAATGTTCGTTGCAATTGACACAAGTAAGATGGCAACTCCGGCATTGAAGAGGTCCAGGACGAGAGTAAGCCATCTTTGGATACACCACAACAAGTAATATGGCTTTTGCGATGTGTTGAGAGCCTTGGTGTTGCGTTCCATGTAGTTTTCTGTCCATCCGTAGGCCCTGATGCAAGAGATTCCGTTGAGCGTTTCCAAGAATTGTGAGAATAGAGGGGCCTTGGCTTCAATGTCGAGAAGACGCAGCTGTCGGGATGTTCGTAGATAGTAGAATTGGATCAAGACGAGCGCCAGTATGCAGAATGGGATGGCGGCGGCGATGTAACCCGAGCCGATGAAGACCAGTACGGCGGAGACAATGGCGGATAGGAACTGGAAGACGGTTTGGTCAATGGACATGGGCAGGTCGTTGTCGATCAACTCAAGGTCCTGGCTAAACCTTTATTCATCTTATATTAGCATGAAGTTAGAAGCCAAGGTGGTAGTGGACAAACCTGTTGACTGTGGTTCCAGCATCGGTTGATGTAAGGAAAGATGTTGATGCTCTGTTGACACATGATTAGACAATGTAATGATTCGGGACGATGGATGTGCGTACCGCATAGTTGTAGTCAACAAACGTTCATGGAACTTCCTTGAGGTCTTGGGAAGCACGATAAGATTGAAGACGCTTCTACAGTGTTAGCTTATGAGCTAAAAGAGGTGTATCAGAGACATATTTACCAATCGGCCACGGTGCAACCCAGGATCGTGACCGCTGCGAGGGCTCCATAAACGCCTAGCCAGTAGCCAATACGTTCGTTTGGATGATCCGCGTTTGCATTGGTCCACCATTGCAACCAAACAGCTGGAAAGATCAACACGGTTTTCTGTTGCACGGTGAAGCTTGAAGAACTTACAAGGAAAGGTGACGCCGAATACAAAGGCGGCACAGGCAAAGAGATAGAGGGAAATAGTCCACCACCCTGCAATTTTTGCGTAGTATGCGTAGATCTTCATGTCACCAGCATGACGATGGACTCCAGGGTTTGGATCTTCAAGCATCTCAAGCTCATGCAAAACGTCTTCGGGAATTTCCAGCTCCGGCCGAGATGTCGTGGTCGGAGGCTGGTCTGCAAGTTTCTGGACATCTTCGTTGGCATCAGACATGCTTTCCCGAGTACCTTGTCGCGCTATCTGGCCCTCCTCATCGATAAAGATGACATAGTCGGCGAAATTCAAGTGGTTTGCTTTTAAAAGTCAGCATGCTGTAAGACAGCGTTTGATAGATGGCAATACCTGAGTTTGTCGCCAGTCTAACGGTCGAGTTGGACGCCTTCAACAAACCATCTGGTCCAAACACAGCATCGAGAATGTGTCGCTCAGTAGAGCGATCGAGCCCGGTCAATACGTCGTCCAGTATCATGACAGGGTTTCTGGAATAGAGCGCTCGGGCAAATGACTGTATACTCTTAGCTTGCGAACCCTCTCTCGACCTTGGGTGCTTACCACACGCATTTGCTGCCCGCCGCTTAGGCGAGACCCCCGGGTACCTGTGCTGGTTTGGTCCCCGTCTGACAGTTCCTCAAAGTCCGCAGACAGGGCACAAGCACGAACAACGGTATCATACCACGACCTTTCAAATGAAGACATGCCGATTATATTACTCTGAACCGTGCCCCAGGTCGTCCAAGGTGTTTGTGGACAGTACGCGGCTCTCAGAAAAGTCGTTGAAACCGAGCCTTTGGTATATGGCATCTCCCCCAGCAAGAGCTTGATAAGAGTCGACTTGCCGGACCCAACAGGACCAAAAATCATGGTAGTCTGCCCGCGTGGGACGTCAAAATTCAAGTTCTTGAGAACCGGGTCGTCTTCTTGTGCGTAGCTGGCTGACGCTTCCTTAACCATGACAGTAAACTTGGAGCTTGCCATGTCAGAACTTGGAAACTCCTTGAGAGGTTTTTCATGGCTTTCTTGCAGAGTTGAACCTGATGAATCCGATGGGAGCTTTTTGCTCATAGGGGTAGTTCTGTAATCCTCTCGCTCCTTCGACATCAAGTACTTTTGGATGCGACGGAACGAATTGATAACGGTTTGGATGTGCTCAAAGCCATCAATGGCGTACGTCATTGGCTGGTTGAGCAACTCGAATAAGCTCAATGAGGCAAATGCAACACCTTCAGTTAACGTCCCTGAGTTGTTGGTTTTGGCAAGAAGGATGTATGCCGTGTAACCCCAAACTGGAGCCAAGGCAGAAGACGCAAAGTCTAGTATTTCCACATTAGCACGATTGTTTAACCCAGGTTTCTTTCTCCTGTACTTACATGCAATAAACACAAAAATGTTGAAAATACGATGGCGGCGAGACGCGCGAATTTCTGATAATCGGAGATTCGCAATTTTAGACGACACGATGTCAGCCAATCCAGTCATCTTTATGGCCTTCATCGCCCCAAGTGCTTTGGCAGTTGCCTCGAGCCGGTCCTCTATGGCTTCTAGCCACGGAGTCTGAGCATTGCCTGCCGCTTTTGCTAGAGGTAACCCTAGCACCAGACATACTAGAAACAGTTATTATTTGTAACAAGCATTTGGCAAAGAGAAGATGCGAAAAGCCACCACATACCGATGATCCAGACAATTGGAGCCACGACAGCCACTCCGAGAAGTCTATACAACAGCCAAAGGGCTAAGGCAGCTTCTATGAAACTGGCATACATCTCGTGGATGATGGGCATGCTGGACCCGATGCGGTCAATGTCGGCACTCATCAAGGTGATTGCCTCGGCATCTGCAATGACTGAAGAGTCAATGCGGAGGGTTTTGCCGAAGATGAGAGTAACCAAGCTACCGCGGAACAAAGTGAGCAGGCGATATGTCTTGTGTTGATAGACAGCGTATGCTAGCTGAACGCAAAATTGTTAGTCCATAAGCTCGACCGGTGTAGAGGAACGACGTACTGAGATTCCAATACAGACGAGGAAGTAGGCCCCAACTAGTCCATAGGCGATGTTGTTCGAATTCAGTTCGGGCTCCGCAGTATAGTCGAGAACCCGTTGAACAAGAAACGGCTGTGAGAAACTGAAGCCAGCGTAGGCCAGTCGTGGTAAAACGCCAGCCAAGATGCTCCATTTGTAATGCATCAAAAAGGTCCAGAGAAGGGCATGTTCACTTGATTTTTTTGCTGGCAAGGCATGTTAGCGCTGAAATAGTCGGGGTAGGTGGACATGTGAGGATTACATTTTTCCCAACGTTCTATCAGTGTCGCCGGCCTTGATGCGGAGAGGATTTCGGCATCAAGTGGCGTGAGTGTGTTGACGGTCAATAGTGTCTTGAAACCTCTGATGAAAACGTCGTTTACCCAAATGAACAAAGCCCTGTTGATTACGCCGCTCGTCGCCTCTGGAGACTCATCCTGCCACCCAGGCAGGAGAAGATGGCGCTTCTCCGTGACTTCTAGACTGAAAACCAGAACCTTGACGCAGAAGCTAGCGAGGAATACTGCGGCTACAGTTCGACTCTCTGGGAGGAAGAACAGCGTGCGAACGCGCGCAAGGTCCAGAAGGATCGATACGCCCAAAAAGACAGAAAGTAATGACGATGGGCGCACAGATCGTATATGCTCTAGAAAGGACACGGCTGAGAGAATAGAATAGCCAGCTATTGTCAAGGCAATGCATGCAACGGTGAGTCTTGTCGTTGGTATCCCACGAGCAACCCACAAGGCTAAGAGGGCGACCTGGAGAATTACATATGTGGCAAGGAGAAGCTTGCACACTTGTTAACGTAAAGTCTGTGAAATAGAATAGGTCGAAAGAAGCGCAGTACCATTTTCAGCGCCAGAAGCCATGATGACCTGACTTTGGCGGCTTCATTGCGAAGCACAAGGAGCCGGAGGACGGCCCAGCCAACTGTTGCAATTCAGCGGATGATACGTACAAACTCATAGGAAACAGGGATAGACGCACTCGCAATTCCAAGTGGCAGGATTGTTAAGATGCCTTCCTCGAAGAGAAGCGTAAAATCAAAGCCGTCAACGCAGGAGTCAGCCACTGCTGGGCCAAAGGCATCCTCGACGGCGATGGAGCAAGGGACGCTAGGAAAAGACATGGCTGGGGGAGCAAAGGGCTGGCTGAGCTGGAGTCAACGGATACCCAGAAAGGTGAGAGGAGTGGCACGAGGCAACATTGAAACGCGAGGGGACTGCAGGACGAGAATGCGGCCACATACGAATGGCTGCCACGATGTTGAAGGCGTCTGGCACAAGAGTTCGGCCGATGCGGCCTAGGTACCCGATGCCGAATCAAATCTCAGCCACCGGTGGAAGTGCCAGCCAGGGGGAGGCCCTCGTAAACGAACGAACCAGCGCGGCCGAGCGACGCCACCGATTCAAGTTTCGGAATTATTCTCACACGAGGCAGGTCGCATCCGGGCTCCAGACCGCTACCTGCCTGTATTTTATGCGTACAGTATTGATACAGGCGTACCGTGCGACAGGGCTCGCCAAGCATCGGGGGATTCTCGCCCATGAGACAATGTTGATTCACCTGAACTCTCCACCTCAGCTGCGGCTGATTCAGCTGACCTACATACACACAACGTGTTTTCTTTGGGCAGCTCTGATCACTTGACATAATTAATGGGCGGCAGGCATCAGCTTCGGTGCCGTGCTTATGCAGACATTGCACAGTAGAGCCGAGGCTAGCTCGAGTGCAGATGAGCTCGTTTCGCCCCAGCGCTGGCAACTTCCGCAAGCTGCCCGAATCCTGCCGGATCATCACACACGAGGCATGGAGGAGGCATGCAAATTCATCCTCCCGTTGGCCAGGGCCAGGGCCTAGAAGGCATGGGGCCAATGGCTGGCTCGGGCTCGGCTGGGCCGTAACGTATGGCGCAGAGAACGGCTGATGCTTAAGTGGCCGTGGCGCGATTTAGCGCCGACGGCTTCACTTCCTGACACCGCCAAGACGCGGCAAAGCGGCAGCTTCGGAATGAAGGCGGCCTCTGGTTGCGTGTCGTTGCGAGCGGGCGCCGAGACCGTGCCGGGGCTGACCTTCAAGGCTATCTTGGCGATGTAACGGTAGGGGCTGCGCGCAGACGTGCCCCGGGGTTGGAGAGAATACGGGCGCCTGCTTTTCCTCGAGCTTGGCCTCGACTGGAAGCTGAACTCGCACGTCGGGACTGCGAATCGACCGAGAGGAATGCCCTTTACGTAAAGCCTGCGACCTCATGCCAGGATCGTGAATGGAGGTGTCCTTGGACGTCTCAAGAGCGGCCGCCGTTTCACCGCATGCTTATACAACCTCTGCTGCCTAGGTCACAATATGCGCCGCGCAGTCCACGGCCATCCGGCCGGAGCTTCGGCCGGCGAGACAACGGTCCTACGAGACCCTGAACACCCACAAACGTCCGCCATATCCGGGGTTGTACAATGAAGACGTCGCAGGCACAATAGTCAAATACCTCTCATCCGATTCAACCTGGTAACAATAGCGCGCACGCTTAACCCGGCCCTCAC
>LFRF01000018.1:132797-150845 GCA_001189435.1 Tolypocladium ophioglossoides CBS 100239 | reverse complement strand
GGGGCAAGGGGTCACGGGCATAGGGGAAACAAAGATGACAGAGGAGACAAAGAACGCCAACACTCTCCAGTATCCTTGTCGGTGGCGGCCCAACCGCCCTTTTTCTTCACCCGCATCAGACGGCAGCCGCCTGTCTCAGCCTACCGGCTCCACACGGAGCAACGGCCTGAATGCAGGCTACAGCCCTACCTAATACTTTCCACCCCTGCCCGTCTATTCCTCATTTCAGCTAGCCCACCACGCGTTTCGGAGCGGATGGTGCCGTGAGGCTGCGTACCTCCATCCCAACCGGACCTGGCCTTCCAGCTCGTTCAGGCACCAAGCGTTCGGGGACACCCTCTCTATGGACAGGTTCACGCTGGCTTCTCTGCCAAGGGCGGAAACACACTGCTGATTGGCGCTAGAACTGCCCGGGGAAATTATGGCCTGCGCAGAGGAGCAATTAAGCATCACTAGTCAGCTTCTTGTTGCCCGGCAATGCGGCTTGGGGACAGGCCAACAGCCCCAGCGGATAGATCGGCTTCGGCAGATGTTGGAGGCTTCCGGGCACATATACGGTGAAGAGGCAGCCACCGCCCACGTCGTCATTAGATTACGCCTGTATGGAGGAGGAGCCGCCTCGTTTCTCTTGGCCTTGTCGTGGAATCTCCGGCGCCAATCGATCCGGCGCCGGCGCCGGCAGTGCCGGCACCGGTCCTGCAATATTCCTTTTGCCAAGGCTCCAGGTTCTAGAGGCTGCGTGCCTACATGGCGTCAGCGAGGAATTCTCCCGACCGCTGTTGCACCATGCAAGGGCTCGGACAAGGTTCGCTGTCAGCGTCTTATTTGGTAACGCGCTACGGCTCGTAGTTAAGCATGAAGATCCGGATCCTGTCACATATACACATCTTACATACATCTGGTGCACAGTATCAAGACACTGTCTTGATGACTTGAGATTGCTTGCATATTGCGTCAATAATTTCTTGGTAATTACCCCTGTTGGAGGAAGCCTGGCACGCTAGACTTGCTTAGTATGACACAGACCATGGACTCGATACGAAGACACCTTCGAGATTCGTTCTTGCGGCAGTGATGCTTTGGTTTTGCCGGACCGGGGCGGGTTTCGTTCTAACAGTTCCATGGTAGAGCATAGGATCGAGGTAGTATCCGTGACCTAAGTTCTATGGACGAGCTGATGGCGTGATTCCTTCAGCTGGAAGCCGTGAGGCTGACACCGATGCCTGACGGTGCGGCCACAGCTGAGGTTCATACGTGCTCGTACGTGACGATCCATATGAGTTGTCCCCGCGTCCACGGCCTAGAGGACACGCCAGGGGCACGCGTATTAACAAAAGCAATACCTATTGCTGGTGCTCTCTCTCTTCTGTATGTCTTGTGTCCCCCAACATTGAAGCCCCAACATTGAAGCCACGACAACTTAGCACCCGCCTGTCTCAACAGTACCAAAGGTCGTTCACACAGCCTCCTCCTGTTTTAATTCACATCTCTGTAACTTCAGGTATGTGTTCTCAAGACGTGCTGTCCCTAGTGAACCAAGACCTTAACATAATCGGGGCAGGAGGAGCGAAACGCGGGATAATATGAGATACCAACATCCCCAAGCATCCAGCGGCACGTGGGGTGCCAACCACGAAGCTACAAAGGCCGGAGAGGCAGGCAGACACACTCTCGACGACATCTGGACCGTCAACTCGACGGTGCCGGAGACTGTGGAAGCATGTGTGCACAGCTTAATCAAGCGAAGCGTCTGGCAGCACCCCTCTGCCCCAGCCATCTGCTCGTGGGACGGCGACTTGACATACAAACAACTCGACCAGTTGTCAAGCAGGTTGGCACATCAACTGCTCGACTTGGGCGTGGGGCCGGGAACCAAAGTGGTCCTCTGCTTCGAGAAGTCCCTGATGGCGCCGGTCGCTATTCTCGGAGTCATGAAGGCGGGTGGAGCATCTATTGCTTTGGATGTAACGCAGCCAGACGACCAGCTCCACCTCATCACGACCCAGGTCTCAGCACCAATCTTCCTCTCCTCGCCGGTGCATGAGGAACTGGCGAGGCAACTCGGGGCCAGAGAAGTGGTCGTTGTGGACCACGAGCTGCTGTCAAGCTCAACGATTGCCTCCTGGCCACACCACGAATTGCCAGTGGTTGCTCCTGGTGACGCTCTTTGTGTGTCCTTCACCTCAGGCTGCACCACTGGCGTGCCCAAAGGAGCCGTGATTACGCATCGGAACTTCAGCAGCGCAATCATTTACCAACAACAGGCTCTGGGATTCACCAGCAACGCACGAGTCTTTGACTACGCGTCGTATGCCTCTCACGTCACTTGGTGCAATCTGCTCCACACGTTGACGTGCGGCGGCTGTCTTTGCATCCCTTCTGAAGTGGACCGGCGAGACAACATCGAAGGCTCAATAGCAGCGTTACGGGCCAATTACGCTCTCCTGACTCCAGCTGTTGCGCAAACGTTGGACTATTCCAAGTTCTCTGGCTTCGCTCATCTGAACTACGTTGGTGAATCGACGACTCTACATCTATTGACTGTGGATGGACTTGGGCGGGAGACGACTATTCTGCACGTCTACGGGTCATCGGAGACTGCGTCGCTTGCTCCGATTTCCTCACTTGCTGCGATCCAGACAACACACGACCACTCATCGAACGGTCACACGTCAAACGGCCGCACGCCAAACGGCCACGCGTCAAACGGCTACTCGTCAAATGGCCATGCAGAACATGCACAAAACGGACACACGGCAAATGGGCACAGAGCGCAGGAAATTGCGGTCGAGCCCGAGCTTGGGATCTGTGCCTGGGTGGTAGACATCGACAACCCAGACTCCTTGGCGCCTTTCGGGTCCGTTGGCGAGCTTTGGCTCGAGGGGCCGCTGGTCGGTGAAGGATACCTCAACGACTTGGATACGGCGGCAGCCTTTGTGCAAGATCCGGCATGGCTACTGCGTGGCTCTTCGAATTGGCCGGGGCGCCGCGGACGGGTCTACCGCACTGGGGACCTCGTGCGGTACAGACAAGACGCGACGCTCGTCTTTGTTGGACTCAAGGAGCAGGCCAAGATCCAAGGCCATCACATCGAGCTCGGCGATGTGGAACATCATGCTCGCCAAGCCGTTGTGTTGGCCGAGGACGGCATCGGGAACCTGCAGCTAATCGCAGAGATCATCCAGCCCCAAGGGGCTGATGCTCCAATGCTCGTCGCTTTCGTGGCCTTTGACAGCACGATTGACATGACGGATGAAGAGTACGGGAACGCCGCGCAGAAGGTCACTGCTGGATTGGCAGAACGTCTGGCAAGGGTACTGCCGACGCATATGCTTCCAACGGCGTATATACCTATCCAGGCGGTCCCAATGACGGCTACTGGAAAGGCAGATCGGCATTGTCTCCGTTCAGTTGGATCTCTTCTTACCGTTCAAGAAATTGCAAAGCTTGCCGGTCGCGACCGACGCTCGCCGCAGACTGACACTGAGCGACGTATGCAGACCTTGTGGGCACAGGTCCTCCACATAAGCGCGGACAGCATCACCATTGATGACGATTTCTTCGGCATTGGCGGAGATGTCTCTACAGCTCTGTGTCTCAGCAGAGTAGCGCACGATCAAGGTCTTTTCTTTACTGCCGGGGACGTCTTCCAACATCCGCTTTTCCATGAGCTCTCGGCCTTTGCCAGCTCAAACTTGGCCGCCACGTCGACCGCTATTCTCCCCTTCTCCCTGTTGAACGCACCCATTGACGAGGGGGAAGTGCGCACTCATGCAGCCCGTCTGTGCCACGTCAAAGAATCGCAGGTCCTTGACATCTTCCCTTGCACGCCGCTTCAGGAAGGTCTCTTGGCGCTTACAGCAAGGCGACCTGGTGACTATGTGGCCAAAAATGTCTTCGAATTCGGGGATGGCATCGATATCCAGATGCTGTGTCGTGCCTGGGATCAGGTTGTGGCGATGAATCCGATTTTGCGGACGCGCATCGTCAGTCTTCCACGACATGGCATCGTGCAAGTTGTCTTGGAAGAGGGCGTGAAGTGGACAACTGCCACTGACCTCGACCATTACGAGCAGGAATATGCGATCAGTGGGAGTCTCATGGGCCTAGGCACTCCTCTTACCAGGTTTGCTATTCTTGACGCAGGCGCGGGGGAACGTTGCCACTTCTTATGGGAGATACACCACGCTCTGTACGATGGATGGTCCCTGCCACTTCTTTTGAAGGAGGCTGAGCACGCCTACTACAACGAAGCGAAACAAAACCTGCAATCCATGGCAGTCTTTGTCAGGTACATCATGGACCGGGATGAAGCCACTACAAGGGCCTTCTGGCAGGCCCAGTTCGCGAATACGAAGGGCTCTCACTTCCCTGCGCCAAAGGCAGCATACCACCCCCGGCCAGATCAGCAGATGAACTTGACCGTGTCAGGCCTTGACTGGCGTGGTGACTTCACGGCAGCGACTATCATCAGGGCTGCATGGTCTGTCGTCATGGCACACAGCGCCGGCGCGAACGAGGCTCTCTTCGGACTGACTGTCACGGGTCGTCAGGCCCCTGTGGCTGGTATTGAGCACGTAGCTGGTCCAGCCATTGCCACGGTTCCAGTCCGAGTGGGTGTGGATTGGGGTGCCAGCGTCGCCAGGCTACTAGATGCGGTGCAGAGCCAGGCTTCAGAGATGATTCCTTATGAGCAGACCGGTTTGCAGCGAATCCGCCGAGTCAGTCAAGAGGCAGCCCTGGGGTGCAACTTCCAGACACTTCTGGWGGTTCAACCGGCCGACCAGGACGGGGATTTTCCTGGCAGACCCTTCCTGAGCGAGTCTAGCGAGGCCCAGAGCGCAAATCAATGGCAAGACTTCAGCACGTACTCTATTGTGGTCGAGGGCCATCTCCAGCCAGATGGGATCCATTTGCGCATCGGCTTCGACTCTGCCGTCATAGGACAACAGCAGATGGAACAAATCGCCCAGAAGTTGGAGGACGTACTGCGCAAACTGTCCGACTCCAAACGACGCAAGGAGAAACTCGAGACTGCGACCGGCTTGAGCCAGCATCACTTCGGCCTCGACGATATCTGGACCTGGAACGCAGTGGTCCCGGAGGCAACGGAAGCGTGTGCACATGAGTTGATTGCGCAACGGGTTTCCGAGCGTCCGTTGGCCCCGGCCGTCTGTGCGTGGGACGGCGACTTGACATACATGCAGCTCGATGACCTGTCCACGACTCTGGCCCATCACCTTGCAGAAAAGGGGGTCGCGGGGACCATCGTGCCTCTGTACTTTGAGAAGTCAATGTGGATGCCAGTGGCTGCACTCGCCGTCATGAAGGCTGGCGGAGCATCGGTGGCAATTGATAGCAAGCAGCCCGAAGAGAGGTTGCGTGCCATCGCATCACAGGCAAACTCGCCGCTGGCCCTGTCGTCGGTGCAAAACGAGGATCTGGCCCGCCGACTCGGTTCCAGCGACATGGAGGTAGTGACTGTAGGGCCTTGTCAAAATAGCGCCGTCTCTATTCACTCAAGTCTACCCGTTGTCAGCCCGTCCGATCTCCTTTACATTGTCTTCACCTCCGGCAGTACTGGCACGCCAAAAGGCGCCATCAACACGCATCAGAACTTCTGCAGCGCCATCACCTATCAGCAAGAGGGTTTGGGGTTTTCCAACACTTCCCGAGTCTTCGATTTCTCGTCGTACGCCTTTGACGCAGCTTGGTGCAACCTGTTGCATGCGCTGACTATCGGCGGATGCCTCTGCATTCCGTCTGCGACTGAGCGCGAGAACGATCTGGCTGGTTGTCTAGAGAAGTACAATGTCACAACAGTGGACTTCACACCTTCCGTTGCGCGGTTCCTCGGCCCTGGTGCACTCTCGGGACTCTCCACGCTGATATTGGGCGGCGAGGCGGTTCTACCCGGCGATGCCTTCTTGGCCGGTGACAAGACGCAGATTATTAATGTCTACGGTCCTGCAGAGTGTACGCCAACTGCTACGTTTGCCGAGATCAAGGCGACCGATATTGGAATCGGCCGTGGAGCCGGTGCTTGCACATGGGTGGTCGACCCCGAAAACCCGGACTTGCTGGCGTCAGCCGGAGCAATTGGCGAGCTTTGGCTTGAGGGACCTCTCGTCGGTCATGGCTATCTCAACGACCCTGAGAAGACCGCAAAAGCCTTTGTGGAAGACCCGGCATGGCTGGTGCGCGGTGCCCCTGGAAGACCCGGCCGTCACGGACGGGTTTATCGCACCGGAGACCTTGTGCGATATAACAGAGATGGGACACTCGTCTTTGTTGGGCGCAAGGACACGCAGGTCAAGATTCGAGGCCAGCGTGTCGAGCTCGGAGAGGTCGAACACCACGTGGAACAAGCCCTCGAGGCGGCCTCGGGCAGCAATGTGACCAGCACGCAGGTCATTGCAGAGACCATCCAGCCCAAGGGAACCAACACGATAGTTCTTGTGGCCTTCATCACCCTCGAGCTTGTCGGGGAACTCAATATGACGGAAGACTCGCATACTACTGCTGTTCGGCAAGCAACTGTCGGGTTGGCAGACCGCTTGGCAGACACCTTGCCGGTGTACATGGTGCCAGCAGCATACATCCCGATCCAAAAGGTCCCGATCACGACTACTGGCAAGACGGATCGTCGGCAGCTCCGTGCTGTTGGAGAAGCTGTGTGGTTTCAGTATCGCAATACCTCTGACAAGAATGCGCCAGAAGAGTCGTTGACCGAGATGGAAAAGATCCTCCAGCAAGTGTGGATGTCTGTCCTCAACTTGTCGGCTCAGGAGGCGTCTGTGAACAAAGCCTTCACGAGGCTTGGTGGCGACTCCATCACGGCCATGCAGGTCGTTTCTCAGTGCCGGCTTCACAACATTGCCTTTACCGTCAGCGAGTTGCTTCAGGCAAGTACCATTCGGAAACTTGCTACCCGCTGCCGGATTATTTCACGTCATGCGCACGCCGCAGAGGATGAGCAGCAGCAGGAAGATGAAGACACGAAGGAGGCATTCGACCTCTCACCGATCCAGCAAATGTTCTTTGACGCCTATCCGGATGGCCTCGACCAATTCAACCAGAGTTTTATCCTCGAGCTGAGCCAGACCGTACCAACTTCCAGGCTCCTCGCTGCGATTCGAGCAATCGTCAGCCGTCACGCCATGCTACGAGCGCGTTTCCAGAAGGACCCCGACAGTGGCTACTGGAGGCAAACTGTGGCCAGTGAAGAAGACGAGCAATCCTTTGGGTTTTCCGAGCAATTTGTAACGGACCGATCTGAGATTGCCGAGTCTGGCCAATGGCGACAAGAGCACTTGGATATCCGCCAGGGCCCGGTCTTTGCATGCGATGTCTTCCAACTTACCGGTGATGGGGGCCAGATTCTCGTGCTCTCGAGCCACCACTTGGTCATTGATCTCGTGTCGTGGCGCGTCGTATGGAATGACATTGAGGAGTACGTGAAATTCGGCGAGCTGCGTTCGCAAAAGACGACGTCGTTCCGCACATGGTGCAAGCGCCAGGCCAAGACAAGCCGGAACGCGTCGCCTCTCTCGGTGCTCCCATTCCCCGTTCCAGAGCCACAGCTGAGCTTTTGGGGGTTGCCGTTGAGTGAAAACACATTTGCCAACTGCGACGCCTACACCAAGGTCTTTGATCTCACTGTCAGTAACGCTTTGTTTGGAGACAGCAACAAGAGTCTGCGAACGGAGCCAATCGACATTCTCGTTGGCGCCATGGCCTACTCGTTTCTGCACACCTTCCCGGAGCGTCCCGTGCCTGTTGTCTGGATTGAAGGCCACGGGAGGGCGCCGTCCGACGACCTGCCGCTAGATGTGTCAGGGACTGTTGGCTGGTTCACCACTACGCATCCCATTCCCGTTCCCATCACGTCTCAGAGCTCTGTCATTGACGCCATCAGACTGGCCAAAGACATGAGGCGAAAGGTGCCAGACAAGGGCCAACCGTACTTTGCGTGCCGATACCACAGCGAATCCGGCCGCGAAGCTTTCCAAGGCCATGACGTCGCCGAGGTGATGCTCAATTTCACAGGAAGGTTCCAGCAGCTGGAAAGCGAAGAAGGCCTGTTCAAACGACCTGAGCATATGGGCGAAGGAGACAAAGACATCGTCGAGGTCTCGGAGTCGGCGCGACGATTGACCATGATCGAGATCAACGCCGACGTGGAAGAGGATACGCTCGCAGTCTCTTTCCAATTCCACAAGCGCATGAAGCACCAGGATCGGCTACGAGAGTGGACCGAGGCTTTCGCTCGAGCAGTGGAATCCGTCACTCGGGATCTTTCGCAGGCACCTGTCGGCTTCACGCTGAGCGACCTACCTCTCCTCCCCCTGTCATATACCGGCTTGGACACCCTGTTGAGGGAACAGCTTCCTGGCATGGGTATCAAGGCGAATGCGGTTGCTGACATGTATCCCTGCTCGCCGCTGCAAGAGGGTATTTTGTTGAGCTCTGAAAAGGGGGCGGCATCCTATGCGACTTACTCGGTCTGGCGGTGCGTGCCTGGCGACGGGCCTGCCGCTGTCATCTCACCCTCTCAGCTCGAAGAGGCCTGGAAGACGGTGGTTCGCCGGCATACAATCATGTCCACCGTGTTCACTCTGCATCCCGAGGGCAACGGCTTCATCCAGATCGTCCTCCCTAGGTCAAACATCCGGGTGACGCATATGACAACCGAACTTGACAATCCACCCGCAGTCTTGAGCGCCTTGGAAAGACCATCGTTTGCAGCCCATGAGCCTGAACATGCTTTTACTATTTGCCAGTCGAGGACCGGAGAGGTTGCTTGCAGGCTAGATGTCACCCATGCGCTCATTGACGCAACGTCCATCGCCATCCTGGTGCAAGACCTCGCCTCGGCATATGATGGCTGTGACTTGGTCGCCGCTCCATCCTTCGGTGAGATGATTCGGTACATCGACAGCATTCCGAGAGCTCAGAGAATTGCTTCTTGGACAAAGTTGTTGGGTGGCGTGGAGCCCTGTGAGTTTCCTGCGTCTGCTCCACCACCGGGGCAGACAGCAACCGATGACCATAGCGACGTCTCCATCCCAGCAAACTTGATTGCAGGTGTTGCAAACTTTTGCAAGAACATGGGAATCACGCGCTCTGTCTTTATCCAGGTCGCCTGGGCCATGGTTCTCTCACAATTCACCGGGATGAATGAAGTCTGTTTCGGGTATCTGGCATCTGGGAGAGATTCCCCAGTGGATGAAATCGACACCATGGTCGGTCCTCTGGCCAATTTGCTCATCGGCCGAGTCAACCTACAGGCGCCGGCGAGACAGGTGCTCGAGACGACTTCACAGGTATCGATAGAGCATCTGGCTATTCAGCATGCCTCCTTGGCCGAAATCCAGCATCAACTCGGCCTTTCGGGGCGGCGCCTGTTTAACACGGCCCTGTCGGTCCGAGAAGCTTTGAACACAAAGAGCGGCGAGAAGAGAAGCCTTTCACTCGACTCCCACAATGGCGAGGACCCGCACGAGGTATGTAGAGCTGTATGAAGTAACGGACGCGGCAGAGCTAACGCAAATTAGTATGACTTGGGCCTCAGCGCCAATATTGATGGGGAAAACATGGATATTGTGGTGGAATTCCGGGAGCCATATGTCAGCCGGCAGGTGGCTCAGGAGGCATGTGCTGTCTTGACCAAAGCAATCACCTACCTCCTGGCCACCGATGTTGGGCCATGGTCGGAGCATGTGGTGGAGACGATAGAGACAAACGGGTTTGGCTCTGGTAATGAGCTTGCCTCGGAGTCGCTCTTCAGCGGGTTCTTCAAGCACGTCGTCGGCGCAGATGAGGCTGCAACCATGAACTTCTGGCGAACCCAGTTCGCAAGCATCCAGGGCACTCACTTTCCCTCGCTGACGGCTGCCACGCTCCAGCCCCGTCCAGATAGGGAAGTACACCTGAGTGTGCGAAGTCTGCAGTGGGCTGATGGCGACTGCACGGCAGCGACCATGGTCAGGGCCGCGTGGTCCATCGTTGCGGCTCGGAGCATTGGCTCCAACGAGGCGCTCTTCGGAGCCACTGTGAGGGATGGCCAGGCCGTTGTACCAATCCGGACCGTATTGGATTGGGAGGGCAGCACCAACAGCCTACTCCAGGAGATTCGGCTTCAGGCCACCGAGATGGCTCCGTTTGAGCAGACCGGCCTGCGGCGGATCCGCCGTGTAAGTGACGAGGCCGCCTTGGGCTGCGACTTCCAGACGCTGCTACACGTGGTTGCCCAGCCGGGCAGTGAGGTCGGCGGAGACCAGTTTGTAATTGTTGGCGAGAACGAGGAGGAGGAGCAACAGACCTTTGCAACGTATGCCGTGGTCGTCGACTGCCAGCTGCAGACCGACGGAGCCAACGTGTGCTTCAAGTTTGACTCTCACGTCGTTGGGGAATTGCAGGTCGCGCGCATCAGCCATCAGTTCGAGCACGTCCTTCGCCAGCTGTTCGACCTGGGTCTGGGACAGAAGAGGCTCCGGGACGTGGCCGTGGTCAGCCAGCCCGACCTCCACGACATATGGACCTGGAACGCAACGGTGCCAGAGCCGGTTGACGGATGTGTGCACGACTTGATTGTGCAATGCGTCCGCGAACAGCCGCACGCCCCAGCTGTGAATGCCTGGGACGGAGACTTGACATATGAACAACTCGACGAGCTGTCGACAAGGCTAGCCCATCAGCTGGCCGACAAGGGTGTCGGTCCAGGGAGCATAGTACCGCTCTGTTTCGAGAAGTCTATGTGGATGCCAGTCGCGGCACTTGCTGTGATGAAGACCGGTGGTGCCTCGGTGGCAGTTGACACTGCCACGCAGCCAGAGGAACGACTGAGAGCAATCACGACGCAAGTAAGGGCGAGTGTCATCTTATCATCAGTGGCAAACGAGGCTCTAGTACGCCGGCTCGGGGCGGATGAGGTTGTCGTCCTAGGACACGCTCAATTCCTTGCCCCCGTCTCTAAGCAGCCTCCCCAGCTACCGGTTGTTGGCCCCTCTGACGTCCTGTATGTCATCTTCACGTCGGGCAGCACTGGTGTACCCAAAGGCGCCATGATCACGCACGGCAACTTTTGCAGTGCCATTGCCTACCAGCGAGACGCTCTAGGGTTCACCAAGAGCTCCCGGGTCTTTGACTTCTCTTCCTACGCGTTCGACGTGGCATGGTCCAACCTGCTCAACACGCTAACAGCGGGCGGGTGTCTCTGCATCGCATCGGCAGCGGAGCGCGAGGACAACATCTCTGGATGTCTGGACAAGTACAAAGTTACCCTCTCGGATTTCACGCCCTCGGTTGCCCGTCATATCGAGCCCAAGACGGGGCTCAAGAACCTGACGACGATGATGCTCGGAGGTGAAGTCGTCCTCCCAAGCGACGTGCACTTGGCTGGCGAGAAGACACAGGTCAACAGTGCCTACGGTCCCGCAGAATGTACGCCGACAAGCACGATTCTGGGTTTGTCGGACATCCGCGAGGGCGGACTGGGCCACGGAGCCGGGCTATGTACGTGGGTAGTGGAAGCCGACAACCCCGACGCCTTGGCAGCAATCGGGGCCGTTGGCGAGCTCTGGCTCGAAGGGCCGCTTGTTGGCAAAGGATATCTCAATGATGCGGACAAGACCGCTGCAGCCTTTATCCAAGACCCGTCATGGTTGTTGCGCGGCATTCCCGGCGGACGGCCCGGTCGTTGCGGGCGTGTTTATCGTACCGGCGATCTTGTGCAGTACAGACAGGACGGATCGCTGCTCTTCATCGGACGCAAGGACACGCAGGTCAAGATCCGCGGCCAACGTGTCGAGCTAGGCGAGGTTGAGCACTACGTGCAGCAAGCCATCGAAACGGCCGACAGCATGGCCAGCGTCCAGGTCGTTGCCGAGACAGTCAAGCCGCAGGGTTCCGGGAGCACGATTCTGGTGGCTTTTGTGGCAATCGACGGCGTGATGGATGAAGACGAGCACAGCAGTGCGGTGCGACAAGCAACGGCCGGCGTCATCGAGCGGCTGGCTGAAGCATTACCCCCGTTCATGATTCCCTCGGTGTACATACCGATCCAGGCGATCCCGATGATGGCTACCGGAAAGGTAGATCGCCGGAGCCTCCGCAATCTGGGGTCCTCACTCACCGTGAAGAGCATTGCGGCCCTGAGCCGATCAGACGGCGACCGGCGCGCGCCGCAGACAGACATGGAGCGGCTGATGCAGAGCTTATGGGCAGAGGTGCTTCATATTGGCCCCGAAAGCATCAGCATCGACGACAGCTTCTTCCGCATTGGTGGAGACTCCATTGGGGCCATGCGGCTCGTCGGGATGGCGCGCCAGAACGGCCTTTCGCTTACCGTTCGAGATGTTTTCCGCAATCCTGTTCTGCACGACCTTGCGGCTCTGGATGTCTCGGGCGCCCCCACGCTCGTCGACTAGTTCGGGGACGGCCATGAGAGGCATGACTTATTGATTAGAGAGATTGTTTCATATGGCGAGGAAAGGTCAAGGGAGACTGATGATGGGAAAGGACTGGAGGGGAGGCGTTCCATGCTGTTTATAGGGCAAGGGCTACGACACAATGGTGCAAGAGGCAAAGCAAAATGGTGATCGTAACATGTAATGCAGGCGGGCCTCATACATGCAGTACGTGCGTAAAACGGTGGATACGAGGACATACATTTCCTACTACAGTTTGTACACATCTTGTCAAAGGACCTGGGGCGTTTTCAATTCGGACTTTCGCTATGAGTTAACATGAAGTCAATGATGTCGAACCCTACGTTCCAATCTCACAAGCCTCGAATTTGGGGAACTGACCGTCTGCGTGATCACTCAGAGGAACAGAATGTAGGCGTTAATCTACGATTATATTACGGTTTCAATCAATGAATGGCGATGCTTCACTCCCACGTTCCGCAGTCTCGAGGCCCCAAACTTGGGGAACTGGTCGTCTGCAACCGGCTTCGTGACCATGACATCCTCCAAATCCACCTTCAGACTGGGCACCTTTGTGATGTCAATGGTGCTACCGTCCGCCTGGTGGTTCGAACAAGTCAGCTACATGCCCATTGCATTGCCAAGGCGGGTGGTGGCGGAAAGTCACATACCTTGACGATCACGACCGTGAGGGTCCCATTGATGGCATTGACAGTCTCGTTCGCGGACATTGCGTGCATGTCGCTTTGCTGAATCACTTCATCGAGCGGCAAGCCAGCAGTCAGGACGCCGTCCGCAGGCTGGTTCATGACAACCAAGCTGCCCGCCTTGTTTCCGTCAAGATAGAGGTTCACCTGGCATGGCTTTTCAACCTCGGCCCTGTCCAAGTGGACCTGGGCAAAGTATCGCCGGACCTGGGGCGGTTGTCCACGGGGCGAGGACCGCCGCGATGCGCTGCCGGTAGAATACAGGCGATTGATCAGGACCGTGGCGTCTTGCTTCATCTGCGCCGGGGACTTCTTCCAGTACTCCAGCTCTTGGTAAGAGTAGCCGAAGCTCTTGATGCTTCGCACGGACTCGGTCGTGAGGGGAACACGGTGTGGTGCGAAGAAGGGGGTCAAGGGAGACCTGGGAGAGATTAAGGTTCCTCCTGGTGTTGCGAAGCGAGATAGGCCTTTGTAGGAGTAATTGAAGATGTCCTGGTCGGGTCTTAGGGCCTGCCAGTACGCCCACAATCTGTCCACATTGGCGTGGTGTAGCATGCTGGAGGCGGGTGTCAGCTTGGGAATGCGCCACGTATGGAGTACACCAACAATAAAGGATCAAACGCCGCGAGGTCCGGAGAGACGAATTGTTGACCGCAGGCTGCGTCCCAATGAATGCCGTTGTGGATCTGCTCGAGGCTGACCACGTTGTTGCTCATGTATGCAAAGTCGGTGAAGTTTGTGGCGCGGGTGAAGGCGTCGTACTAGAAGGGTAAGTAAGCATGTTGCTTCAGACAGCCGTCGACGGAGCTACTCACAATCCATTGTTTGTAGGGCCGCGAGGCAAGGTTGCTATTTGCGGTCGCCGGATACGTTCCAGGTGCTGGGCATCGAATCGTCTCCGGCCTCTTCTCCGAATCAAACGTTCCAAACTCGCCGTTCAACACCGCGGGCGGGATCTTGTATGTGTATAGTGGGTTGGGCGTTGAGCGGCGCTGCAGGCCCTGTCCGTTTGGAAAGTTGACTTCCACTGTCGTCGGGACCGTCGCCGGCGGGACGGTAGAGTCGGCTGCCCAGTCCCAGTACGGCGCCCTCAGGTTGTTCGCCGCTTGCTCGTATTGCTGCCGATACTTCTGCGGGTATTTCGATGCAATCTGTCTGGCGTTGCTAACCAGCACTTGCTGGAAGAGCGTTAGCACAAACGCAGCCACGCAACGTTGAACTAGGACCTACCTCGAACAGGCACACGTAGGGCCGGTGCCAGGACGCAAAGAGCGGTTCCTAGACAGCAAGTTAKCAGCAAGCCGACGAGGCAGCATGTAAGTAACCCACGCCATGCGGACAGTAGCCCGCCCAGCCCGTACTTTGCTGGCCTCCAGTTCCGTTCCACTCAACAAACGGTCTTCCGTGAATGCCTGACGACCGTCAGTAAGCGTACCCACGAAGCAGCCATGACACGGACGCCGTACCTTCAATCTGGAAGTAAGACAAAGGGTCCCTCTCGTTTGCTGCCTGCATCGCCGAGAGCGCGCGAATGTAGAGATCCCTAGCATCTCGTCAGTTGACGCCAATGCCATTTACGCGGAACCTGGTCTGCCCATACCATGGCGCCCCTCCCGCTGATTGGAGGTCATTGATATTCTGTCTCAGCGGCACACTGCCAGCCTTCGGGTCGACAGACACGCCCGTGACGGGATAGGGATCCAGCGCGACCGCAAACGGAGCTGTTCCCAGCGCCAAGAAGGCGATGGCAGCGGCCTTGAGGCGCATTTTGGCAGTAGATGACTGTCGTGGGAAAGATGGCTCTTCCAAGCCGTGGACGTGGGCGGCTCTCAGACGCCAGTTATATACAAACGCGATGGACGAAGTAAGCCAATGCTACTCCGTATTCATGTGCAGACGGCTCAGCCACGCTTAAAGGGGACCGGGCAACAAGGACATAACATCCGGCCATCAGCGGACCAAGTAGGGGTGCGASCGACCGACACCTCCGGCGATATGTGAGGGTACTCATATTAGGGACCACGAAGGCCCTGAGCTAATGACGCCGTCGCCGACACGGACAGGCCTTGGCGGCTAAGCAGACATACGGACCTCGGAACCAATTTGCTGGCCCTTGGTCGTTAGTCAGGGGAAAACGCAGCTAAGAGGCGAAGCCGCGGCGCGAGAGCGGCGGTAGCATGCATAGGTCCCAGATCAGGAGCCGCGCGCAAAGTACGATTGCCCAGGATCTTGCTTTTGCAAGCGTGGATACGAAGGAGGAAGTAAGGGGTACTCAGGAGTCAGGCCAGAAGGGGCCGTGCCACGACGATGAACGGCGATCGCCCGAACCAGTCGCAGGCCTCAATTTCCACCAAGCGCCAGGTTCCAGGGCAGAGCGCTCGCGATCGCCGTGCGCATTGGCCGGCGGTGGGCGGCTGGTCACTGGCCCAGGAGATGCAGTCCAAGACGGCAATGCTCTCTCTTAAGCACGATTCTCCCGTGTGACACGTCGTAGCTTTCAGGCGCCCCGGAGACTTCGTACGAGTCGGGGCAGCGGCGACGACAGCCGGCCGTGCCGATTCAGCGCATGTAAGCCATGCTGCGCACGCTCGTGATCCCTGCTCCGTACTGGGCAATGGATGCCGAGTGCGGAGTACGGACGGGGTAATGCTACCTTACCGGCGGTGGTGCTCATCTCAATCGCCTGCAAGGGGTTCTGGACCCGACGACACGCCGGAAACGGTCGACACGCCCAGGAACAATATTCGCGGCTGACAAGAAGAGACTGACAGGAAGCGACGCGCTGCAAGGTCCAACTCAGAGGGCAAAGCACGCCTCCTGCAAGCCCACCCCAATAGCGCATTCGCACCTCAGCCTCATGTGCCGTACGGCTCCCGCGGCTTGGGCTTCCCGAACCCGATGCAAAGTACGTAGCCTCAGCCGCTTTGCCCGTTGTCAACTGTTGTATTCCGCCCACTGCACCGATCAGTGCTCTCAGTCCGATCTCGAACGCACCAACCCGGAGCCGCGATGCGGGATCCCTGAAATATTGACCTGAGCGGTCTAGGCCGGCACGGTGGGAGCCTCAACGGCTGGGCCCACGGGTGCAGCCGCCCTGCCGTTGCCAAATGCTCAGCCCCAGCCGCCGCTCTTCCGTATCGGTCGGCTGCACAGCCGCTCAGTTGAGGCTCTATTGCCACCAGCTTTCCGCTGGGGCTGCCGGCACGTCGACAACTTGAAACCGGGGCTGCATGCAGGTACGGCACGAATATGGACTCGAGCTCGCATGTCCGGCTTCCTCGGCCGGCACCTGTCGTCATGTTGTCAGCAATGGCTTTCATGTCGCGATGAGCATCCTCAACTCGATGGCTTCCAGCGGCAGTGACAAGTGCCAGGACATGCACGGCAGCAAACAGCCTTGGCCAGCTGTCATGCGTACGTGGCCGGCCGTGGTTCGACCCCTAAGCCTTAGTTACAATAGTTGGCCCAGCGATCTCCAATCAGAGCTCATCAGTCTTGCAGTCTGGGACATTGTTGGCGGTGGCACTTATTGTCCGAGTTCATTGGGCGCTCCCCCTTTCCTTCTCGTTTCAGCTGGCGGCATGTCTCGCCCCCGGAACAGCCATCGGCATATGTCTCCGTCATCTTGGCGCCAAGAGATCTGCAGGTCTCTGCCGCTTGCTCCGGTCGGCACATCTCTCCTGCTTTTAGGACGTCCTCGGGCCGTCCCTCCAATGCTTGCAAGCACGCAAATAGGAGCAGAGTAGAGCTGCCAAGCTTTACAACCTCCATATCGACCTCACGTCCATCCAAGCTCAATGGAAAATAGATTCATATTTTCATGGCTCGGATGCAGAACTAGATTACACCGTAGACGACTCTCAAGTTGCATTTCCAGTCTGCGGCTTGCACCTGGCTAACGGCCTGCTGCTCCCTGTCCCATGTTATGATGTCTCTCGCATCCGCCACCATCCGGCTGGAGCCTGGGTAACAAAGTGGCGAGATTATCACATATTGGCCAACCATATCCATCTTCTCGTATTGCGCGGCCGGGCTTCCCAGCCCGAGGCCAGCTTGGCGCCCGAAAGAGTCGGGTAGTAATACCATAGACGACGCCTCCGTTTTTCTTTGTCCCTTCACCGGCATATCGGAGGCTTTCAGCGGAAACGCCAACATATGGCCATTGGCTACCAACTCTGATAAATCATCTCAGGCTGATGATGGCGGCACTGAGGCTTGTGCTGAACCCTCTGGTCGTTTTCAGCCCACAGGGATCCAGCATGGATTAGACCTGGATGTCTCATCAGTGACATGCTTTCGACGGTCTTGAATGTTTTCTTAGATGCTTTCTGTACTCGGTGGCTTCGTTACAGACGCGCCTTGCCCAGTAGTCTAGCAGAAGCGGCTTGTCAATAGACCCGTAGTGCAGACCACCATGACCTTGATGCCAGCACGCAACACGGCAATCAATGCCGGAGGCGTCTACGGTATGGATGCGACTCAGTCTAAGAAGCCAGCCGCAGTGACAGCCAACATGAATAGAGGAGAATAATCTCCAGGCAGATATAAATACCATCGTCATTCCCAGAGCAGAGATGACTTAGAAGACTTGACCCATCAGCCCAATTCCGTCTCAACTTCCTCTGAGGCATCCTTCATTGAGATTCTACAGTCGTTTCAAACCTTCGTTTCCACCAGTCGCCCAAGATGAAGTTCCTTGCGGTTGCAACCATCTTTATGGCAACTGCCATGGCCTTACCAACTGGCGATCAGCCGGACAAGGACAAGGGCAAAGACCCTCGGCCTCCTCACCATAGAGAAGACCACCCGCCGCCTCACCACGATCCTCCGCCTCCTCACCATGGAGGAGACCACCCTCCACCTCCTCACCACGACCCTCCGCCGCCTCACCATGGAGGGGACCACCCTCC
>LFRF01000018.1:98752-124181 GCA_001189435.1 Tolypocladium ophioglossoides CBS 100239 | reverse complement strand
AGTCAATTATCTCACCTTCTCACGCGTTACCTTTGGTACCCGATCTTTCTCCCAGGGTAACAGTTTCGAGATTGCGCTCCAGGGATTTGAACCGAAACTGGATCACATATTCAAGGTGAGGCCATGCATAGGAGTAACTGCGGCTCCCTGGATTTACGCTGCCCAGCGAGATCTTTTGCTCGAGCATTCATGCTGAGCGAGTGGTTGTCGTTTAACGAAGAAGCTGGCCATCTCCGCCCGTCGCCCAATTTTGCGACACTTGCACTGTTCTCGGAACTTCCACTCATTCTCCGCGCCATAGGGTCTTGAACTGACATTCATCTCGCCTGGAGCACGAAGATGAAGCACTGGGAGATATTCTATGAAAGACTGCGCGATCAACATGAAGTCTCGAATCCGAAGCGCGGGATTTAGGTGGCGGCAAGTCTAGGGTAGCCTGATGGAATCCACTTAAAACGCACGGTGGCACAACATTGACAACAGCCTGCTTGCTGAGAAATGCGCTTCAGCGATAACTGCATTTGTGGAAAGCTAGGAGAGAGAGAGAAAGAGAGCTTCTGTGGAGGCCTTCAAAGAAACAGTCTCTCCTGTCACTACCCTGTCTTGCGCTCTCGTTCCCGACCCTGCAATCACGTCAACAGACCGAGCTCACTGCTCACCTACCCATCATTATCATTCGAGATCTGTGTGGGTTAAGGTGGCGTGCCGCTGCGTTTGTGCGACCTCAGTGTGCAGCATTGGGTGTTATGGCTGGCAGCGCAGACGATGTAAAAAATGGGTTATAGATACTCAGCTAGAGCGTGATGGTCGTGAGCGTATCCAGTGCTACTCGACATACTGCGAAAGCCTGCAGCAACCGAAAAGTTAGAGCAACCACCACCWCCAAGTCAACGGTTCGTCCCCAGAGCACTCACTCAATAAGATTCCCATCCGGATCCCTCACATAGACGCTCCTAATCCTCCCCCTCGCCCCCGTCCTCCCCACCACCCGGCTCCCCTCCAGCACCTCCACGCCCTCTCGCCGGAACCCCCTCGCAACCTCCTCCAGATCCGCCGCCCCGTCGATCAGGAAGCACACGTCCGCCGTCCCCGGCAGTGCGGTGGCCGCCTTGGGCTCGAACTCGCGTCCGCGTTGGTGCAGGTTGATCTTGTGCGTGCCGAATAGCAGAGCAGTCCGCTGCGTCTCCGGGTCGGCTTCGGAGGCGAACGTCTGGGGCGTCATGCCGAGGTACTTTGCGTACCAGGCTGTGGTGGCGGCGACGCTGGCGCAGGTGAGGACCAGGTGGTCGATGGCGGCGACCGGCGCGAGGGGCTTGGACATGGTGTTGGATTGAATGTTGGCGTTGTGAGTACGAGAAGTAGGATGTGTGATTTCGGCAGGGCGCGGTCGGCGATGAAGGAGACTTATAAGATGCTGGCCGGCTGACGGCCGATCTATCCGTGGGCTCTCCGAGTCGTCTCCGGAGAGCCCGCCGTCCGTCATAAAGCCGACACGACCAGCACCTAAGTATGGAGTACATTAGCCGAGTTGACTCATTGCCATCTCATAATCTCCTTCGTCTGGCATTCGGGGGTTGCAAGAGCTTTACTGCCACCAAAGCTCCACACAATGAGAAACCAATCGTCTTGAAGCCAGGACGAAGCGCGGCAGCTGCAGCAGACGGAAGTAGACGCCATATTCGGCCTCGAAACATCCGGTCCCGAAAAGGCATCCTTCCTGGTACTTGCCTCAGTCTCAACATCGCACTGCTGCAAGCCGTCGTCCCTGGCGAGGGGCATTCAACATTGAAGCGCTCTGCTCCGCCCTCAACCAATCGCCACGCGCCATCGACGCGGGCCACATCTTCCCCAAAACTTCCTCACCTCAGAACAGCAATCCCTCCAGCGCTGATCTACCTGGCAACCCGAGTGGACCGCCCTCACCCACGGCCACCGCGGCCCCTGGGCCACCGTCTCCAGCTGCGGCCCAGCCCCGTCTCCGTCTGCCTCTCCGCCCGGCGCACCGCCCGCGCCGCCGAGCACAGGCACAAGCACACGAGCGCCGACAACACGGCGTCCCGTACCGTCGCGCGGACGCTGGGGCTCGAGCCGCTGGCGTGGACCTGGAAGCGGCAAAGTACAGCAAAGGTCGAATTAAAGGGTTCCGTCACGGCTCGGCCCGCGCATCTCCCTGGTCCTTCCTCGGGGGCATCGCCAGTCACGACACCAATTCGCCTCACAGCCCAGTGGGCAATTGCATCAATGCGACATGTCTAGAAGGGAGCCTGTGCATCCCAGTGCGCGATAGCCGTGTTGAACAAGGCGATTAGAGATAGTCCTACAACCCGTGTCTCCAGATGCCATCTATCCAAACGTGCGTACTGGCAACCCGTCTGCAGAGCCACAGGTGCGCATCGCGACGAACAGCGGAGTGGCACACTACTCCTCGCCTCCAGCGGCCGCCGTCTCCTTCTCGGCCTCTGCGATCTCCGCTGCAGGCGCCTCGGGAGCCTTGACAGCAGCTTCCTTGACCGGAGCAGGCGCGTCCTCGTCCCTGTCTTCCGCATCGTCGGCGTCGTCGGCATCGTCCTCTTCGTCTTCTTCGGCGCCGTTGCCGTTGGCGTGGGGGACCTCTTCGGCGGAGGCCTCGGCCGTCTTGCGCTTCTTTACGGGCGGTTGGACGTCTGCATGCGAGTATTAGCTTCGCGTACAGACGCGTGGAGAGCGCGGGAGCTTACCCTTGACGCCGTTCTTCCCGCCGGCTTTATGGGCGTCATCGGCTTCGGCCTCCTCGTCCTCCTCTTCGGCATCTTCGTCGCCGCCGTCTGCCTCTCCATCCTCCTCGTCTTCTTCGATGTCGTCCTCTTTGTCTCCGGTGGAGATGTACCTGATTGGTTCGCCATCAGCACGTGTCCGACAGGCATGTAGTTGACAGCGTCGCAGCATTGCACGCCGGATGTCACCCAATGGAGCTGTCCGCGACGGCTCATCACCAGAGCAGGCATCGCAGGAACTCGGGAGCTCCAGCGACGGCCGGATTGATGGCAATGCGAGCAATTCGCAGCGTAAAGGCAGAGGGCGACTTACTCCTCCTCCTCCTCACCATCATCCTCTTCGGGGAGAGAGACCAGGTCCTCCTCCTCTTCCTCTTGCTTTCTCTTGCGGGAAGACATTGTGAACGTGTAGGCGCAAAGGTGAGGCAATTGGTGGCCAGGTGACAGCCTACCGTACAATAGGTACCGTACAATAGGTAAGTAGGATGGGCTGATGGGGGGCCGGTATTTATGTGATGGAGGAACGGAGAGAGAAACGGAGGGAAACCGGCTGGGTGGGAGACGGGGGGAGCAGAGAGGCAAGGCTACAAGCTACGGCAAGCGAGGGGAGCGGAGCGAGGAGGGGAGGAGGGTGACTGGGACTGGGACTGGGACTCTGGGAGGTAAGGTAGGGGAGCTGTCCCGTCTGCTACAGTACGTACAAGCACGGGCTAGGCTGGATCGAGGTGGCGAACGAAACTCGCGCTCGCGCTTTCTGTCAGCCTCAGCAGGAGGCAGCGGGAGGAGAGGGGAGTGACTGCACAGGCGGCGGGGAGGGCGTGGAGTGAGCGTGCAAGGCGAGGCACAGGAAGCAAGCAAGCAAACAGCGGGACGGAGGTTATGTCAAGCAGCACGACACGCGCAACACACCAATTGGGAGCGGGGGTGGCTGGGGGGTTCGCTGCTGAGCAGGCACTGGATGTCAATCAGTTGTCACCCTTTGCGGAGTTGCCTGAGGCCTGGGGCATCCATTCTTGGTGGAGAGCTGGCTTCGGGGGCGTGCATCGGCCGGAGCTGCCTCGAGGGGCCCGTGCGTCGGGTGTGTCCGTATCAGCCGCAACACAGGCTGGAGGCTCCCAAGCTTCTCGGCGTTACTCAACCAACAGAGCAGAGGTGACAGTGCTTGCTGGCCTGCCTCGACGCCTCGCCGTGGCTGATGGGTACTGGTTTGCCTAGAATTGGGCTCTTCGTACGAAGTAGATCCGTGCTGTCATGCCTCCCTGGGCTGTCTGTCCAGCCAGCCTCGACGTTGTTGACGGCCCTGCCAGGCTGTCACTGTGATGGTGTCCACCGGCAAGCGGCCACGAGCAGGCATCCGGCGAGCTGAGCGTGGCCGAGTTCGCGCTGTTAACTCCGCGAGTCCGTGATCCATGCTACGAGTCCGCGGTTTCGTCATCGGTCATCATAGCCATACGAGGACCTGGCCAGTCACGTGATGCGGCACGATCTCCGTGTCCAGGCACGCGCCGGAGATGAGCCGACCATTCCTCGGAAGCAACATGAAGACAAGACAAACACACGCAATCTCATGTATCCATTGTCCAACGAGGGAATGTCCAATGCCAGACACCTCGTCACAGCACCGACACGGCATCCAGCAGCCAGGCCAAGGCAAGGGCCAAGTCACAGGTGGGCCAGCAAATGGGCTCCTTGGCCCCGATGCAATGACCATGGTGCCTCAACCCTGCATCCGTCATGCACGCTTGTTCCAGGGCATTTCCTCTTCTGGACATTTGATTCCTCGCCATTCGGTCGCTGGGGCGCTATACCCACCATTCGCCCACGCACCGCAGCAGCCGACGGGGCGGCCGACGGGTCCGCTGTCCGCTGTTCCGTCACCTGGGGATCAGTCTATGGGCTGCGATCAAGCGATGGGCCTCATTCAACACACGTAGCATATCAAAAGATGGAAAAGGCGCTATTTCCTTGTTCGCTGCTCCCTTGCGCTCTCTCAACCATGTGGCTGTTCCACGTCCCGCGGCCACAGTTGACATACTGATCCAAACAACCTCACAGAAATGCTGGTATCCATCACAGCAACATGCTTTTCAATCTCATCCCTCAGTATCTGTACCGCCATCCCCTCTCGACCCCCGAGCTCGGCGACCACCCCTCGGCCTCGTCTAGCTTCCTATTCAGCCTCTTGGCCCGCCAGTTGACCGCAAACGCCGACACGGCCACCAGCAGGCATCCCATGATCACCAGCCCGTTGCCCATGCGGTAGAAGGGCTCCTGGCTGGTCGGGTAAAAGTACGGGCTGAACCAGTGGCTCACCTGGCTGATGCAGTTGGCCAGGGCGATGAGTGCCGCTTTCTTGGCCCGGGGCGCCGGCACCACCGTCGTCTCCCACGACAGCTGCAGGTTGAGCCCGCTGTACGTGCCGCAGATGAGCAGCACCGTTCCAAAGTACCGCGCCCCGACGTTGAGCGTGCCCATGAGCATCCCGCAGCCGCCCGCCGAGACGACGATGGGGATCACCACGTGCCACGTCGATTCTTGCAGGCGGCCGCACGAGTAGGCGATGGCGCAGGACACGGCATAGGCAATGGCGTAGGGGGGCGCCTGGACGAGGTAGGTGGTGAGCTTGTTGAAGCCAAACGTCTTGACGATCTTTGCAGTGGTCAGCTTCATGGCCTGGCAAGACATTGAGAGGGAGAACTCACCGACGGCAGAAAGTCCTTGAAGCTCTGCGCCAATGTGAGGGCAAAGTGCATCAGGCAAAAGAACCAGGTAAAGGGGTCCTTGACGGCCTCCCACACGCCCGCCCACGTCCCGAGCCCCATCTCGTCGCGGCCGCCGTTGGACACCAGCACGCGGTACTGCGCCATCTCGCGCTCCTGCTCGGTCAAGAAGCGCGTGTTGTGCGGCCAGTCGGGCAGCGAGAAGTAGGACGCCACGGCGATGACGATGGACGCGATGCCCTCGATGAGGAAGAACCACTGCCACGCATGCAGGCCGGCGACGCGCTCCATGTTCTCGAGGATGCCGGCCGCCAGGAAGCTCGAGATGATGTTGGAGATGGTGTTGCCCGCGTGCCAGATGGCCATGCGCATGGGGCTCTCCTCCTTGGTGTACCACGACGACGTCACTACGCTCGTCAGCACATCTCCATGATGCCAATGCTGGGTATCACGACTCACTGAGCGTCAGGGCCGGAAAGAAGGGCGCTTCCATCAGCCCAATGAAGAAGCGGCAAAGCGCAAACCCGACGCCGCTGAGCACACCGGGTCAATAGATGGCACTTGACAGCACATGATCCGAGATGACGGTCACTCACTTCGTCATGGCCGGCATGCAAATCGTCCCGGCACTCCACATCAGCATCACCGCCGGCATAAAGTACCGCGGGTTCGTCTTGGCCATGATCATGTTCCCCGGCAGCTGGCCGATGAGGTAGCCCACGTAAAAGGTCGAGATGCCGGCGCTCCACGCCGTGTCGCTCATGTGCAGGTCCTTTTGCAGGCCCGCCAGCCGCGCGTTGGACACGTTGATGCGGTCGAGGTAGCTCATGAGGAACATGAGCGACACGCAGGGCATCATGCGCCAGTCGACGCGCCGCCGCACGCGCGCGTCGAGCGTGGCCATGTCGTCGCCGCTCAGGTGCCGCAGGGTGTCGAAGCGGGCCTGGATCTCGCGCGGCGAGATGTAGGCGCCGGTGGGGAGGTTCTCGAAGCATTGCGCCTCGACCTTCTCTGTGGCATCAGGGTCGTCTGGGACCGTGCCGCCGACGTTGGCTGGGTTGAGGGCCATGGTGGTTATCGGCCGGATGCCACCACGTCGGACGTTGGAGGTCGAAGGGCTCCTGGGTCGAGTGAAGGACCAATTGTACAAGGCATGATCTGAGACATCCAGCAGCAAGCCCGTCCTTTATATACTCGGCACCGTCGTCTCTCGTCAGCCGCCTCCTCCTCACCATAACCACCAACTCCCCATCCAATCTACCTATGCCGCATCCTGATGACGGCCCCGATATTGGCAGTCCGTCGTTCTTGGCGCCGCGGTCTCCGCGGTGGGGATGTTGGGGAACCCCGGACGCCCACGCGTTCCCGCGGGAGCGCTCGGCCTGGTTCCGGCGGGATGGCATGCTGTATCACAACGTCAGTCAACCGTAGTACGGGACTTGGTTTGCCGAGGCAGAGCGGGCAAGGCTCATTGAAGCGAGCAGGTCGGACAAGGCCGTGCCATCAAGTCTATTCCATCAAGTCTATTCTCGCAGCCTCTCCCGTACTCCACACCTGTCCAGGTCACGACAGCAGCTGCACCACATTCTCATACACGGTAAACACAACCCCCCCGCTCACAACCAACCGCCCCAGCCGCATCGTGCTCCCCCTCCAGAACGCCCCCAGCCCAGCCAGCCCGCCTCCCCGGTCCCTCACCACGCTGCGCACTGCCTCAACCGTGGACTGCCCCCGCGCCCCCTGCGCGCGCGTCTTGACCGTGTCAAAGGGCTGCGTCGCGTACACGGTGATTGTGCCCGCCGCCGCGCCGCTGAGGAACGTCGTGACGCCGCCGGGCGAGGCGCCGCCGGACGGGGAGCGCGAGGCGACGAGCTCCTTGAGCGCGTTGTAGCTGCCCATGCGGACGGCTGAGGTGGCGGCTTGCTTGGCCGTCGTGGCGACCAGGCCGCGGTAGAGCTCCCTGACGCCGCGCTGCGCGACGAGCGAGCGCAGGGCCTGCGCGCCGCCGCTGTACGTCCTCCCGCCCGGCGCCCTCGCGTCGTCGATGCTGCGCCGCCGTCAGTCGCGCTTCTCGACTCTGGGGCATGCCCAGGGGACAGGGCAATGCAACGTACAGGGCCGTCTTGATGCGCTCCGTCGGCGTCACCGCAACAACGCTCTCGACGCACCCCGCGGCCATGCCCGCCAACAGCCCGCCCGCAGGGGACAGCCGCCCGTCCTCGTCGCCGAGCAGCTTCTTAATCGAGTCGTACGACAAAAACCGCACGCCTGCCTTGACCGCCGTGCCCTGCGTGCTCTTAGTTTTCTTCGCTCTTCGGGACGAGTGGTTGCGAACCGGGATGGCGTACGAGAACCAGCGTCGAGCAGCCCGTGTACACGGCCGCAGCGCCGTCTCGCCGGACGACCTGCGCGATGACGCGGAAGGGGTTCCTGCTTGCGCTGGTGCTTGCTGCGTTGCGTTGCAGCAGTTGCGCTCTTGTTTTGGCAAACTCAAAGGGATACTGTTTCGGCCCGCGTCAGCTATCTTGACGGCATTGCAGAGACGACGAGACGACGCGGGCGGGTAGTTTGCGCGGACCGTGGCTGATGCTTCTACCGCGCCGGCAACGCCGCCTGCGATGAGGGACACACCGGGCGACACGCTCTTCTTCTTGGTGTTCTGCGCGGGCGGGGCGAGTGTTTGTAGAGGCACCGCGACGTGCGGCTGTGCGGTTGTAGCCATGGTAATGTGCTGTTCTCGCTGTGACTTGCTCCGTGAGACGTGGTCGCGGCAATGAGGCAAGGTAAGCAAAGCCTTCAAAATAAGCACCGCAAGATACTACAATCCCTCGCTTCTATTCTAATCCAGCACCCGCGCACTCGGACAAGCATGTAAAAATCCACTCGTCGTCAACTCTAACCATGATGTGCAAGTTGGAGCTCTCCCTTCCCGCGGGAGCAATCCGGCCCACCAGGCACCTCTCCCACGGCATCTCCTCGCCTCCCTCACTTCCCGCCAAGTCATGGCATCTATTTTGTTGCGAGGGCCGTGCAGACGGGCTCACGAGGGAACATGGCGCTTCGGACGTTTTTGTGCGTCGGGGCTGCTGATACCGAACTGGGTGGATTCACGGCTTCTGGATGCACCAGGACCAGGGTTGTACAGYATACGATATTGCATTTCGCAATATATTTCCCAGCTCGCTAACCCTCGCCTCGAATGCCAGAGCTCACCGTCGATTGCTAGAGCTCGCCTCGATTGCTAGAGCTCGCCTCGATTGCCAGAGCTCACCCTTAATTTACGCGGTCATAAATAGAGCCGATAAACAGCTGTATAGGAGACGACAAGCTTCCGGAGGCCGAGAACGCAAGTGAATACTGGATCATCGTGCTCTTGCAACAGACTAGAGTACAATGTGCAACTCCACCTGCCCTGATACAACCCTTTCATCGCGTCTTCTCCACCAACTCCAGAAGGATCCTGTCGATCTCGTATTCATCCTTCTTGAACTCCAATGGCCTGCCGCCGGTACCTGGGTAGTCCGCTAGTTCATTCGACATCGATTCAAGCACATAAAAGCCAGAATAATGACCAATCGTGACACCGCCAAAGATCGGCGCGAGTTTGTCTTGCTGCTTGCTGACCCGGGCAGCCGTCATGTAACTCGTGACTTGTTCCACTGCTGATTTCCAGACCGCGGTGGATCCCTCATGTTCGACCCTCTTGTCCTCGATGAAGATTACCTTCTGGTATCCGTTGCTCTTGATGAATTTGACAATGATGTCGGCTCTGGTCTGGGAATCGTCTCCCTTGGGGCGCTCTGAGCTGCGATCTGGAAATCATCGTCGCCGGTGTTCGTAAAGTACCTCAGGATGTACATCCACAGTTCATCCACATCCGTTTCCATAGAGTGAGCCTTGAGCGCCTGATATAGCACTTGGCATCCTTTCCGGTGCATATACTGCCTTCTGTTAATCGGGCGAGCCAAGATGAAGGCAGGAGCCTAAACAACTTACCCCAACGACAGGCATCTTTGAACTAAAAGTCTCGGGCTCAAAGGCTGGAGGTATATGGATGAAGAGAGAGAAGGACGAAGCTCAAAGCTCGAGTTCAAAGACGGATGTTACGAGTCGAGATTCGCGACGCGAGAGGCAGCCCTCTGGTCTAAATACTTGTCTCTACTCTCTCGAGCGGGGCGACTGACTGCGAAGCCAACAGTGCATCGTGAACCAACGTGAAGACGCCAAACGGCAGGTCATATGTGGCCATAGAAACGGCCATTGGCGTGGGCTGCAGCTGGGTCTCTGGGTTTCTGGGCCCGTACAGTCGCGAATCTCCCGTTGCGATTTGTCACGGAACCACCGAAGTTGAAGGGCACCACAAATAGAGACGCGGAACGCTTCGAGACCTGCAGTAGCTCCCCGTGGGGGGCTTGCATGGGCTCAGTCATGTTACGTACAAGGCCACCTAGTGATTCATTTGACTGGCTTGTCTGAAAGTTGGGGCACGATGACTGGGCATGGAGCAGGCGGGCCCGCCGTGACTCCTACGTCCTGGCGCTGAGGGACGACGTTTCCGTGCGTCAGGGCTGCTGCCACCGAACTGAGTCTGATTCGTAAGATTCGCTGGTTGGTAGGGGCAAGTGCTTAGGGACGTTTCCTGTGCGTCGGGCTGCTGCCACCGAACTGAATCTGATTCGTAAGATTCGCTACTCGGTATTAGGGGCAAGCGTTTATAATACCCTATTTTTTATATACAAATCTAACCATATCTTGCCCTGCTCGATTCATTTCGCGCTCTGCGTGGTAGACCGCAGGATGCTGATGCAGGATGCTGATGTGTCGTCAGGTGGTCGAAAAGTGGGACCTTCTGGTGGTCCCTACACTCAAGCCACTGTCACGTGTAGGTGCGTGGGCTCCTAATTTTGTGGGTGTCGCCCGCACCCACGGACCACGGTCGACGGCGCGTATACAACAATGACGGACGATCAGGGCAAGCAGCGAAAATGAGCCCAACCTTGTTTTCATGCGCCTTGTGCGGATGGGTGATAGGTGACTCGAATGAGCCTGGCTCATGGGCCAACCAGTTCCGCGGCAGTAAGAGAGATGAATCTGCATTAAACGTCCAATTCTCACGCTCGACAGTATACTCAGGCCTCGACGGGATTGTTTTGACCGGTTTTGGCAATTATGACGATCCTTGGGGCGGAACGTATATTGCCCCCGTCGATTCGGCTGCTCGCTGGGATGACGCAGGCTACGATAGCCCAAGCGAGGACCAGTTTGGCGTTATGCGACAGCCAGCATTTAATAATCGACACGGCTTCATATTCCACGATGCCTGCTGGTCGCTATTAAAGAGAGCGTATGGGTCTAACCCGATTCCTGTCGAAAGACTCTTCCATGTCTGTTCCTCACTCCCCATTCCACCAGAGGGTACAGATCTCGGCTGGGGCCATGACTATGGCGGTCTCCTCCGTGTGGATGACGAAGCTCGCTTTCCTTGGGAAAGCCCGGTAACCGACAAGTCTGCGGACATGGCCGCATTTGCCACAAAAAACCCCTACATTGTTGGCGATATCCAGCGCTTGCTGCTTGCGGAACCCCAAACGCCGCCGCGCACCACCTCGTTGCTCTCCGCCACGGCCACACGAGATTGTTTCTTGTGCCTTCCGCCGGAGATTTGCATTGCGATTGCCGGGGAGCTGCCTACTATAGACGCATTGAATGCTCGCCTCGTGTCGCGGGCGTTCTGGCTGATTTTCGATAGCCAGTACTTCTGGGCATCCAAGTTCAGAGACGGTGGCGGTCGTTCCTGGCTCTTCGAGGCGCACGATGGCCAATCGCTTCCAGACTGGAGGTCCTTGTACTATGTAACCAAACCGAGTCGTCTCGGTCCCGCATTGCGGAATAGGGCAAGGGTGTGGAATCTAGCTATGGGGATCCTTCGAATGCTGGGCTTGCGCCGAGAAACGTCTTCGACCGTCTTCGCCCCCATGTTGAAGTCAGAGAACTTCCTCTCGAGTAATGCAGCTGCTGCGATTGCGAAGCCATCCCGATCACTAAGTAGCACCTGGTTTGGAGAAGGTTGCCTAGCCTTGCACAAAGAAGACACAGGCATCCCAGACCGACTTTTTCAACTCACCGTCTTCCTCACTTACGTTGGGAACGTGCAATACGTCTCCGGCCTGCGACTCATCGCCGGTTCGGGGAAGTACGCGCAGCTAGGATACGAGTCTGGCACGTTTGAGCACATAAGGGCTCTACCAGACTTCCAAGGCTTCAACCTGGCCGTAGGACCAAGAGGCCTTCAAGCCCTTCAGGTTTGTAAGGGCCATGAACAGCCGTCTCGTTGGTATGGTACGCCAGATAATGGTCCGAAAACGATACAGCTAGCAGCGGCCGGTCCAGTTGCGGGCCTCGAGGCCGCATTTGATGTGAGGTCCATCGTCATGAATTTAAATTTTGAAATTCGCTCAATAACACAAACTCTAGGAATGCAAACTGGTCAGCCTGGCCGTTTTGGAACAACCACCGTCATCCCTCGCTAGGTTAAAAGAGCGCCAACCGAGTTTGAGGAGTTCCGGATATTGGTTCCCCGACGTACCGGGGCCGAAATTGAATCTGAACGAGGATTCCTTTCCACAAAAGGGCTTCCATACGTCAGGATATCATCCACTTTTCTGGACACTCTTTGGTGATGCAACTGGTGCCCGGCTTCGCAATTTGCAGACGATTTCGGTGACGGTTGCAGGCTATGTCCAGGGGATCAAGTTTCAATATAGCCAAGATGGACGACCGGAGCAATCGCGTGTTTTTGGACGACACACGTACGACAGGACTCCTGAATATTCAAAAGTGATTGTCTTTTCCATTGACGGTCCCGGGGGGGAGGTTATTGATGCGCTCGAAGTGTATCTTGTGTACAGCGACAGTAGCACTGCCTACGAATTTGTCAGGCACGGAGCACTGTATTGTTTCAAGGTTGGTCGACATCTGCTACTCGTCTACCGATAGCTTCGCTGGGCATTGGTTTGCTCATCGACTTATACGTCTAGGTTTTCACAAATCGCGGGCGCTCATGTCTTTTCTGCCACCGCGAACCAAAAGCCGGTCTCGTCACGAAACGGTTGACGGGGGCTCCGGGAACAACTATTACTGGGATATATGGAAGTCAGGTAGGCACTCGTCTCGCTCCCAGACGTGACCTTGCTCACAGATGTGCTTTCCAGGATGCAGCCTCTGGTTGTGGCATAACTGCGCTTGGGGTGATATCGGAGAAGATTGACGTGGCGTAGTGCGTGGCCCTGCGCCGCTCCGTTGCGACGGGAGAGACCATTCTGCGTGATGGGATCCTGTGCCTGTGACGGATTGGACTCACCTCACGTAGGGTTGAGTGTTGGGTGCCATGCTCATAAGAATCGAACAAAGGTAACGCGCAGTCTAAATAAAACAGCATACGATACTACTATCTATTCTACCCCATAAAGTAGCACCCGCGTATTCAGATTCAAGCATGTGAACGTAACACGGCACAAATCGGAGCTCCTTTCCCGCGGGAACAAACCCGGCTCCACCACGCCCCCTCCCACGGCATCGCCTCTCTTCCCGTCTTCACCTCCTCACACGCACCGTCACGAACCAACTTCCCGCCAGGCCATGGCATCGGTGCATGGCGACTCGAGTTCTGCCCGCCAGGCGTCTCGCTTCCAGCGCCGCGCCGCCGAGGCGTGCTCGTTTTGCCGGCGGCGCAAGGTATTTCCCAGCACTGTAGCGCTCGTCACCTCGCCCGGTCTCGCGATGCTTGTTGTGTTGATGAGATGATGGCTCTGTAGCACATGCTAAGTAAAGATAGATCAAGTGCAACAACGCCCGCCCCGTCTGCACCAACTGCACCCTCTACGCCCAGGAATGCGCCTACGAGCCCATCAGCCCCGTGGCAAAGGAAGCCGGCCGCGAGCGCCACCTCGTCGGCAAACGTCGTCGCGCACACGACAGGAACCCTTCAGAAGCAAGCAGACAGACGCGCAGCCCGGCACCAGCCCAGCATGAAGGAGACGCCCCCAACACGCTGGCTGGCGACCAGCAGACCCCCCGTGAGGCCCAGACGCCGCGTGCCGACGCCGCGAGACAGGACGACGCCCGCGTCGCGCGCATCCTCGTCTCGGCAAACGGCGTGTCGAGCTACCACGGACGCACGAGCGCACTCTTCGAGGACAACGCGCCGGAGCGGTCCACCGGGGGCGAGCACCGGCCGCGCATGCCCGACGACTGGGTCGAGCGCGGGCTCGTCGCCGAAGCCGTCCGCCAGCGCGAGTCCCTCCCTCCACCCAGCCCCTGGCGCAAGACTCGCTGACGCTGACGGCCGCAGACCAGATGGAGGAGCTCAACTTTCGCCGCGGCAAGCTCGACTTCGACGGCGTCGACCCCGACCTGGCCATGCACCTCCTCTCGCTGCACTGGAACCGCCAGCACCACTCCTTCTTGCTCACCCACCGCCCGGCCTTTATGCGCGACATGGCCTGCCAGGGCCCCTACTTCAGCAAGCTGCTGCTCAACGCCATCTACTTCGGCGCCAGCAAGTTCTCCCCGCGCCTCGAGGTGCGCCGGGACGCGGCGGACGTGCGCACCGCCGGCTGGCGCTTCCGCGAGCGCGTGCGGGAGCTGCTCGGCGGCTCGCTCGACCGCAGCGACGTCACCACCATCCAGGCGCTGCTCGTCATGACCAACTCGCTGTTTGCGCTGGGCGATGAGCGCAGCGCTGCGTGGCTGTACTCGGGGCTGGCGTTTCGCATGCTGATCGATCTGGGCATGCACGTGGACCTGTCGACGACGCGGCGCTTCTCGGATGAGGACCTGGAGATTCGGCGGCGCGTGTTCTGGGGTGCTTTTGGTCAAGAGCCCTTTCCATGTCTGTTGAGGATGCCATGCTCACAAGGGTCGTAGTCGTGGACAAGGTCCAGAGCCTGTACCAGGGCCGCCCCGTCAGCCTCAAAGAGTGCGACGCACTCGTCCCTATCAAGTTCCTCGACAGCTACGAGGAGCTCGAGCACTGGCAGCCCTTTGCCTACTCGACGTCAGCCCCCGACTACCCGGGCTCCCCCGCCTACAGCACCTCGACCTTTACCTTTCTCTGCAAGCTCTCCCTCGTCATGAGCGACATCTTGAGCTGCATATACACGGAGCGCAGCTTCGACCAGAGCCCAGCCCAGCTCGCTAGCATGCTCGAGAAGCTGCAGCAGAAGCTCTGTGCGTGGCAGGAATCGCTGCCTGGTCACCTCCACTTCGACCCGACCAAGCTTCAGGGGACCGCGTTTCCGCCGCCGCACGTATTCAGCCTGCAGTGAGTCCCGTCTGCCCCGGCTTCGAGCGACCCTCTGACAGAACAGCGCCATGTACCACGTCCTCGTCATCCTCCTACACCGTCCATTCGTAGCCGATGGACATTTGTACAGCACCTCGAGGTCCATCTCCGTAGACTCCTTCATGAAGTGCGCATCGGCAGCATCCAGCATCGTCCACCTTCTCCGTGCCTACCACCGCGCCTTTTCCATCCGCCGCGCACCGTACCTCATCTCGTACGCCACCTACGTCGCGGCAACCATCCACTCGCGCATAGCAGCCAGACGCGGCCACGACTCGACGGCGTACGGCAACCTGGCGACTTGCCTTGCCGTCTTCAAGGAGAACCAGGAGACAAACTCGGCCGTCCAGAAAGCCACCATGATTGTGCAAAGCCTCATGAAGAAGCTCAGTGTGGTCATCGAGGACATCTCCAGTGAGGCGCTGGAGATGGACCAGACGGGCAAGTCGCGAAATGCCGAGCGACCAGCCACAGAAGCCAATGTTGAACCTGAGCGTCGCTCTGAGCCTACGAGGAGGACTCGCTCTTCAACCTACAACAGTGCGCCAAGGGCCGAGGAATCCGTCCCGACGGCAACGCACAGCGGGACTGGATACTCGCCGGGCTCGGAGTGGGTTGACATTGACGGCATCATCCAGAGCTTCCTCCAGGAGAATGACGCCGGTGCTCCCAACCAACTGCCTAACCCACCGTGGATCGCACAAGAAGCCGCTCCCGTGGGAATGGCGAGACCGGAGCTTGCACAGTATGGTGCAGCACAGGGTCTGGCACCAACAGCCGTGCCCCCGCCGGAAGCTGCGTATAATACCGGCTACTCGTGGCAGCAGGACTGGCGGCCGGCGAATAACGATTCGGAGTCCCTAGAAGATCCGCTTTTTGGCTTCAACGGCTCGTCGTTGGGCAACTTGGCCTTCATGAGCTGGTGAGACGGCGTAGCTAGTTGGTGGGTCTTCCCGCGGGAAGAGATCCCGCTTTCTTCCCATGGGAGACGGGATCGACTTACACACCCATGGCATGCTGCCCTCAATCAAGACTTGATGCCTCCACAACGGTGCTGCCAAGTACGTGATGGTTTAAAACACGAGCCTGCCATGGCAAGGCCTCGGACCAAGGAGTCAAGCCATGATGGTTTGCGGAGCCCTCACCGCAGGCAGGGAATGGCAAACTCGCCCGTGTATCGGCTTTTCGTGAGATCCTTTGCAAGGCACGCAATTCAGACTCTCGAAAGGGACAGTTCAAGCTCATTGCAATATTCTATATCGAAACAGCCCTTCAAGCCTACCCGGACCGAGTTCCCCAACATGGCGGTGCACGAGACTCCGCGGCCGAGGCTTACGTGCCACACTCTTCCCTGCGTTGTCATGCGTGCAGGCACCTCCAAGGGACTGTTCATCCACAAAAAGGATCTCCCAGCCAAGCAGAGCGACTGGGCTCCTCACTTGATCTCAGCGCTTGGATCTCGCGGGGCTGATCCGCGCCAAATCGACGGCATTGGCGGAGGCAGCTCAACAACATCCAAGGTGGCTGTCGTCTCGCCGTCACGTCGTCCTGGGATCGACGTCGACTTTACGTTCGTCCAGGTGGCAGTGGGCAAAGAGGCCGTCGACTTTAGTGGGAACTGCGGCAATATGGTCTCCGGAGTCGGACCGTTTGCCGTCCAAGAGGGATTGGTGATGCCACATGGAGGAGAAGCACAGGTAATAAATTCCTTGGGTAGTCGAGCATGGGTGAATAAGACATGTGCTGACAGGATGTGGATAGATGGACGTGAGGATATTCAACACGAATACCAACCGGACCATCGTCGAGACCGTCGAGATTGACGAAACCGGGTCTTTCATAGAAGATGGCAGCTACACCATCCCAGGCGTCAGCACCACCGGTAGCGAAGTAAGGGTGACCTTTGTCGACCCAGCAGGCAGCATGACGGGGAAACTCTTTCCATCAGGGAAGCGACAGCAGACGCTGGCTGTGCAGCCACCGCTTGCCATGGCCCATGTCGGAAGCTTCACGGTGAAGGTGACACTTGTCGACGCGTCAAACCCATTTGTCCTAGTCGACGCCACGTCCATTGCAGCACTGCTGCAAACGACTTCGTCTGCAGGCGACAAAGACATGCTCGTGGAGGCCGTCCGACGTCAAGGAGCCGTAGCCATGGGACTGGCTTCGAGTGTGGACGCTGCGGCCAAGACGCGAGGAACGCCAAAGGTTGCTCTGGTGTATCCTCCAGTCTTTCAAGAAAAGGGGGCTCCAGATATCCGGGTCCAGTCGTATTCAATGGGCCAGCCGCATCCCAGTCTACAGCTGACCGGTGCCGTGTGTCTTGCAGCTGCCCTGAGTGCTCCGGGAACGGTAGCAGCGGAGCTGTCTGCCCGGCCTGTCATTGAAGACGGGGCGCTGCTGACGCCGCAACGGACACCAAGTCCCAGTGCAGAAATTGCGTCGGCTGGCGATCACGGTCAGAGAAGGGAGAGAGAAGTGGTACTTGCCCACAGCAAGGGGACAATTCGCGTTGGAGTCGTACTCGGAGACGAGGACCGGGTCGAGAGCTGCATGGTGTCTCGGACGGCACGGAGGCTCTTTGAGGGCAAGGTGCGGTACTACGTGTAACTGTGGCACATGCCATGTTGAAGAGTCTTGACGTGAATTAGCTCGATATGGATAGAGTAGACCAGTTCATCCAGTTCTCCATGCTACGCAAGCTCGCACAACACGAGAGAAGTTGAACGTCTCGAGGGTGAAGTCCAAAGCGGCACTGAAAATTTACGTCGCACCACGCTGCATGACCGGCCATGAAGCAGCACACATCACGCCACGTCACTGGAGAGGCGGAAACGGAAGAGGAAGAAGAAAGTTGCGCATGATGCGAGGATGCGAGAAATCGCCCTCAGCCAAACTCTTGGCACTTGGCCAAGAGAGTGACTTGTCAGTTCCGGAAGTCGCCATGTCAGCCAGATTTGAACAGTTCCGGACTCTGAAAATATTAATCGGAAGAGTGCTGCAACAAACAGGCCACCGTCGGCCAGACTCGGCGATGACCGCGTTCAAGGATCGGCCGCGCGCGGGGAAGGGGTCCGAAACGAGGCCCGGAAAGAGAGGCAAAGAGAAGAAACACGCGGCGGAAAGAGTAAAGGAAAGGCCGTCGGGTCGGGCGTCAACACCCCTCGCGCGGTTGTTTGTTTTGGCGGCAGAGCAGCGCCACGCGAGCGCGCAGCCTGTGTGGTGTTGACGACACGGCTGACTGAGACAGCCAAGACTGCTGGCGATTGGGATCTGAGACGTGAGCATTCCGTACAGAGTAGCGAGCAATGATACGTAGGGACGCGGACGAGCAGGACGTGGTGGGTTGGCAAGGTGAATGGAAGGGAGAGAGGCCCAAGACCTCGCCAAACGAGCCGGATGTGTGCGAACCGACATGACGGATGTGGAGGTGATTGATGAAGGGGCGAGGACAAGGGCATATGTCTGTGTCTGCGTGTCCCATGCCCGATGATGTGGCTGGCGTTGTGGGCAGGTTTGAGAGGCTCATGCAAAGGACCGCGGGACTCGAGCATATCGGTGTTAGGAGCGGGGAACAGAATCGTACAGCAGCCGTCCCTAGTATCCATCCCTACATGTCTTGGCAGGAGTTGAGGCCTGTGCTGCGCATATTTGCGGCGACCTGCGGTGTTTCCCTGCGCAAGTGTTGCGCGTTGCCTTGCATGCGCATGGGGGCGCACAAACACCTGAACCTGCTTGACCTGCCACTGGCATCAAAGCGCATCGTGTGCGGCGCAAGGCGATTGGGCGTGTTCGCTGGAGCAGGAAAAGGAACCGATCGGACATGCAGATGCCGTGCTGTTTGTCGCGGTGATGACGACTGCGGGAGAGGCTGCGGGAGCCCGTTCGTTCTTTTGTGGGACGAGGACAAAGCGTCACCAGGCCACGCAGGGCGACGCCGAAACGAAGTACAGAGGTTGTCCAACTCTCACTCGAAGCCCTTTGAAGTGGTCTTGATCTCGACCACTCTCGACCTGCAAAGAGGGCGGATCTCGCGGCAGCGGCATTGATACGGCGTGGAGAAGCACAGGTCCGGGATAGTACCTGTAGCCTGCGGCGGTCAGATGTGTATCGTCCCAGTGAACACCGACGCTCCGGGTCTGAGCAACCGCGATGCCCTCGCCGGACTCGAATCGCACTTCTCTTTGCAAGTACTTGGCAGCGTCTCCCCTTTTGCATCTCTCGCTTTTCCCCATCGCCCAGCCCATGTTTCACAGTGAGGCCATCCCGAAGCCAAGAAAAGAAAGCAAGAATGGGGTTACATCTGCCGTCACTGTGCGGGACGATCTTTGCAGTGTGGGGGCCGCGAGACCTCCAATCACGGCCAAAGTCAGCCATGCGCCACGACAACAAAGCTGGCCTGGGGCGGTTGTGGGCTCGATCGATAGGATGCGAAGAAGAGAAGAAGMAGAAGAAGCAAGCAGACAGGCCAATGGCGAAGCCGAGGCAGGGGAGGCAAGCGAGCTGGGATTCGAAAGGTTCCAGGAAATTGGGCACACCAGGGACGGGGAACACGGACGCGAAGCCTTGCCATGTGAGCGCAACAGGGACGTCGAGATCCCTCCTCATCATCATCGTGCCTCGGAAGGACGGATGCGTCGGTGGGTTGAGCAGAGACCAACGCTGCATGGCTCGACTCCTCGCAGGTTCCCAGCTTGCTGACTCGCAGCGCCGACAGTCGTGCCGACAGTGGCTCGGCTTGGCCGTCGTGTTTGTTTATTTTGGCACGGAAATGATGAAAAATGAAGCCCTGAATGACGATCCGGCGGGCCCATCCGTGCATCCACCATAATGGTGGATGTGGATGGTGGATGCGACGGTGCTTTGTCATGCTCGCCTGTCCCTGCCCAGGAGGAAGCATTGCGATGGAAAATTCGGTGGCTTCCGGACCTGCTTCTCGTGCGCCCTGACGCAATCGGTTCCTAGATGCTGCAGCAGCACGCAACGCCGCTGTAGGTTTGCTCAAGCGGTTTGGTGCAACGGCGAGCCGGTAGCGGTACCTCCCGTGCGGCTGTGCGCCCGGTGCAGGAGGCGGTACCGCGACTGCCGGGGCCACTGCTGCCGCTAGCGCCTCTCTCAGGCACCAGCCCCGGCCCGAGATTGGGCCATCCCAGCTCCGCCTCCAGCGATGCATCGTCATTGATCCTTCAGTCCGTCTGGCACCGGAATCACCACTGGCGCCGCCGCTGGCACCACCGCTGCAGCGAGCAGACGCTCTCGAGTGCACTGAGCGCCAAGTGGCCAGCCCCGGACCTTGGAGGCGGTCGGGCGCCCCTGTCCGCCGAGCTCCACCCCACACCTGCTGAGCCTGCTGTGGAGCAGTGCCTGGCGTCCGGGACGGCGGCGCATCTCTCTGGCCTGCACTGTCATTACCGTTCCTTTTTTCACCCTGGTAGCGTGCTCGTCAGGCGTCTCCGTCCTCTGGTCTCCTGCTGAAGGATAGCCTGCCTGTTGTTCGTCACTGCTGCGCCCTCGTTTTCCCCCTCTGCTGGCCAGCTCAGCTCTTGTCGTGAGCGAGCACCCGCACCGCTCAAAAGCAGACCGGCCCGTTCTCGCGGCTCCGGCAGTTTCAGTGTCGTGACGGCCGCTCTTGTTGTTGCTGCCGTCGCCGTTGTGGGATCTCGTGTGGAGGCATTCCTTCCGATTGATTGCCCGCGTGCCACACCTCGATAACGGCGCCCGTTGCTGCCGATCCTCCCAGAGCCCGCGCAGCGCTCTTCTGACGACCGGCCTCGCCACCGAAACGGACGACGACGACTTCGAGCCTCGACTTTACATCGTGACATCCGTCCAACTGTGGCGTGCGCTGCGTCCCCGACCGCCCGCGGATTCTTCGTCTCGGGGAGTCGTCGACACCCTCGGGACCCTTGGGCCCCCTCGAAGCGTGACACAACTTGAAGAAGGGCTGTATCCGAGCCGGAGCGGCGCACCTTCTCTCGCCTTGGCTGGGAAGCAACATCTCGTCCTCGTCCACGTCGACTGCCTCCGCCCAAGCCGCTGCACCTGGTCAACGCGAAACGCCCCAGCTCGAGCCTTCATCCTTGAACAGTCCCAGCTCAACCGCCGAAAACGCACCCGCTTCGCCAGTCCCGAGAGCATCGGTTGACCGAGAGAAATACGCTCCTTCGACATATCTCCTTGCCTTGACCCCCGACGACACGACACTAGGCACCCTGCTCTTAACAGCGGTGCATATTCCCCGGCCGATCATCCCCGATCCTCTATTCCATATAGGGTCACGGTGAGGAGGCAATGGCACAGTGCTTCGTACGCTTCGCTACAGGACCTGAGCCACCAATCCTCCATCGCTGATGCTTCAGTGGGTATTGCAGCTGCGTCTCGTCATCCCGCAAGGCCAACATTAAGCAATCCTTCCCAGCCATCAGGTGCCGACCATCACCAGCACCGCCGGCCCGCATTCTCTCTCCAGCGAGCCCAGCCAGTCGTGTGACCGACGCTGGGCTCCGAGACGATGAACACCATGGCCATCCCGCGGCGCGACGAGAACGGCCCCGTCGAGGGCCAGCGCAGCGTCCACAATCGCCAATGCTCCGTCTACGCCTCCCGAATCAAGCCGACCGTCTCCCCGCTGGCCCTCGACAGCACCTCTGCCGTCGAGACGGTCGAGAGGATGCCGCAGTTGCCGCATCTCCCGCCTCTGCCCGTCTCTCCTCGCTGGGACTCGCTCTCGCACGGAGTCCACTTGATTAATCACAGCCCGACCTCGCCCGGGCACCCGTAGTCACCGCACGATACTCGGCCAGAGCTGCACGGCCAACAGTCGCTCGTTTCGCCCATGCGAGCCGCATTTGGACCTGCTCAGCAGACACGCGACGCTTTGGCACGAACCCCAGAACCCCGGAGTGACTCCCCCTCCATGCCGCTGACGACAAAGTCGTCGCTTGCAGAGGTGCGTTTGCCAGATGGTGTTGCTGTCGAGAACTTCTCGAGACCTCGGAAGCAGAGCATCCGCCAGCCCTTAGCCCAGGATCAAGGTGCCGCCTTGGAACCCGCCAGACCCAGACTAGCAAACATCCCGCCCTCGGACCCCTTGCTCGACATTGCCTCGTCAACACCCCAGACACCACCCTGGCAACGGCCCAGACGACCCTCCGCCTCCTCCTGCAAATCTGCTTCCACCTTGTCCTCCCCGTTGGCCGCAACAGCGGGCGACTTTGTCGAACCAAGACCATCGCGTGCCCGGAATGCGACAGGTCCGCCCTTGACTTCGGCCGCTCGGCTCCAATTCGCTGCCAGCCGCGTCGACGGCACCGCGTCCGCGCCTGTGGCGAGTGGGGCGCCGCCTTGGATGGCCGGGGATGAGCTGCGGTCCAGTTTCAGGTCGCAGCTTACTACATCGACCACTCTGGGCACAGCCCTCACCGAGCGAAGCAGTGTCCTGACAAAAGGCAGCTCCGTCACCTCGCTCGACGCCAACCCTGACGAGCCGAGCTTGGAAGATGTTATGGGCATGTACGAGAAAGGCTTCGCAGACGACGAGGACGACGACGAAAACGAGGTCGTCGGCGCAATTGGTGCCGGGGACAGCGACGGCTTCTTCGGTCCGCACACCGTAACAGCCACGCTGCTAGCAGGGGGACCAGGCGTCGAAGGCAACGCCGCGTTGCCCGAGACTGACTTGACATCGCCCTTCCCGACGGCTCGGTCCACACTGGACGCCGAAATCAGACAATCCAGAATGATATTTACCAGCCCTGCCTTCACCTCGTCCGTCCCGGCCATCTCTGGCGACGCCGACCTGAGCACCACCGAGAAACGAGACTCGGGCAAGTCGCTCGACTCGGAGCCCTCGGTAACTTCCGACCCGACCGCAACGACCGGCACCAAGACCATCATCACGTCCATCACGTCTCCCCCGTCTGCCTCCGCATCCCCCTCCCCCTCACCTTGCCCGTCTACGTCGCCGTCGCCCTCACCGGCCCCTCCGATGGCAGAGGAGCCCGAGGATCCTGGTTCCCGCGACCGATATGGGTTCAAGAAGCAGAGCCAACTCGTCACCAGAGAGCAGTACGATGCTTGGAATAAGGGCTACTCGCTGTATCTGGCTCGGAGACGAAAGAAGTGGGTGGCCTACCTCAAGGACTGTGCCTTGATGACGGACCGGCCCATACGCTTCCCGTCGGCAAACGCCAAGACGAAGAGATTTGTACGCAAGGGCATCCCGCCAGACTGGCGAGGAGCGGCGTGGTTCTACTACGCCGGCGGTCCCGCGATCCTGGCCAAGCACTCTGGGCTTTACGAAAAACTGCTGCACAAACAGGCCAAGGAAATCGACGTCGAGGCCATCGAACGAGACCTCCACCGGACATTTCCCGACAACATTCAATTTAAGCCCTCGGCCAGCTTTGAGACGGCCTTGAGCAGCGGCCGGGCTAGCCAATCCACCATGACGGGGTCGACGTCGGACGAGAGCAGCTTGCCTGGACCAGTCGGGGCCGAGGGCGAGCCGCCGATCATCACATCAATGCGTCGCGTGCTGCATGCCTTTTCCGTGTACAACCCGCGCATCGGCTACTGCCAGAGCCTGAACTTTCTGGCCGGCCTCCTGCTCCTCTTTGTGGAGACGGAGGAGCAGTGCTTCTGGCTGCTCAACGTCATCACCATCATCTACCTGCCCGGAACACACGAGATGAACCTCGAGGGCTCCAAGGTGGACCTGGGCGTCTTGATGACGGAGCTGCGTGATACGATGCCTGCCGTGTGGGACAAGATTGGCGGGGAGCTCGAGGGCAACCCCAACCCTCGGCCCAGCACAAGCAAGTCGATCCGCAAGCCCATGCCCATGCTAAGACGGCGGGAGTTGCCCAACCTGTCGACGGAGCGGCTGCCGCCCATTACGCTGTGCATGACGGCGTGGTTCATGAGCTGCTACATTGGCACGCTCCCTATCGAGACGACGCTGCGGGTGTGGGACGTGTTCTTCTACGAAGGATCCAAGACGCTGTTCCGCATCGCTCTGGTGATATTCAAGAGCGGCGAGTCGGAAATCAAGGCCGTTTCCGATCCGATGGAGATGTTTGGCGTGGTGCAGTCGCTGCCGAGGCGCATGCTGGACGCAAACGCGCTCATGGAGGCGTGCTTCAAGCGGCGCAACGGGTTCGGACACCTCAGCCAAGGTGCCATCGACGACCGTCGTCAGGAGCGCCGCGAAAAGGCGCAGCAGGAACGGACGGAGCAGCTACAGCGCGGCAAGACGGCGACGAGCGGCAACGTGACGGAGGTGGAGGCGGAGCCCGTTCACAGAATGGGCACGCTGTTTGGCAGGAAGCGGAGGGATTTCTCGAAGCCACGAGCGGCAGAAGCCTAGAAGGCTCTGCCCCTGGATGCCGTGCGACGATTCCAACTATAGCCATTCGTTGGTGCTGGCGGCGAGGCGACGCGAGACGCCGTCTGCACGCCCAGGCTTTCTTTTTTCACTTTTGACAAGGCACACGGCAAGGCGTTGGGGGATGGAGAATGCGAGGGGCGGGCGCGACAAGACCCGACGGTGCTGTCTCATGGCATTGCGACTACTTTTTCATTGCGTGTTGATATTCATCCATACCACCTTGTTCGCGGCTGCTCGCCCTAGCGACGTTGCGAGCGTTCAAGGTGCTTTACCCCTGCACTTATGACGATTACGGCTGCAACCACGACCGGGCAGAACAAATGGGTGGAGAGCTTTGGGACATATATGTATGTTTGCTTTGAGCGAGTTCTGGTGTGTGCATAGACGGAACGCGGACATGTAAAAACCTTGGATAGACGGGGCATTATGGCTAGCCTGGACCAAGCCAGGGCGGAGTAATTGGCAGATGGCCAGCCTGTACGTATGTAGGCAGAGTCATGACAATCATGGACACGAAGTGGTGTTTTGAGCCAAGTGCGTGCATGCATGCATCTAGAATGTCTAGCGTATATTCATCCGAATAGTGTTGCATGCCGTGGCCCAAGGTCACGCCGGCCCAATGCAAGCGATGGGCGAGGCGTCAGACAAAGAGTTTGGTAATGTCTGCTTGGTCTCGCCAGTGTCGCGTCCCTCGTACCATGTCTCGGACCAAGTCTCCATGCCATGCTGGTGGTGCCCACGCCCGTGTGATGCTGCGTTAACAAGTATATCCCCGTCATACGCCTCGTAACCCCATCATCCCATGTACAGCCCCCCGCTGCGCTCACGATGGCGGAAACTGCGGGTCCTCGAGGGCATACCGCTGGACATATAGCTTGACATTCTTCTCCCAGGAGGGGCGATCGTTGCGGAACTCGTCGGCGATGCGGTCCTCGAGGGGGTCATCGGGCTGCGGCTCGACCAGCAGGTTGCGCACGGCGTCGAGCACGGCGGCGATCTTGGTGGAGGGCTTCCACTGGTCGGGCTTGAGGACGGCGAGGCAGATGTTGCCGAGGGAGTCGTTCGTCACGTTGGGGTGGTAGATGCGGGTGAGGAAGCGCAGGGCGGGGGGCTTGAAGGGGTAGTCGGTCGGGAGGGTGAGCAGCAGGGCGAAGCGGCCGGGGTGGTAGGGCGTCGAGGGCGGCGCCGAGAGGGTGACGTGCCAGGTGTGGATGGACTGCGTGTC
>LFRF01000018.1:37339-98057 GCA_001189435.1 Tolypocladium ophioglossoides CBS 100239 | reverse complement strand
CCACTCCCTCGCCGCATCGCCCGCCGCATCGCCCAACATGTCCTCCAAGCGCATCGCAAAGGTTCCCCCCCCTCCCGCTCCTCGCACGCCGCCGCGCCCCCCCCCGGCAGCCGTCCCTGCCGCTAACCCGTGCAGACCGCAAGCTGCGCACCAGCGCGCTCGCCGCGCTGCAGGCCTTCCTCGGCGCGCGCGCCGCGCTCCCCGCCGGCGACGCCGCCAAGCTCTGGACAGGGCTGTACTACGCGCTGTGGATGACGGACCGCCCGCGCCCGCAGCAGGCCCTCGCCGCGGCCCTCGCGGACCTGCTCTTCGTGCTGCGCGCCGGCTGCGCCGCGCCCTGGCTGCGCGCCTTCTGGGCCGTGCTGTCGACGCAGTGGCCGCGCGTGGACGCCCTGCGCATGGACAAGTTCCTGCTGCTTGTGCGGCGCGTCTTCGCCGCGACAGCGCGCTGGGTCAAGCAGCGCGCGTACCAGGGCGCGGAGGTCGCTGCCGTGGTCGACGTCCTGCGGGAGGCGTGCTTCGACGTCGATGAGGAGCGCGCCGTGGCGCTGGGCCTGCGCCTGCACGTGCTGGACCTGTGGGTCGACGAGCTCGAGCGCGAGGCCGTCCTCGCCGCGGCGGAAGACGCGGAGGTGGACGCCGCGAGGGAGACGTTTGTGCGCGCCGTGGGCGACATGGTCGAGGCCCTACGGCGGAGCCCGGTCAGGAGCGTGAGGGAGCGCGCAAAGGAGGGCTGCGAGGATGGGCGGCTGCCGTGGGGGGCGAGGCCGGGCGAGGAGGATGAGATGGCTGAGGACGAGGAGGGCGAGGGCTGGGGAGGCATCGAGGATTGAGACGCGGATGGGGGCATGTTTACATGGACGGTGTTTGGCGTTTACTTGACGGACAGTCACAGATACAGGCACCTGCTTTACACGCATAAAGCATCGATTGCTAAGCGCATGCGTACCAGGCTCGGTCCACGGCAGCGCCAAACTCCAGGCTCCCGTTACAACGCCCCTTGCAAAGCCGATCCGCCGTAGCGTGAGCTTCCGTGAAAAACCAACCAATAGGCCAGCAAGAAAATCCTGAAATCCTGGCTTGGCAAATCATACAGTCCGAATATAGAGAGGGTGCGGCGCACGGCTACCAGACTCGCTCATCGCGGCCAATGGCGCCGCCCTCGCCGTACTCGTCGCCGGCGTCGTGGTAGCCCATCTCGCGCACCTCGCGGGCCCGCTCCTGGGCCAGTCTGGTGCGTCGCCAGGCCTCCCACTTGGCCTTTTGCTCGGGCGGCGGTTCGGGCGCCGCCGTGGCGAGCCCCTTCTTGTGGAGGCGTCGCCGGTGCTGGCGCTTCTGCTCAAACGACATGCCCTCAAGGGAGACGTCCGCCATGGACTGCCCGAGTGCCGCGTCCTGCAGGTCGGCCGCCCAGTCCTGCACCTCCTCGGCCGCCCAGACGAAGAGCTGGCGCCCGTGGCCGCCCGTGGTCCACTGGTCGAGCTTGACGGGCAGCGCGGAGCCAAACGTCGGGTCGTCAAACGAGTACACGCACTCGGCGGTCGAGCACGTCGTCGGCCGGCAGTACCTGGCACACATGGCCGACTCGGCCGCGCCCCAGAGCGATAGGAGGAGGAGCACGAGCCCAAGCAGGGTGAGGCGAAATCGCGGCGCGGCGTGGTATAGTCGCGGGACGGCGAGGTGGACGTATGCGAACGGCGTGGGGTTGGGCTGCGCAATGCAGGCAGGGCATAGCTCCGCGTGCTTTTGATGCGTGTGTTGTTTCTCGGATTGCGTCTCCATCGTGTCTGGAGACTGCTTCCCAGCGTGCGAAAACTGGTCCTCGAGCCGCTCGATGCCCTGCTTCGCGCTGCGGATTCCCAGTAGTCCTGTTCGCAAGGTCCTGCTCATGCGGTCGTATAGCGCCAGCTCGCCCTCGGAGACGTCCTTGTGCGCAGACTCGGCCTCCTTCCTGGCTTTGTGCGTGCCTTCCTCGCTGCTTTCGCGTTCGAGTTTGAGTTTGGGTTCGACGTCGAGATCGTCGTCTGTGCTTGTGGCGGCAGGGAGTTGCTTCAACAGCTGCTCCAGCTTCGGAGACGCAGTCTTGCGCCCCGTGAGAATCTCCTCGAGGTCGTCCATAGTCGAGTCGTCAATCTTGTGGATCCGCTGCAGCTCGAGCAGGTCGGCCTTGACCGACGGGGGCCTGGCCGTGTTCTTCAGAGGCGGTCTGCGCCGCGGCAGTGACCGTGCGCGCGGGCGTCTCCTAGTCGCCGCCGCCGTCGTCAGTGCATCACCGTCCTTTTCGTCGCTCGCACCGGGGTCCGATGCCGTGTCATTGTCTCTACTCCTCCACGCGAACCTCGTTCTCTTAGCACGAAACATCGCGGGAGCCGGCACCTTTGCTTCCTCGTCCTGCGCAGGCTTTGACTCCTCCTGGCTGTCGCCTCTCTTGCCAGCCTTGACCGTCGCCGGCGTCTCGACATACGCCCCCGTCACTCGCGGCGTGGGCATGCTCAAGGGGTCGTGCTTCTGGGGCCTCGGCGTCGCCTCGGCCGGCTCATCATCATCTTCATCCGAGTCTGGTTGCGGCGACGGCGCGCGCACCGATCCCCGTTCCGAGTGATTATCGTGCAGCGCAAACAGCTTCATTTCCGCCTCGATCCTATCCGTAGGGTCCATCTCCGACTGCATGCTAGATCTCTTGCTCTTGGCCGAGTCTCCCGAGTCCTCTCGTTGCAACCCCGCGAATCCAACCGTCGGCTTCGGGTTGCTGTTGTCTCTTGCGTTTCTGGTGCCGCGTGCCGTCCTGCTGCCATTTTCAGAGGGGCGTTCAGAAGTCACGGGCTTTGTCATTTGCTTGTCGCCCTTGTCTTCATTTCGCGGGGGCGCTGGTTGCTGTTTGCTGCCCGCCTCCGGAGCAGGGCTTGAACTCGTTGCTCTGGCCAACCGCCGCAGCAGGTCGTACGAATCTCTCTTGCCCGGGTCGGCTGCTGTGGAGCCCAGGTCATTGACTGACCCGTCCGACGCGGCCGCCCCTGGGCCACCCTCTGTGTTGCGGTAACTCTTGAACACCGTGATGGGCGTGTCCGGTATCCTCTCGCCGCCAGCTTCAAACGCCGATTTTGGTCGAATGGGTACCTCTGTCTTCCGGTCGGCCCCAACCAGAGTTGCACGTTGTGGTTCTCGATTCGGGTGAGGCCTCACTTCGTCTGGCGACAATGACCGTGACATGGAGTTTTGTTCCCGAATCTCCTCCAGTCGAGAAGCGGCATACGCACGCTTTGAGAGGCCTTCAGCCTCTCTCTGTCGAATTTCATCCAGTTTGGTGTTTTTGGGTCTTGCTGGGTTCCGCGCAGGGACCCCTATCTGCTGCTCTGCCGCCTTTTCCCGTGCTCGAATCTCATCCAGCTTCGTGTTGCGCTGTCTCGCCCGCGACCGCTCTGACAGCACCTCGCTGCTCATCTTGTGCTCTCGCTCATCTAGCTTGGTGCTTCGCGACGCAGGCTGGGCGAGCCGTGCCGGCGACCTGATGGAGACTCTGTCGTTGCCGGCCACCAGCGATGGGCGGTTCGCGAATGGCCGGTTGCTGCCGACTTTGATCCTAGGACTGTCCGAGACTTGCAAGTCCCTGGCAGTAAAGTCCTCGTCAACCTGCCAGGCGAAGCTCTTCTCTGGCGACTTGTTCTCGGCGTTCCTCCGCGGCGACGGCCCCAGCCCCCGATCCTCCGTCTCTGTCGAGGGAAGCGGCACGTCTTGGATGCCAGGGACGAGGTCGGGGATGGCGCTAGCACCGTTCGTGTTCCGCACCTTGGTGTCGAGGTGGTCCTCGCCCAGCATCTGCCTCAGCTTGGTCTCGTCCTGCCCCCCTCTAGCTCTCCACGGCCTCGGCGCGGGGCTGGGCGACCCATCCATGGCTTGCGCGCGCCGCGCCTCCAGCTCTTCCTCCTCTGCGAGCCTGAACGCCTCGCTCAGTGAGATCGGCCGGCGCTTGTGGAACGCCGAGCTGCTGGGTCGCGGGATACGCGTGCCGCCCGGAGACGACAGACTGGCGTTGCTGTCGCCGTTGCCGCTGCTATCCTGCCGATCCGTCTGCAAAGTCTGCGACTCGGATTTCGTCCGTCGTACCAGCCCCAGGCTCGCCTCTGCTCGCCCTCCTGCTGCCGCACCGGCAGCCCCAAGCCGCGCCGTCTTCGGTCGCGGCGACTCCTGCGCCCTGCCGCTGCTCCGATCCCGCGGCCCATTGTTATTCGCAAACAGTGGCTTCCTCCCCTCTTGCTTCACCAGTAGCTGGTTCGACGATCGCGGTCCATTCGTCCGCGCAGCCGCCGCCTCCTCGCCGCCGCGCTCCATGGCGTCAACGGGTTTCTTGTAGCCAAGGAAATAGATGCTTAGAGAATAGCGCACGAGGTTATCATGGTATCGTCGGTTTTGGCTATGGCACTGTGTCGTCGTCGTCGGTGCTGCGTCGCGTCATAGCAAGTCGTCGCAAAGCAGAAAGGGTGGCTGGAAGTCGCGGCGGAAACAATTCGTTGCTCGCCGTGCACGGGGTTGATGCAAGTCGTGAGATTCGGGCAATGGAAATTCTGTGTCGTGTGCTAAATGCGTGGCAGCTGATTGTTAAGGCCTATTGTTGCAGCTGTTTTGTTTGTATTGTGAGCCGACCTCTGCGTCGGAGGCGCGTGTTGACCTTTGGCGACCAGCATGAGGCAGGAGCTATTAGTGGTGGCTTCCCCAGCCACATCCTAGCTCGCACCTTCCCAGTTGGTGTCCGTCTACCGATAATTAGCCGCGCATTCCGCTGACTCATCAAGGCGCCCATCGCGGGACCCGTGCAAGTAAGATGCACCACGGGATCCCGTCGGTCTATTGGGACCCGCCCATCGCAGAGTGAGCTCTGCCTCTAGCTGCGGCATCGATAATATCTCTTCTTCGCAGCGGCTGAGATCGTCTTTCGTACAATACCACACGCCGATAGTCGCCAAGGAATCATGAAGTGATCGACTGCCTCGTGCTGCGTTGGCTTGCGGTGACCGCGATCGTCGGCCCTCGGGCTAGTTGGATCATAAAGTCGATGATGAACGAAGTACGAGGAACATAGTTACCTCTCTCTTACAGCGCAAAGAGCTGCGTTCCTGGCGGGCGATCGGTTTCATAGCTTGGGCTCGCATGGTCTTGTTGAACGTGCGGTCTTCGAACTTCTTATGTCAGATTAAGTTCATGACCTCCAGGGTCGAATATTCGTTGTTCTATTGCATGAGAAATCTCTCTCACCGGTCTCGGCGACAGAACTCTTACATTCCACGGATTACTCAGTCCTTGCATTGCTGACTGGGGCTCCAATTAAAGTCTCACGCTATATCAGTCACCGGTAACGCCTAATGTTTCACAATTGCAGCCTCAAGTGCATGGTCCCTCGTGATAGGGGGGTACATCGGGTAACAGATAACCCACAATAGGGAAACTTCCACGATAGCCTATCGCCGGCCACGGTGTCAAGCAGTTGAACGCCTGTACGGCCCCCAAACGGTGAATACGACAGTCATGACAATTCAGGAAGGTGGCGGGCTGGGCCTCAGAAACGAGGTCAAGGGATAAGTGGGGTTCACTTCCAACCGCAAGAATCTCACGAGAAAATCGATAAAGACTCGGCTGATCATCTCCTCCAGCGACATACTCTTAGCCACGAAAATCAAATTCTACCATGCCTTCAACCACCTCAAAGGACGACGTGGACCAGTTACTTGCTAAATGTTATGGCACACCAATGACTGTTCCGTTCTTATTCGATCTCCGCCCTGGATGGCAATATCACTTGAACCCGAACTTTGGCCAGGATATAGAAGACGCGATAGACGAATGGCGTCAAAAGTGAGTTCATTCCATCCGGTATTCGTTTTTGAAACCTCTTCTTGCACTTTAGCTCATGATTTTCAGATGGGTGACAAATCAGGCTTGTTACACACACCACATGCGGGTGGGCACAGGCTATCTCACCAGTGCTACATACCCAGAAGCGCCATCGCCGGAGCTCAAGACCCTGGGGAAGTTCATTACTTGGGTGTGTCCCCTAGAACATCCCGAATTACTGGCCATGACTTACAGAGATATTATATAGCTTTTTGCTTGGGATGACTGTAATGAATCCTTGCCCAAGGATGGTCTTCTATAGCTAATATATTGTCACACAGTGATTGATTTGGGCGAATTCGACAACAAGTATGAAGGCCCGACAAACATTCTTGGGTGAAACTGTCGAGTTCATTTGAAGGGGGTTCTCTAACGAACTCGTCATTGACGCCGCTTCCGTACCCACCTCCCATCGCATGGCGGGATCAATCTACGAGATCTGCGTCGAACTCACTCAAGCGATCAAGTCAGGTGAGTGTGAAGGAGATTTGAATTTTGTATCCGGGATATCAAAATACGGACCGCGTCTATAACACTTGATTAGCTAACCCATCTACCGAATAGCGGGTACAAAGAAGGCCCTTTGTACTTACTTGTGTGAATATGTCACAGCCGTCATCAGAATCCAAAATGGGTGCGACGAAGGAGAGCTTCTAGATTTGGACACTTACCTATCGCTCCGCATGGACACCTCATGCGTATACCCCAATATTGTTCTCATCTGGAATGTGAGAGTCACCACCAGGACATGGCCAGAAGTTAACAAGAGAAGCTATGCCTGCCAGATCAATTTTCCCGACTGGTTTTTCGACAATGAGGTTGTGAGAGACCTGATGAAGCAAATCAATATCATGGTATCAATGCAAGTACCCACGTTGATGATGAAGACGCTACGGCCACTAACGGTTTCATAGTGATAACGATGTTGCTTCCTCTCATGTCGAGATAGTAAGTTACCTTTAGGCGCGCACAGAACTTGAAACGTCTAACATGAGCAGAAATACAAGCACGTTGACAACATGATACCAATCCTTATTCACCAAGGACTGGACGCTCAGGGGGCAGCCGATTACGCAGGCCAGGTTATTCACCAGGGTTTCCTAGACTTTCAGAGGCTTGAGCCTCAGCTACTTGAACTTGGGGTACAGCACAACATTGAACATGACGTTGAAACATTTCTGCGGGCCATTAAAGACTACTGCGTCGGCCTTGTCAGTTGGACGTCAGTATTTCTCAGTGAACTCAGACAATGGTTTATCAAGCTGACTGTGCTAGGTACACAACGAAGAGATACTTTGACTACGATCCAAGCTGGGGAAGCGTGGGAATGACCGTCCTGTTTTCGGGGACGGCAAAAGATGACGGCTACAAATGTCGTGTTGATTTCGGGGCTCATCTGATTGACTCCATGCACTGAACTGGTTGCTTAGCTTATCGTAAATGCCAAGACATGGGTACGATTACAGGCCGCATCTCCCCCAGTCATCCGCCTTCTCCAATCCATCAACGCGCCTTCTTTCCGCCATTCCAATGTCCATGCAACCCGAGCCCACGGCCCTCCGCCGGCTATCCCACATGTAAGCGCCTCTTCACCCTCAGCCTCAGCCTCAGCCTCACCCTCACCTCCACTGACCCCCGTGAAGCGAGCTCTTCTCCTCCTCGCGCCACCACCTCGGCATCTACCGCTGCGTCGTCGTGACATGCCGCTACCAGGCGGCCGCGCGGCCCCTCGACGCTGCGGCGCTGCACCACGCGCTCGGCCGCGTCGTCGCCCAGCAGCCCATGCTGCGCGTCGGCATCCTCGGCCAGGACACCAGCCAGGCGCGCTTCTCGCACCTCGCCAGCGTCGACCTGCGCGACCACGTCGCCTTCACGACGCTTGAGTGCGGCGACGAGGCGCGCTACGAGGAGCTGCTCATGGAGACGCAGTGCTGGCACCACGACCAGCTGTGGGCCGACGTCGAGACGCGCGCCCCGTGGAGGGTTGTTGTCGTGCAGCCCGGGGCCCATGTCGAGCGGGCGACGGCGTCCCAGGACGTGCTCTTCGCGTTCCACCATGCCATCATGGACGGCACCAGCGGGAGGCAGTTCCACGAGCTGCTCCTCGCCGCCCTGAACCAGCCTGAACCATGCCCATCCTCGGGCGAAACGGCCCTGCTGGCCTTCCCCGACCCCCCCCGGCTCCCCGAGGCCCAGGAAGACGTCGTCCCGTTCCGCAACAGCATCTCCTTCGCCATCAAGACCGTCTGGAACGAGCTCGGCCCGCGCCGCCTGCGCGCGCGMGCCGTCGTCCCCTGGCACGGCGCGGCCGTCGACTTCGGGCTCCCGCACACGACGCGCGCGCGCGCCGTCGACGTCCCCCCCGAGGCCGTCGCCCGCCTGCTCGCGGCCTGCCGGGCGCACGCGGCCTCCCTCACGGCCCTCCTCCACGCCCTCGTCCTCGCCTCCCTCGCGCGCCGCCTCCCCGCCGACCAGGCCGCCTCCTTCGCCGCCGACACCCCCATCAGCCTGCGCCCGTACCTCGGCCCTGGCGCCGACGTCGCGCTGCGCCCGCTGCTGCGCTGCCTGCTCACCAGCACCACCCACGCGTTCCCCGCCCACGTCGTCGCCGCGCTGCGCGAGCCCGCCGCCGACCCGGACGCCCTCGTCTGGGACGCTGCGCGCCGCCTCAAGGCCGAGCTCGCTGAGAGGCAGGCCAGCCTGCCGGCCGACGACGTCAGCGGCCTGATGCAGTACATCGGCGACTGGTCCGCCTTCTGGGCCAAAAAGGACGGCCAGCCGCGCGCCGACTCGTGGAGCGTGAGCAACATCGGCGCGCTGCCGAGCCCCGCCCCCGACGCGAGCTGGTCCATCACGCGCGTCTGCTTCACCAACGGCCCCATGGTCGCCGGGTCGCCCATCGGCGTMAACGTCGGGAGCGTCGCCGCCGGCACCCTGACCGTCACCATTTCCTGGCAGGAAGCTGTCGTCCCCGTGGAGCTGGTGGACGGACTGGCAGAGGACCTGGCCGCCTTTGCGCGGCGCCCGCACGAGACGGGCGAGTTTGCCGCGTAACGCTTCACGAGGTACCGCAGAGAAACGAAGCAGGCAGGAAGCAGGCAGCCGACGTCATCGACACGACCATGGTACAAGTAATAGCTGTTGCGACAGTCGGCTTCATGCGTCCATGTACACATAATCACCACCCGTGTTTAGCATACCAACCAAGGGCCAGTGTCCAAAAAATCATATGTGACTATATACGCATTACAAGGTATCCTAGTCTCAAGGTTGGATGGATCCCAGCCCCAATCTCACTGTCTCGTAGCCATCTAGTGTTTGTCGCCATCCGGCTCCAAGGCCGTCCGTCTATTCCCAAAACGCCTCGCAGACCGTGTTATAGCAAGTACCCAACACCCGCAGCCCCCGTGTGGCACACCGTCACCAAGCCTTTCGCACTACATCTCCGCCTTACCAGCCCTCGCCGGGAGGCCGCACCGGTCGGCTTCCTGCTCTAAAGTAGCTGTACTGTGTCGGATCTTGGGTGTCGACGTCCTCGCTTGCCAGGTCGCTGTAGCCCCTGGGCCCCCCGCCCAGGGCGCCGATGGACGGGCCAGGCATCACGGGCGGCGGGGCGACGCCATGGACTTGTCCTGGGGTCGCCCGTCCGTGGTCCACAGAGCCGTCCCGCCCATAAGGCCCGCTCATGGGCACGTCGGCCGCATTCCCAACGAGCCCGGAAGAGCTGCCATTGTCCTGCGTATACAAGGGGCTACGCCCGCGCGAGGCTTGCTCATAACCGCCAGCGGCCAGAGACCTGCCGCCTTGGTAGCCGTTATCCGACCCGCTCGACATGTTCGTCATCATGCGCCTCGGTAGCACCCCGGGCGCAAAGGGAGTCAACTTGCTCGTCATGGGCGACGCGGGTCTGGATATCGAGTGGTCGCTAAAGTCGTCTAATGACGCAGGCGTGCCGGGTCGTGTCATGTCGCCGGGTCGCCCATACATCTCCGCGCCCCCATTCTGCTCTGTAAAGTCCGACCGGTTCTTGTAGTACTCAAAGTCCATGTGCGACTCAGACACGTACTCGAAGCCAGGGAGGTTGTTGGCGCTCTTGCCCGGCTTCCCGCCCTGCATGGCATCGAGCGCGTACATGTCCGAGTAGCCGCTGACGCTCATCAGGTCGCCAGAGTTGGCCTCCCTGCCTTCCGTCAAGCGCCCATGGTACACAGACGGGAGAAGGTTCTGCGCCTTTTGGTGCACCATGGGCGTGATGAGCGGCTTGTACAGCGCAGGATGTCCGAATCGCGTCGACAGCTTCTCGCTCCGGAGTCGGGCTTCCTTCTGCGGCACCGCCACCTCCTGGTCCTTTCTGGCATTTTGCGTGCTGTAGTATCGGATCTTGTCGTCAAAAACGCTGCTGCAGTAAAACTTGAATGCAATCATGATCAACGGCAGCGGCGTCACGGCGTAAAACTGCAAGTGGTTGTCGCCGCGGACCCAGCACGTCAGCAGGACGACCAGGTTGGCGAGGATGGTGCCAAAGATGAATCGGTTGAAGAGCACGCGCCAGAAGACGCCGCCCGACTCGGTCTTGGTGACGAAGCGGTACAGGATGAGGTACTTCTTGAGGTACGAGTCGATGCTAAAGTACATGGCCGTGGCGAGCAGCACCAGGGGTTGGATCCCGGCAAAGCACAGCGTCACCGTCGCGTAGAAGAGGAAGTAGTTGTAGTAACTCGCGTAGTCGAACGGCGGCGGTGCAGTCAGCTCAATCAGCTCTCGTGGCGTCGGGCTCGAGAACTTCTTGAGGAAAAAGGCCTGGATCAGGGGCCAGATCTGGGACAGGTCAATGGCCGCGCCGAGCTGCCGCTGCAGCAGGTACGTGACCCAAAAGGGGCTGTTGTTGCAAAAGGCCGTGAAGATGGCGCCCGCAATGTCCTCCTTCTTGATCGCCTCCCAGGCCTCCGTCCCGCCCTCCGTCTCCTTGATGACACCGGCCACAAAGGACCAGATGGTACTGAAGAAGGAAAAGACGATGAGGTTGTTGAAGACGAAGAACGAGTACATCTTGGCCACGACGTGCCTCTCGCGCCCCGTCTTGGTCTGGTCGCCCGCCTGGATGGACAGCCGCCGGAAGATGATGGGCAGGTCGAGGTAGACGAGGGACATGACGGCGGGCGACGCGATACCCTGGACCACACCCCAAAAGGTCGTGTTGGCGGCCAGGGACGTCTGGAAGGCGGGCCAGATCTTGCCGAGATTAGACAAGTTGACCAGGAAGATGGCAATCATGGCGTTGGGGCCGACCCAGAGAAACGTGAGAATGGCGATCCAAAAGTTGTTGATCCACCGACGACGGCTGCGAGTCGCGCTCGAGAGCGGCATGTTGCGCCAGATGATGTCGACGGGTCGCGGCGCCAAGGTGACGGTGGCGCCATGCGGCCTCTTTTTGCGGCACGCATATGCGATGTTGTGCGCCTCGGCAATGTCCGAGTAGCTGGCGAAGCCGTACGGCATTGTGCCTCGCTTGTCCACGCTGAGCCGCACCTCCTTGATCTCGACCTCGAGGTCCCGGATGCGCTGCGTGTGGTAGTCGATGGCATCCAGCTTCTGGCCCTTGGGGTACGTGTCGAAGGAGCGATCCTTTTTAGATGGCTTGCACGACGGGCGAGCGGTGGGGAGCTGGTTGGGGTTCTTCAAGTACTTGGCCAGGACCTTTCCCAGCTTGCGGACGGCGCGGGCATGCTCGTCGATGAGGTCGGGTAGATCCTTGACGTTGCGCGCGACGGCGGTCCGCGCAAACGACGAGTTGGGCACGACTTGGTCGATGATTCTGGCAATGCCCTCGTCCGAGCAGCCCTGCCGAGGAAGGTCGAACAGCTAAAAGTATGCGTAAGCCGCCCGATCTTGCACGCTGCCCGTCAGCTTGCTCCCGTAAACTCACCATGAGTGTCCGCGCGTGCAGACTATTCTGGTACTCGACGCTCTCGAAATACTGCCTCCGCAACTGCATGACCTTCTGGTAGTTCAACCACAGAAAGCCCATGATGACAAAGTTGAAGAGCCAGGCCACGATGACCTGCGCCCACTGCGGCGCGCCATAGACGTCGCGGGGCGTGATTCGCATGATCCACTGGGTAGGCTTGCCCAGGTATTCCTTGGTGCAGAACGTCACGTTGACGGGCACGAGGATGCCGACGCCGATGAGCGCGAGCACCAGGAACATGTTTCGGCACATGCGGATGAAGCGCAGGAACATGGTGGCATCCATGCCAATCTGCTAGATCAGGGCCGTCTCGTTGGTGTGCATCAGGGGCGTAATCCACGACCACGGCTTCCTGCCGATGGGAGGCGGCGCATGCTTCTCATCGGCGTGCTTGAGCTTGGGGGCGTAGATGGCCTGGTTGTAGGGGCGGAGGAAGGAGAAGCAAATGGCGATGAAGGCCGTAAAGCCGAGCGAGATGCCCAAGGCAGAGAACAAGGACGCGGAGGCAAGCTAAGCGCGAGCGTCGACATCAACATACTGGCCTTGAGCGAGCATTGGGGATCATGGCATGGCATGCTTACCGTTTGCTGGAAGGGGTCCTTGAGCAAGTCGAGCAGCAGCTTTCCCGGATCTTGGTTAGGGCCGTCTCGGGGGCCAAGAAATGCCCAGCTGGAGCTGTGCAGATCCATGTTGGTGACACAGATTTGCTTCCCTCCGCCCGAGGCGCCGGAACCTGTGTAACCTCAGGTTGACGGGTACCAGGCACAGCGCGTGTGGCCCCAGTGTCGATTCGATGTGAGGGATGTCGGGTCGAGGCTCGGACGGTCGGTTCGCAGGCAATTGGGCGGGTTTCCTTCGTGGGTCGTCACAGGGAGGGCTCGCGGAAGAGCGGAGTCGACGCGTTGACCGACGTCTCGAAAGGGAGCGGTGCGGTCGAGACAGGAAGCAAGACACCAACGAGAAAGAGTCGTGAAACTGCCAAACAGCCAACGGCACGCCCGATCCGTGGCTATCCGTCCGTCGTGCGGCGAGTCGGCAGCGGAAAGGACCGAGGGACAAACGAGGGACGCTTCGGCCAAAGTTGCAAAGGAACGCTTCGCGAGGCGGCGAAGAGAGAGGGGCCGGCGATGGTGGAGAGAATGTGGAGGAGTGGAGGAGGGGAGAGGGAAGAAGGAGGAAGAGGAAACGGGACAAAGGGACGTGAGGAGGGAGGACGGAGAGGTGGTCAAGGAGGATGGGGAGCGATCACAGGCATCAGGATCGGGGCCACACTTCCGATGGATGGATCATGGATGGATGGATGGCGGCGCCGGTCACTAGCGATAGACTGACAGCTGACGCTCCACGCGCCGCCTGACAGCGGATAACTGCACCGCCACGGCGCGTCAACGAAGCACCGGACTTGCACGCTGGCAGGCTGCATGAGGTGGCTTCCAGCGGTCCTTCCAAGTTCCATGTGCCCCGAGAAAACCCTTTTGGCGGGTCCCAGCACCAGGGCCCCAGACGTTACACGACTGGAGCCATACGGGGCGTGATTGGCCGCAGCGTGGCACCTTTACCCCTGGACGGGGCGGCCACCACGAGAGGGTGTGCTCTGCTCCGGGGCTATTTTTGACACAGCCCCAGCTGCTAGTGGAGAGAATACGAGCGCGCGTGGAAAGACAGCAGGGAGCCACGGATCATGAGAGGCAACCGACAAGGATGAGGGAGGAAGCGTAATTCGTCTCGGACGGACGAGTCCGTCTCGTCGTTCAGGGGATCGCAAGACAGGACATGCGGCAGCGTGCTTCCATCTCGTTGCCACATGGGGGGTTGAGGGCAGATGCATGGCACGAGGGTGGACATGCACAGTGCGCTGCAGTGTGCAGGTTGAAACGGAAAGACAAAGCCCTTGAATGGACGACCACCCACCCCAGACGAGCCTGCATCAGACGCACGCCTCCTTCGTGCTCCCATTGCCACTGGCGTCCTGCACGACAGCCGCCACCACAAGAACTTCCATCTTGCAGCCAACCAGCCTCACTACCGAAAGCAGCCAAAGGCTGTTCTCAAGTCACCGTTCTCGTCGCCTCCCGCCTTCGTGCTGTGAGGACAGCGTGATACGTTACGTACATGGCAGGCAAAGCAGTCTTCGAAACAGAGAGCAGGCCGACGCGTGCCAATGTCCCTGGGCTAGCCTCTTTAGCACGTATCGGCCGTCGCTGCCGCGGTGGAGACCGACGCACAGCGCGCGAGTCCTACTCCATTCCAGGCAGGTCTCGAGTAAACTCACAACGATGCGGAAAGATGTAGCTTTGTAGCTAAGGATGTGGGCGGGAGCCGTGAAACCCGGATTCCGCCAGAGGCCTCTCGTTGGTGGCCGGCCCAGCTTGGAGCGTCTGGCGACCCATGCAACGAGTCGGCCTTGTCACGCGCGAGTACGGATTACTCCGTACGAGTAGATAGCCTGAAACGGACCTGGCGTTGACGTTCGCCAAATGCGGAAGGGTCGGAGGCCGGCTGGACGTGCAATGACTCGATATCGTAGTGAGGATATCACGCAAACATGTTCACCGGAAAACCCCTCTGGATCCCCATCGATTGGTTGTAGGAGCGGTGGATCGTCGATCGAGACTGCGCCAACCAACGTCAACGTCGCATCTTGTATACTTGTTACCCAGATCTGTGTGCTGACGTAGCATCGACTTATTCTACAAGGCAGAGAAATTATTTCTCATGCGCTGGTTTGGTTTATTTTCGCTGCATTCACTTGATGGATACATACTAAGTACCTGCGTCAGCTTGTCGTCCCATTTTGTCGACTCGACACTGCATGTGTCCGTGCTACTACCCCGAATATATCCCGTGTTGGGCTCACAGCTTAGAGTCAAGGACAGTCATAGACAATCCAATACATYAACGACTTGATTTCGCAACCCCTCACGGGACAGATATACAACATGGTCCCCTAGATAGTAAGCATACGCGTTCACCCCGTGCCAGTAGATCCCCTTTTTGCCTAAATCACGACGCCCCGTGTTCGTTTTTGTCATCACCGAGGTGAACATTGTCCTTGACATGTCTGGTCGTTTCTGTTCATGAGTTCCCCTCAAGCATCCACAGGTCCCTGGCTGCGCGTCTTGCGGGCCGTCTTGCCCACCACCGGCGCAGCCTTCTTGTTCTTCTTGGGCCGACCAGGTCCAGCCTTGGGCGCCGGCGCACCACCATTGGTCTCGGCCCTGGCATCGTCCACCTTGGGCCTCTTGTCGGACGGCAAGGGCGGCGGGGGGGCCCGGTCTGCGGTCAAGGGTTTTGCAGTCGCAGCGACCGCGGCACAATCAAACTTGCGCTTCTCTCCAACGATGGGGTCATAAAGCTCAGCAGGCTTAGATGGCTCTGACGGTGCTGGTGGCGCGGCTGGTTCGTTCAGCTTCAAAGGCCCAGCATGTTCAGCCGGCTTTGCCGGCTGGGGCGCCACGGCTGGAGCCGGGTCCGGAATCGAAGCAGGATCCGTTATCGGCATATGCGCCGGAGCAGGCGCCGGAACCGGCTCTGCCGCAGGGCCGGTATGGGTGGCCGGAGCGGAAGTCTCAGCTGCCTTGGCTTTGCCGTTCAAGGAGCTGGTAGCAGCTTTGCCGACGGTAAGCTCCGAGACAGGCTCGCTCCTGGGGACGGCCGTGAGAGTAGAAAGCGGCTCCTGAAGCCCGGTGATGAAAACAGGATCCTTAGGCGATTCCTTGGCTGGCGCAGGCTCCTCGGGAATCTTCAGCTCGGGCCGGGGCGTGCCACCCGCGGGTGTCGATCCATTCACCGGAGTCTCGGGGACGGATTGGATCTCAACAGGCCTTGGAGCAGCAACGGCGGGTCCGGCGCCGACGGACACCTTGTTCTCCTTGCGCCTGTCCGGCCCATCCGGATGGTCGAGCTTGCCGGGCTGGTGGTTGGGCGGCGCGGGAGGACAAACGGCCAGGAACGGCGGCCCATCCATGGTCGGAGCTCCAGCTCTCGCCTCTGGGGCAGTAGGCTCGGGCGGGCCGACTAGCAGATTCAGATTGTCAGCATCTTGAGATCCAGCAGTGTCAATGTTCCCAGGTTCCGCGGATCGTGCAGGAGCTCTTAGCGCAAGACCGTTTGGCTGCCCAGCACGCGCCAAGTAGACTTGAAGAGAGCCTCAAGCATCATCTTGTATAAACAGCAACCAGAGAAGCAAGCCCATCATCACACGACGCACGGCAACGGGCAATACCTTTGTCAACGGCATGGGCGATTCCGTCGGCCATAGTGGTGGTGAAGCCGTGAGGTTGTCTTGATGACGTAAGAAGGCAAACAGCGAGAGGGACGTGGTGGCTGGGGACGCTCTGGCTGGGACGCTCGGCGCAGCGGGAGGCGTTCTCGTGGAGGTGAGGTCAGACGGGGAGGGAAAGGAGGCAGTTCACAGAGGAGACAGGGCGGGCGCTACAGGGCGGCGATTGTGCGCTCGACGGGGATGGCAGAGGTGAGGTCGAAGCCGGGAGACGAAGTTGAGAGCAGGAGAGTCTGCTTCGGGCCAGCGCGAGGTGGAAATCCGGCTTGCCTCGCACCAGCTAGGTAGGGTCACGACGGTTCCACAGACGGCAGCTCTCGCGCCATCGGATCGAGTTCAGAGTGGGCGGCGGGCATGTTCCTCGCCACCGCGGACTTGCGGGTGAGGAACCTGGTGCGTGAGGTTGTACAATGGAGCGGCGGAGAGCTACATTCGCAGCCAGCCAGAGCATTCGACGTACTCCGTACACTGTACCAAGCAAGCGGGTTCGTCATTGGCGGCTGGATCGCACAGTGCCCCGAGGCTGCCGCGGCGGGATGCGAAGATCCGTCACTGTCGAGAGCCTGGGCGTTTGAGTGCCGCGGACGGTGCGGATTGCAGCGATCGGGACGGTCGAGCGAGCGGCTCCATTTGCGGGGAAGCTGGAGCTCGGAGCTCTGCAGGTGTGGGCCGCAAACAACCCAGCTCGAAGCCACAGAGCTGCGGTGAGCCGCCAATGGGAGGACGAGGATCGAGGGCGAGATTCGTTCCAGCTGGCCGAGGTGCGTAAGACAGAGGCCGGGCAAGGGGTCAATTGGAGGACTGGCAGATGGTTGGGCCAATGGCCAGATGCTTGGGGCCGGGAGTCCCTCATTAGGCGTGGTTCGGATTTCACGTGATTTGTCTCGTGACCTTCACCAGCCACCACAGTGTTATTTCTTGAGTACTACTACTTCAGCTTCGTTTAACCTGGAAGACTGCTCTTGACGACCGTGACTTCGCAAAAGTCCTTTCCAATGTTGCGCAACACGCCTGCTTTCGCCCTGAAAACAAGGTCGAGGAAACCCCTGAGTATTCCAAGCGTGATATCCTCCAGACGGCGCCCATCCAGGCTTCCCAGGAAGGCATCAATCCCAGGCTTAAGCTTGTCTGGGATATCAATGGCCGTGAAGAGCAGCTGAGCGTCGATGAAGGAGGTATGCGTCGTGTTAGCGATGGACAAGTCCATCTTGGCGCTCCGAACGTTGTCGTAGAACTCGGGCCAGTGGGAGCCGGGCACGTCGTCGCGTCCCAGTATGCCGGTCAGGATGAAGGGTCTGTCGAGCCCCTTTTGAACGACAGGCCCGAACATATGGCCGTCGAGGTTCATGCCGCCGAGGATGCGGTCGTCTGATAGCATGGCAGCTGCGGCTGTTGCGCCGCCAAGCGAGTGGCCGTACATGACGGGCTTCTCGACATCGACTTGGCCAGGATATCCATCTGTGAGTTTCCGGAGAACGGAAGGGTTGTGAAGTTGGTCAATGATGAAGGAGGTGTCTGCCGCGCGGACCTACACTCTCTTGTTAGCCAGTATCGCGTGTACGCAACATCGGCAACGGCCAACCTCCAGAGGTTTCACAACGTCAGCTGGATCCACGATGGATATGTTGCGGAGAAACACGTCGCCGTCCGGGAATTCCACAATCGATGCGTCGTAGGGGTGGTCGATGGTGACGACGACGTAACCCTTGCTCGCCAGCGCCATCGCTCCAGCACTGTTCGCCAACCTCGACCCACCGAACCCCGGCGAAAAGAGAACAAGGGGATAATGATGCTCATGATGACGTTTTCGCTTGGCACCGGCGATGGGCAGCTTGGAAACCTCGAGCTCGAAGCGCGCAAACGTGTCATTTGGTAGGCCGAGAGCCGCAGCATCGTCTCCAAATATCTTGGCCGTCCGAGGCGGCATGTACGGAACCAGCTCTACGGGATACTTGCGCCATGGCTCAAGAGGCAGGAACATGGATATGAGAACACGTCTGGGATGGGGCTTATCCTTGGGAGCGTATGGGTCAGGACGGCTCGTGTCGGTGAAGCCTTGGACTCTCATGGCGACATGGAACGGACCGGGAGGCCCAGGGACCAAGACGGCCTGGGAAGCTGCTAGGACAGCGGCGAGAACGAAAAGAAGCATCATGGTAGCGGATCAGCCCAAGTCTTTACTCTAGACAAAGAAGTAAGGGCATGAAAGCATAGTGCTTGCTGGAGGAGGCAGGCGGCGCATTTATACGTGGGCTTACTCGGCCGTTACGTACGACCTGCAGCTGCTGCGCCTCCGACTCGGGGCTGAGAAGAAGGCGGCCGGCAGCATCAACGGGGAGCGGTGATGCGGCCTCGGGCTGCCGGATGGGTGCGTGGGACTGCATTCGCCTCGTCGCTCGTCTCCTAGACCGGGCGCAGCCAAGGACGGCTGAGGTCCTGCCCGCTGCAGTGCAACCATGGCAAAGCGGCCGGGCGTATAGGATGCGCCGGAGCTTCAGAGGCACGGCCTCGTTTATGCCAGTTCCTTGCCAGCAAATATTGGTTTTGCAAGACGCCGTCTTGCTGAAGTCCAACTGGTGTCAAGGACAGGGTAGCTGCGCAGCCCTGCTCTTCGCCTACGCGCAGTGCCGATTCGGCGTTATGCGCTTTCTTGCGCACGAGCGTCGAAGCATCTATCTGCATCATTCGGATGGCTAGCGTTGACGAACTCCTACGAGTCCTTGATGGTGGGTCGAATCTGAGGATGTGGAAGACGGAAAGGCCTGTGACTGCCAAGATTGGCTCCATTTCAGGGGCTCTGGCGCTTAGTCATCCCCAAGCTCTTCTCCTACGTACACGAGCAGCGTACTCCGTTAGTGTGTGGCCAGACCAGGGCGACGAGCAACCGACGACAGCCTCAACCGACGCGAAAAGCCAACTTCAACACGCTCCTTTCCCTGCCGCTCGCTGCCGCGTTTCGCGCCTGGAGATACGCGTCGCGCATTGCCCTAGATTCTCTTTCCAGCGCCGTTTCTTCCTGCCGCGACACCACACACAATGGCGCCCGCCAAGCCTTCCAAGGAGAAGTACTCGGTCATCCTGCCGACGTACAATGAGAGGCGGAACCTCCCCATCATGGCGTGGCTGCTGAACCGCACCTTTACGGAAAGGTACGGCAGACGCATTCTCCACGCACGGCGCCGCGACAGAGGAGACAATCGCTGACCATGCCCCGCAGCAAGCTCGACTGGGAGCTCATCATCGTCGACGACGGATCCCCCGACGGCACGCAAGAAGTCGCCAACCAGCTCGTCAAGGCCTACGCGCCGCACGTGGTCCTCAAGCCACGCGCGGGCAAGCTCGGCCTCGGCACGGCCTACGTGCACGGCCTGCAGTTCGCGACGGGCACCTTCGTCATCATCATGGACGCCGACTTCAGCCACCACCCCAAGTTCATCCCGCAGATGGTGGCGGTGCAGCAGGCCGGCGGCTACGACATCGTGACGGGCACGCGATACGCCGGCGACGGCGGCGTCTTCGGCTGGGACCTCAAGCGCAAGTTCGTCAGCCGCGGGGCCAACCTGTTCGCCGACACGGTGCTGCGGCCGGGCGTCAGCGACGTCACGGGCAGCTTCCGCCTGTACAAGAAGAGCGTGCTGGAGAAGGTGATTGCGAGCACCGAGAGCAAGGGCTACACGTTCCAGATGGAGATGATTGTGCGCGCCAAGGCCATGGGGTGCTCCGTCGCCGAGGTGCCCATCTCGTTTGTCGACCGGCTGTACGGCGAGAGCAAGCTGGGGGGCGACGAGATTGTCGAGTACGCCAAGGGGGTGCTGTCGCTGTGGCTCAAGGTGTGAGCCACGGGCGTGGCGGGCAGGATTGCTGTATGTGATGTAGCCTACGTTATTCTTGGGTGGACGGACGGACGGACGGGAGGACGGGAGGACGGGCGTTTCGGTAGGAAGCATACAAAGTAGGGCCGTTTCCACCTAATCAATTCCAGATGAGATTGTCCGCCTCGCCGGCTCGCTGAACAATTTGAACTACACTCTTACACCACCGACTCACGACACAGCCACCGAGCCTACATGCCCCTGCCGCCCGTCACCATGATGGTCTGCCCCCTCACGTACGCAAACAGCGGGCTCACGACGGCCAGCACGCTGCTCGCCGCCTCCGTCGCCGTGCCCGGCCGCCGCAGCGGAATGTCCGGGTAGTCGCCGGCGCCGCCGTCGCCCTTGGCCGCGCCCCGCTGCTTCTGCGGAATGCCCAGGCTGATCTTCTCGCCGCCGGGCCCCGTCACGTACGCGCCCTCCTCCTTGGCGGCCGTCAGCCGCGTCTCGATGTGGCCAAAGGCGACGGCGTTGCAGCGCACGCCGAACTGCGGGCCCCATTCCTTGGCGATGGTCTTGGTCATGCCCGTGACGCCGGCCTTGGCGAGCGCGTAGTTGATCTGGCCGGGGTTGCCGTGCACGCCGCTGGTGGAGGAGACGTTGACGATGCAGCGCGGCTCGCGGTCGCGCACGCGGAAGTAGGGCGCCGCGGCGCGGACGAGGTTGAAGGGCGCGGTGCAGTGCAGCCCGATGATGGTCTCCCACTGCTTGTCGCTCATCTTGTGGATCACGCCGTCCCACGTGTAGCCGGCGTTGTTGACGAGGATATGGATCTTGCCGCCGCCGAACGCCGCCGCCTGCGCGACGAGCGACTGGATGTAGCTGCCGTCGAGGACGTCGCCGGGCACGCTGATGGCCTGGCCGCCGGCCCTGGTGATGCTGTCCGCGACGGCGGCGCTCTTGGCTGCGGGCGGTGCGTGTAAGCGGCTTCCATGGCGAGCGACAGCCGAGCAGAGGGCTTACCCGCGTCGATGTCGGCGACGACGACCTTGGCGCCCTCGTTCGCAAACAGGCGCGCCGTCTCTGCGCCGATGCCCTGGCCGCTGCCGGTGACGATGGCTACCTGGCCCGCGAGCAGGCCCTTGGGGTAGTTGAGGTGGTTGGCGAGCTGCGCCACGCGGTCCGTCATGGCGGCGGTGGGCTGTGTCCGATTATATCGCTTTCTCTACGGACGCTGTGTCACTATTCCAAGCAGGCAATCTGCGAGGTATGGTCAGTGAATCGTGTGTATTGTGCAACGCGCGCCGATTATAACGATACTTGTACTTCGCAGCTTATCGAGTACGGAGTACCCCGGGTGGTGGGATGTGCCGAGGTCTCGGGTCAACGCCCCCACACAGGCCGGCACTGACAGGGCATCCGTTGCCGAACTCGGTACTACCGAGTCGGCAGTGTCAGAACCGCATCTCTACCCACGCTTCTACTGCGTTGACAGCATCTGGCGTCGTTTGACCCACAACGAAGCAGGTAAATGGTTTCGTAGACAACAAGTCACTGAAACCGATTCAAATCATCCACGTTGATAATTTTTTTACAGCGGCGTGCGGGGACGGCGCGGAGAAGCCGCCTCTCGTACATGAAGACGCATCGGGCAAGCCTGCCGCTGAAATCTACAGAGTTCACCGTTCAAGCCATCCCTCTGCTCCGTAAATGGCGTTACAACTTGAAGTCGGCATTCAGCTTCTCCCACCCCGTCGGCGACTCCTCCATGCCCGCGACCCGGTCCGCGAGCTTCATCTTCAAGTTGCGGTTCTTCTCCGTGCACAGCTCGTACACGGTCGACAGGTTGAACAGGAGGGTGTGCGACGACAAGCCCGAGTTGACCAACCCCTCGAGGATCTCGCGGCCCTATGAACAGTGATTAACATGCGGCTTGAACGTGCGCCAATATGGCGGGAGGCTTACCTCGTGCATCCTCCCCAGATACAACAGGCAGACCGCCTTGTTGACGCCCACCATCTCGTCGCCCTCCAGCGAGTCCTTGAGGCCTTGCCACTTTTCCAGCGCAGCCTCATACTCGGCGTCCGCCATGTCGCAGAGAGCCAGGATGATATTCTCCGTGTCCACCGCATCCTCGGAGCACTGTCTCGCGCAGCGCCTCGCCTTCTCCGCGTCACCAAGATGTAGCCACAGAAGTGCCTTTGAGAGCGACAGTTTCCCATCGCCGCGGTCACGCAGGCTGCTCAGGTGGTGCGCCGCACCAGACAGGTCGTCCATCTCGATCAGCGCACCGGCGACCCTGATGCCCAAGTCGTGCAGCCGCGCTCTCCACATCTCCCGCGCCGAGTTGTCGTGCCTGGCCGAGGCTTTGCTGGCGTGGTCCCTTGCTTCTCTGGCGAGCTCGTGGTAGCTCATGACTGCTCTTCGGGGGTCGCCGAAGCCCAGCGCCTGGAGGCGCACGTTAAGGACGCGCAGCTCCCATGGCACCAGGTGCTCGCCCGTCGTCTCGTCCACGTATGTGCGGATGTTGTTCAGGTCCTCCAGGGCCTTGACCTCCTGCGCTGCCAGCGGCGTCGAGTCAATCAGCGTCAGACACGCCAGCCGCGTGTACAGTAGGCGGAATATTCTGTCTGCATCCTGCGGGTCAACGCCACCGCCTGCCCCCGAGCCCGTCAGTTCCTGGACCGCCGCAATGGCCGCCGCGCGGAAGTGGCCCCGTTCCAATAGCTGCTCCAGCGGTGCCGTGGGATCAGGCTTCTTGGGGGAGTTGCGGAACGCCAGGGGGACGTTCAGCGGCGTGAGCGGGTGGTAGATCTCGGGGCGGAGGAGGAAGGAGAAGTCTTTGGGGCGGGCCTCGCCGACCTGGGGGATTGGCGAGGACGCTGCATGGCGTGGGTGGGCGGACGAGGCGCTGCGACCAGGTGGTTGAGCGGCTGGGCTGAGTTGGACTGGTTGGGGAGTTGATGGCGATGAGAGAGGGTCACTGAGGAGGTCAGACGGGCTGCGCGATGCGATGAGGGATGCCACGAACTCTTCTGTGCCGAGCGGTCCTTTGGTGGAGGACCGTGGTCTTGAAGCTGTTGCCGGCGTCAGCTCTGTTCACTTGCGCACCTGGTGAGATGGATTACAGGAGCGGCTGTCGAAGGCGAGGGACATCATCAATGATCATCGATATGCTCAGTGCTGCGTCCACAACTCACCTCTCGTGACAGAAGACTTATTCCTCGTATGGCCCTGGGATGGGTCCCTCTGCAGCTGGCTCATGATTGCCTCTCGTGAATGGTTGCGGATGCGAAAGTGTTTCAGGTTGTGAAAGATGGCTGTAAGTTGCAACGTCGAAGATGAAGTGAGGCCACGGCGGATAATTGCCGGCTAACCCCTCGTCGCACCTCGCAAGTTCGACGTCACCCTGTCACTATCCAGCAGGCATGTCCACCGATGCGACATGCGACGGGACGCTTACGTGACGAGGAGAGGTGGGATTGCAAATATCGCCTTGTATTGATTCAAAGCGATGCCTGCCGCGGATGACAGCACTGATCTCGTCCCAACTTCCAGCGCAAAACCCCACTCATCTCGCATCTAGCTCTCGGCAACAAGGGCCAACGCTGTCACAGCAAACCACAACCACAACAAATCGATCCAGCAAAGGTCTATCCATGTCCTACCCGTCATGATTCCCCCGCGACACKCAACTGGGTATGGCTAAACCGTATGCCACAGAACCGATTCAACACGCTAGCACCACTTTGTCAGTCGGCACAGAGCGTTCACTTCTGAGACGGGCCATCCGCCTTGGGAACTGGCCAGAACAGAGAGCCTCCAATGGCTGGGGCAGAGGTCCCAAACCCAAAGGTGATGCTGGTGGGCCGGGGAGATGGCGCTGCGGCAGAGTCTTCGGCGGTGGCATCAGGCGACGCCGCTGGAGCCGTGATGGCAGCACTGTACGGAAGCGCGCCGAGGGACGAGCCGAACACAGGAGGCCAAACCTTGATGCAGGCCTTGCAGAAGGCGTTCGGGGTAAAGGTCGTGGTAGCCTTCTTGAAGCAGTCCACACAGAGGACTCCCGAGGGGCGTGTCGGGCCAAAGACGAGGTCTCGGGCGCGCTTCTCTTCCATTGCCACTGGGAGCACGTTAGTATGAGGTTGTTCGGTGGATCCGGAGATCGCTCACGGCCAAGGCGAAGCCCGAGGACCTCGTCTTCAGTCTCCTTGGCGAGGGAGAGGAAGGATCCCCGGTGCTTCTGGGTCACGCGGTTGCTAAATGTCTGGAACCACTCCGAGTGTCCGAGGAGACAGGCGGCAACGAGGAGCTTCCAGAGGGTAGCAGAGTCCTGCGCATCCTTCATCTGGCGGAGGAAGTAGTCGGTGGCAAAGAAGACGTGGCCGACGCACTCATACTTGCTGGCGACGACCGCCAGCCTCTGCATGCCGTCGGCGTCGATGTTTATGGACTTGTTATCGTCGTGCAAGATGCTGCACAGGATCTGGAACGCGGCGGCGTCGTCBTCGTAGAGAACGAGGGCAGTGGTCCCGTCCCCGAGAGAAGCCGTCGTGCCCAACTCGGCCATCGCGATCTTGGCGCGTAGAATTGGCGAGGCTTCCTTGAGGATTGAGGCGTGCGCCGACATGGGCGTATAGGTGCGTCCAACGATGAGCAGCATGCTGCCCTCCTGGACGCAGGCGGTTGGGAGAGATTGGGGGTTCATTGTAGCCGTAGCCGCGGCCCCTGTGGCCGGCGACGCGTGAGCAACGATCTGATTGTCACCGCCGCCGTTAGCTCGGACTCTCTTGTCATGGCGGCCCGCCATTTTGGATGAATTCGCGAGCCAGACTACCGTGCCACAGCCGTAAGTGGAGGGCAACTTGCTAGCGAAAGGGGGTTGCGGAGACGATGGAGGTCTCGTCTTGCGCACAAGCTGGCTTCAACGCGCAGACAAGACGTAGGACGCCGCAAGTGTTTGCATGCAGCATAGACGGTGGAAGAAGAGGAAAGGGTGGGAGGATGCGTGCGCGGTGGTGGAGAGAGAACACTGAATAGGGCATGTTGAGCTGGCCACGGGGCCGTGTTTCATCGCACAGGGAAACGAGCCTTATTCAACAGGCATCAACTTTGCCGCTGGCAGGCGGTGCCTAACTCTCTCTTGAGCCACGCAGTGAGTCACTGTGCCACTGGGTCTACCTAGGGAGAGCGAACCCCAACATGTAGTTGGCCGTTGTCGACTTTCCACCACATCTACATTCCTATGTTCTTTTCTCTGCTAAATGCCGTGCAACGGCGCTGCCTCCCAGCTGCTCATCGAGCACCCATCCCATAGAGTCCAAAACAGGCTTACGCTGCTGCTCCGACGTCCGTGGTATGCCTTTCGTCCTCGAAGTCAGCCACTGCAGCGAATCGCTTGGCGGGGTGAACAGGCCCCCAGAAGACTATAAGATTTCTTCTTCCCTGACAATCAGCTGTTTGCCGAAGTGACGAAGGATTCAAATTTTGAAGCTGAGGTGACTCATGGAGGTGACTTGGCAGTGTAGGTTATGTAGTCAGTCTAGGGTGGGCTTGTAGATGCCATTAGATCCGGGCTCGTTCATCGGGAGCCCGAACTCATCACTCTCGATATATCCAAGGGTTGTTTGCTGCTCAAGCCTAGAATTCGATCGCGGTATAATATGTGCAAAGTACCACCCGGATACGGCGTAACGAGCTTGATGATGGTATTTGGTCTTCTGGCAACGGTCCGTCGAGAATTCTGGGGGTTCAATTCGGGGAATCGAGGAGGTCGAGATATTAAGTTTTGACACACAACCTGCATCGTTCTTTGTTTCCTGTGCCTCTCCGCGCCGCCGGAATCACTACCATCCGCATCCGCGTCCCGTCCTCTCAGCCCCTCCTTCCTCGGCCGGTCCTGCTCCTAGCCGGAGCGGGCGTCCTCCTGGCCGCTTTATTCGCCACCGCAGAGGGCCTGCCCGGCCCGGCCTCCCGTCTCGGACGCCTCCGTTCCCGAGACGGCCGCGTCTCCGTCTCCGTCTCCGTCTCCGTCTCCGGCGGCGGACGCGCGGAGACGGGCCACGACTTGGTGCGTCGAGTCTCCCGCGCCGCGGGCCGCGGAGCGGTAGGCCTGACCCTGGGTTTCTTGTTTGGCGCCGCTTGCGAGGGCAGTGGCTCGGCGGGGCGTTTCGCGGCCGCGATCCTCGCACTGCGTCGAGGCGGCGATAGGGACCGAGCCCCATCCACCTGGCCTCGCGGTCGGCGCTGGCGCTGGCGCCGTGGCTTCGGCGGTAGAGGACTGTTAGTGTCTGGTTGCGGCTCTGGTAGGTCCTCCTGGAGCCCCGGTGGCCGCGCGTCTTCATGCGCTTCCCCCAACGCCTCATCGTGCTCTTCTAGCGGCGGCTCCAAGGGCCCGAAGATGGAAGGTCTAGGAGGCCGCGACACTCGGGGTGCCGAGAGGGGCTTGGGAGGCCGGCCGCCGTCCGGGCCGAGCATCTATCCGGGAAAGAAGGGCGGCATGTCTCCCTTCCACACGGCCCAGAACTTCTTGGGCCGTTAGGAAGCCGACAGCTTAATGGCCTCTAGGGCATCAACCTCAGAAGGGGTGAAGTCCATGGTGCCCAGCCCGCTGCCTTCCGTGTTGTCGGTGGTTGTGAGGGGGGTGAGATCCTCCGGCCCTGGGGAGGGAGACTCGTGTCGCCACTTCCAGGATGTAATCCAGTTCTTCCCATCGAACTCGTCTCTCCAGTCCCCACACGCCCTCCACCACTCGACGACTTGCTTCCGGGGCAAGTGTGGGTATTGCCATTCTTGGTCGACAGAGAGGCGGTCGTGCCGTGTCGCCTCTTCGGCCAGTTCGATCTGAAATGTAAACCAAGGCCGGGAGGTGATGAATGCCTCGGCTTGGAAAGCCGTCGGATCGTGTTCCAGCCGAGACCGCGGGAGAACGGGGACGCTCTCTCCGCGGCACAGATTCTGGCGCAAGCTCAGGGCGCGTGCAACGAGCTGTTGCCCATTCGCCGCCGCGCCGCCAGACCCAGAGGCGTCGGTATTGCCTTGCTGCCACTTCCACTTCCACGCGCTGACGCGGTCGTTAGGCTGCGCGTTGCGCCCGGGAAACCCCCACTCGGGATTCCAGACACCGAGCTTCTCCCAGCGGTACTTGACATTGTGGCGAACGAGGACGCCTAGTCGCCGATTGCCCTTCACGCCTCTAAATATCTTGTTGAACCGGCGACCTCCCAGCCGATGTTCCTCCCTCAGCGCTTCTATGTAGTAGAACTTGCTGGGTTCCGGGATGGACTTCCAGTGAAATGCAATTCTCCTCCGTTCGTCGTCGTTGATCGGTTGCTCCATGATGGCTCTCAGCTCTTCTGGCAGCGGGTGGTCTCCTGGTGGCGGTGCAAAAAAGCCATTGCCAAGCTCTTCCGACTCAGTCGACGATGCGTAAAGCAGAGGATCGTCGCGCTCGAAGCGGCTGATGGTACGGTTACGCAGATGTTCATTTGCAGCAAGTGCCTCGATGGTGGGGATGGCTTGGTTTTGTAGCACATCGCGAACTTGGGCACGTCGAAGAATGGAGGCATGGTCCGGAAGGTGCTGGCGAAGCACCGACGCACACTGTTGAGTTGAAATGAAAGTGGGAGGGTTGAGATGGGAGTTGAAGATGCCGAGCATGGGAGTGAGACAGCACCGAAGCTGCGGGCGGCAATTCATTGGCCACCAGTGGTTCGTTGGTTCGTTCACCTTGTCCCGCGGCCCATTACTCCCTGGACGCCCTACGACCCTCCATGCCTAAGTCCGTGATGCCTGTTATTCACGTGAGCGTACACTAAGTACGGACTACTGTGCGCACGATCCACGGGCACCCGTGATCCTATCGCCCCCTCGGTCAGGCGCAGCCCGGCCATCATACCAGCGGAGCCCGTGATAGCTGCGCACTCGAGCGACACTTGCAAGCATGTCTTTTAGAGAGCTGCTCCCAATATACAATGTACGGCTATGAGCTAGAGCTAGCCGATGCCGCGAAAGCATTCGTAAACGGCAACCTAGATGAAGTAGGTTCATAAGAATGCCAGCAGGCTTTAGAAGCATGGCACCAGCTGTATCGGCTATAGAGATCACCACTACCGTGCCAAAGAGACATCATAGTAAACTTGCAAGACCTCGGATTCAAGTAATGCAACAGCATGGAGTTAATCGTCTTCTTGAGGATCACTGACGATCCGGCAGCCGCATTGCCTAATGCGGCAACTCAGCGCTCTGGGGGGGCATCCAGCGGCCCGCGGAATTCCGGCGGACTCGGGTGCAGCTGTCGAACCGTGGCATAACCGGTTACCTACTTCGTGCCTCGCACCTCCAGTGGGCAGATTGCTCTTGTTTCCACTGCTCGCTCATGTTCCCGCCTATTCCTGTTATCTCAACTCGACCCGAAAGGGCCACAGGTGCCAACTACGACAGGATCCGATAGCCGCCAATCGCATCATTCTCATCCTGCTGACAACACACATTGGCCTACTGACCCCTGCAATATCCAAGTCAGATGGAGGTAAAGCGAAGCTCATCGCTCCGGCCAACTGCTGCGGGGACAAGGACAAGGGTCAACAGCGAGCCACAAGCGTCGGAAAGCAAAAATTTATCTGATCATCTTATCAATCGGATCTTCCCCACTCCACCACAGCTTCGCGATATCCATGCTCTCGACGACGAGACATATACTAGGGCTTGGCCACTTCTACAAGACCTAAAGATGCGTTTGACTCAGTTAAAGGATCGTGTCTACATGTCTGGGAATTACCGCGTTGCAACTGGTCAGGCCGCATGGATGTGTAGTCTTCCGCTTGCGTTACACTGCACGGGAATCATCCGATGCCGGTGAGGGGACCCTTGCTTCGGAGTGGATAACTCCACGAGACATATTCCCAAGCGACCGCGCTCCTACTGGCTTTACCAGGCTGTTGGACGTTGGTGGAGCCACTAGAGGCCGCCCCGTTGCTTGAATTATTGGCCTTTGCGGTTTTGCATGGGCTTGGAAAAGGCGAACGATGCTTCCGCGACAAGAGTTTGCCTGCCGCGCATCGGCGGAGAGATACCACACCACTAGACGACCTCGTGAGCCAGGCCGTGCGCCTCAGCTGAGTCGAGCCCTTGCAACGTCGTATCAAAGTGGAAGGACTTGCCGAGTGCGTCTCCCCGCTGGTAGCACACGTGGTTGTCGCGATAAATTTTGCCAATATGAAGCCTGCGTCTCTCCTGCTTCTTGGAATCGGGCAAGCCGATCGCTTCGAATCTTGCAGCATCAGTCATTATGCTCATCCACATCGGGGGCCGCTGAGGTTTGGGACAACATGACGAAGTTTACTATGGGCTTTAGACAGGTCGCATTTATTTGTGCCTCCTTGCTCTTCCACAGCGCGCAAGCCGGCGTCACAAGCTATGGTGACGGCTTTGGCTTCGTCGGCTACGGCATCCAGCTCTACCGGCCAGAGTGTGCCTGGGCCTGCCTCTTCTGCATCGCGCCGCCGCTCAACTGCACGGCCGAAGACATGGCCGCCGCTGTCACCACGAAGAGGGACGTGGCCGAGAAGTCCCCGAAGTTGCCCTCTGGCGACGGATGGGAGGTGACGCTGCAGCCCACGCCGCGATGCCAGCAAAACAACGACTTTTTCCTACAGACCGTTGCGAACTGCCTCAAGTCACGGTGTGCAGATGTCCCGCTCAGGGCGCTCGACAACTTTTGGGATGCAAACGTTCCATTTCTGTATGATGGCGACAAAAAGGACCAGCCAGTCCCGAGACAAGGCTACACACAGGTTCTGGGAGCGATAAAGGACGCGCCGACGCAGCCACTGAACAAGACCGTCCTGCTCAACTATACCGCCGCTATCCCGGACGAGATATACCAGCCGGAATACGACACTATTCACAGCTTTGCGTCCAACGAGGTTACACACGACAGGTATGCCCTGGTTATATTTCTCTCCGGCGTCGTGATGCCCATCGCCTTCTCACTCCTCCGCTTCCTGCCCTGGCCAGCATCTTGGGTGACCAGATTCAACGCCTACCTCGTCGACCCTCCAGCCGTCGGGAGCCAGCACTCGGCGCCGGTCTGGGGCTTGGGCATCATGCCGACCCGCGGCCAGGCCCTCTTTATCGCTTACTTCTGGCTCATCAACATCTTCCTGAGTGCCTTTGGCTACGGCATTTTCAACCCTAGCCTGTTCTATGACAGCCAGTCCTACGAGGTCCAAACCTATATCGCCAATCGCTTCGGTATCTTGAGCTTTGCCCACTTGCCGCTCGTGTTTCTGTACGCCGGGCGCAACAATATCTTGCTTTGGCTGACGAACTGGTCGCACTCGACGTTCCTGCTGATGCATCGCTGGGCCGGCTTCCTCTGCATGCTGCACGCGGTGCTACACAGCCTGGTTTACCTTCACATGGCGGTGGCCCATGTCGGTGGGCTTGACCACGCAGTGGAGAGTGTGCAACCGTATTGGTACTGGGGCATTATTGCAACGCTGTCCATGTCCATCATGGTGCTTGCGTCCACACAGCCGGTCCGGCAGAAGATGTACGAGCTCTTCCTCGCGAGTCACATCGCCCTTGCCGTCATGGCCATCGTTGGCTGCTACTACCACATCACGCCCAAGTACGGCCTGGAATGGGGTTTCCAGTCGTGGCTATACATCTCGATTGCCGTCTGGGTATTTGACCGAGCAGCACGCCTGGTTCGCAGCGTCCGGGGCGGGATCAAGCGTGCGTTTTTGACGCCCATCGATGACGACTACTATCGTCTCGACATCCCTGGCGCAACTGCCTCTGGCCACATCTACTTGCACTTTCCGAGTGTGAGCCGATGGCGTTTCTGGGAGAACCACCCCTTTTCCGTAGCAGGAGTTACGCGTTGCAGCTCTCATATGCCGAACCCTGTACACGTACCTGTCGAGGGCAACTCGGATCAAGAAGCGGAAAAGACGGTACAGGCCAGCGATAACCAAGGCAGCCGTACATCGACCGGGTCCGAGGCAGCTCAACCCTACTCGTCCAGTGGTATGGGCGTTGTAGTGTTCATCCGGAAGCACGATGGCATCACATCGCTGCTCTCAAAGAGGGGTACTGGACCAAAGGGGATTCCAGTCATGGTGGAAGGGCCATACTCCCCGGGCGTGACGTTTCTGCAGGATGGCCATGTCTCTCCGACACACGAGTTCCCCAATCTGATCTGTATTGCCGGCGGCGTGGGCATCACCGGTATCCTTCCATCTCTCGACAGCTTCACGGCCGCGACAAGGCCAGTCGGTCGCAAGAAGCTCTATTGGGGCGTTCGCACGATGCCGCTGGTGCATTCCGTTGAGAAGATGCTGGGATATGACGGCAAAGAGGCGCTGGATCGGCGGTGGGGGGACGTTGATGTGACGCTGTCCGTGGGGGAGAGGTTTGATCTGAGAAGCCTGCTCGAGTCCGACTTGTGCTCTCAGCAAGGGGGGACGACGGTTGTTGTCTGTGGCCCTCCGGGGATGGCTGACGATGTCCGCTGCATTGTTTCGGGTCTCTCGAGGCACAGCGGCGCAAATGGGCCAGTTCTCGTGAAACTTGTCGTAGAAAGCTTCTCATGGTGAAACGGCGAAATACGATAAATCCTGGTGCTGCGAAGACTGCGGCAGTTTTTCATGACAGAGAGATCTTGGTACCGAAATATAAAAAAATTCCTGGAACACGAGCGAGCAATAGAGATATACGAGAATATGAGGGCCACGAAGCAGAGCACGGCCGGTTAGTTTGGGCTCGCAATATAAAGGCATTCATAGTGAACTGAATCAATTGGGCGTTGCGTCCACAGACGCCCAACCATGGCGGCAGGCGAGGATCCTTGAGATGGTCTAGTCTGCAGAAATGGATTCGCTCCTTTACGATAGAAGGCGTGCATTTTTGACAGCATGGATGAGCACATACGTAGTTCACACATTTAAGATATCCCGGTCGCGAGGCGCAAGGTAGTTGGTAGGTTTGTGTTCTGAAGTCTTTCTTTGGTGTTGTGTGCCAAAAGGTGACCCAATTCTGTGCCAACGACCAACCCCTCCAACCCCTACAACCCCTACAGCTCTAAGTTTTGAGCTCACCTCGCCACACTCACCTCGCACACCCTCACATCACCATGAGAACAAGAACCTCCAACCGCACCAAGCGCTATACAATCGAAAAGTACGACTTCGAGAGCAGCTCCGACGAGGTCGCGCCGGCCCTGCGGCGCCGCAAAAACGCCGACGAGCGGGACGCAAACTTTGACGGCGCGCTTGATGATGACGACGATGACGACGATGTCGAAGCACAAGATGAAGACGAAGACCACGACTCCGGCCGCCAGGACGACGACTCCGATGCAGAGGTCCGCAGCGCCCGTCGGCTCCCGCGCCAGCGCGTAGCCCCCATCAAACCGTTCGCCGCGCACACCGTGAGCGCTGACGCCGGTGCCGCGTACCGCGACATCGAGCCCGTGCCAGCCGACAGCCACGCCGTAAAGAGCTATGTCGGCCCGTACGACCGCGGCATGCGCCGCCAGCCGCTCATCGAGGTGTGGTACGGCCCGCGCAGAGAGCACGTGCAGACCACGCAGCGCCTGCTGGACCGCTGGATCGGCTGGCCGGTGCTGCCGCCCAAGCTGGTGGCCGACCGGGGGGACCTCGCGGAGAAGGGCGTCTGGTCGCAGGGCTTTTTCGAGAGGGAGGCGGGCCTGGCGGAGGGATGGCGTGCACGTGTGCGAGAGGGCTCGTCTGGGGGAGTGCGGCGCAGGGCGTTGACGGCTGAGGAGGCGAGGCCTTACGAGCTCTCGTCTCGTCCGCTGCCTGTTCTCATGGGGCCGTATCCTACTCAAAGGGAGATTCGGTTCAAGCCTGGAGACGCGTGCTCCCTGTCCCAGTCGGGGATCCCGTACGATCAAGACGAAAACGGGGCCAAGACTCCGGCTGGATGGATCCTGGACGCCGGCGGGCTCGTACTCGGCATGGACTGGGCCACGCGCCGCGGAGAAGAGGCAACCCAGCTGCTCGCCCTGGCCGTCGTCCCGCACGCCGACCAAGAAAGCTACGACTACGAGGCCGAGCACCAGAAGCCAGACTTTGAGAAGTACGGCACCGTGCAGCTCTGGGAGTATCGCGGCGAGAGAGCGCATGGTGGCATCATCAGGCCGTCTACGGAGCAGCCTAAGCTTCAAAGAACGTTGTGTCTCGACTGCGGCAGGGCGAAGAGGGTCAGATGGAACCCGGCCTGTGATTACCTGGCTGTTCTCTGCGGCGGAGGGATTCGCGTTGTTGACGTTGATGGAGAGGCAGATGGGACATACGGTATGATCGGAACAGAGCACTCTTCGCATTACTTCCCGTTATGCTGACAACATGACAGAAAAGGTCCTGGGCCCAGTCGCCTCTTTGATCCTGTCGGACGAAGAGAGCGTCAAGGCCACGGCCATGGCCTGGGCCTCTTTGAACCGGCTCACGGTCGGCTACTCTGACGGCTCTGTCGCTCTATGGTCCGTCTATCCCACCCGCCTCCTCTCGCGGCACCCCGTCCACCACAGCGGCGTAATAGACATTGCCACGGGCTACCCGTCCATGCCGTACCTCGTCGCCTCCACGCCCATCGGCGGCTGCGCAAAGCTCCTCGACTTTCGAGCGCCCAGCTACGAGACCACCGAGGTGCAGATCAACTCGGTGAGCTGGCAGCCCAACCTGCTCGCCTGGAGCGACCACCTCCTCGGCTTCTTCTCCGCGTATCCCTCCGCGAACGCGCTGAACACAATGGTCGGCTACATGCACCACAGCCACTTCCCCCTCGTCCGCCGGATATTCACCAGCGAGTGCTTCCTCTCATGCCTCGCCGTCGGCCGGGTGCATCCCTACCTCCTCATCGGCACGACAGACGGCTCGCTGTGGAGCTTGAACCCGCAGTGCGAGCTCTTCCGGCCGCGGCATCCCCCCGCCGACCGCATTCGCATACTCCAGCATGAGCACCGACCAGCAGAGCTCTTTTCTCCCGAGTCGCCTGCGTCGGCGCGTGGCGCGTCGAGGGTGATCCACGGGTTCGGCACGGAGACGAACCGGCACTTTATGGCAGAGGCCAGGGCTCCTCCCAAGAAGGGTAAGGGGAGGAAAAAGAATGACGGTGCGGGTGACGATGGCGGTGACGGTGAGCCCGCTACTCTGATGGATCCTCGTCGTGCCATTGTGCACGAGCTTCTAACGAGGGTCACGGCGGTGGAGTGGAACCCAAACCACGGTTACGGGTGCTGGGCAGCTGCTGCGCTGGGTTCCGGTCTCGTTCGCGTCTTGGATCTCGGAATCGAGAATGTCCCAGATGATGAGGAAGAATGATGCTGATAGTCTACCAGTTAAATGGTTCGGTCAAGCACTGGGATCCCATGACGGTGTGGTGGTGGTCAAACGCCGTGGCCATGCCGTAAAAGTGCGTTGCCGCAGCGAGCAGGACAAACATGTGAAAGATCTGGTGGGAGCTGCCCCAGATGTCAAAGGCACCCGGGAAGCTCCTCTCGGGCCATCGAACCTGTTGCAGTCAGTCGATGAGTCTCGATGTGAGTTGTTTGCGGGTTGGCTTGCGACTCACCGCATAGAGGACTGCGCCAAAGATGTACATTGCGCCCTGGGCGATGACCCAGGAGACGCCCATCCTGTCCTCGAGAGCCTGGCAGCCGTAGATGGTGACGCCGTGGATGACGGGGATCACGCCGGACAGGCCGAGGCCGATGAACATGGTGGCTCGGTACGGTCGCCACCTTGGCGTGCGAAACTGCTCGATCCAGGAGACGGCGGCGCACCCGACACCGAGGAGGCATATCTGGTGGAAGTCAGTGGCCGGACGGGGCTGAGGGTTAACAAGGGTGAAATCACCAGCCCCAGGTACACCGCGAGCAGCATCGGCCTGCAAAAGAAGCCATAGTACAGCGCCGGCACGTAGCTCCCCACAATCAAGGCCACAATGCCCATGTAGTCGAGCTTGTTCCCCCACCGCGCGACGTCTTCGCTGTGATCAGCCAGGGCGTGGAACGTCGCGCTCATGCCCAGGCACATCGCCGCGCCGCCGAAGAAGCACGAGAAGACGAGCACGTCGGACGCCGCGGCGGAGGCGTAGCGCGGATGGATGACACAGTACAGGTACAGCGCGCCCGCGACGGCGACGACGGCGCCGACGAGGTGCGACCTGATGTTGACGGACTCGTTGTGCAGGTAGAAGAGCGAGCGCAGCGAGTGGCCGTACGAGGCGCGGGCCTGGCGGTAGCCGGAGCGGATGAAGGCGTTGTCGCGGCGCCAGGGGGGCAGGTCGTCCCAAGGGATGAGGAGGGTGTGCTCGGCCTTTTGCTCGAGCGTCCTGACGCCGTTGACCATGGTTGACGATGGGCGGCGCTGGCGGAGGCCCGCCTGCAGGGGCTGTGCGCATGAGCTGCTCATTGCGTTTGCAGAAGTGGTGGCACAGGCGGCGGGTAGGACTGTATCAACATGGCAGACCTCCGGGAGGCTCTTATTATAAGTAGTGATGGTATGGCTTGTCGGGAATAAATTTGTTGGGACTATGAAAGAGCCACAACGCGTCAGAGTCGTCCGAGTCGCCCGAGGCTACTCCGTACCCCGTAGCTGCTGACAAAACGGCCCACCTTTGCCCTGCAGTGGCATGTTGCGTGTCCCAATTTCAATGTAAATCGACAACACGTGCGTTCAACGATGGAATTTGCTGGAGGCGATGCTTGGATGGGATAATGTTGAGGACGTCTGCGGAAGTGGGCCTTGGGCCTCCGTAACGCATGCCGAGACTCGGCTCCGAATGCCCCACCACGGCGAGGCCCAAACTACATGCAAGTACGGGTCAAGGAACATCACCACCGAGAAGAGCCAGACGCTGTGACTTGTGGACATGCATTCATTTCTCGTCACGGTCAGTACAGCCGCATGGCCCCATGGTATCGAATCCATAAACACCGTGTGCGGGCCCGTTAGCCTGCGCCGCATCACACACTCGCCAGGGCCCCTGATGGGCTTCACAGAGCGTGTACTCGTCGCAGCCCTCGGTCGCTCATTTCTTGCCGCTCTTCTTGATGCCCTGGGTGCCGGTGTTGAGGGGTCCCTTGCCGCCGGCCTTGGCCGCCATCTCCTTGCGCGCCTTTTCCTCTGTGCCATCGTCAGCGGTCCAGCCTGCATGTGTAAGATCGGGGTGCGGTAGGGTCGAACCGGCGCGCTTCTTCTCGAGGTAGGCCTTGTCTTCCTCGTCGAGCTCCTTGGTGGCCTTCTTAGCCTGCTTCAGGGGCTTGACCTTGCCGCCTGCCGAGCGCAACGGAAAGTGTCAGCGATCAACGTCGGCGGGCCAGTCTGGACTTTGTACGGGCGGAGGGGGACGCGGGACTTGCCTTCTCGGTTGGCGCCACCCATTGTTGCTGGAGGAACGGGCTCGAAAAGCGTGACGGGAGACGATGGAAAGGCTGCGAGAAAAGACAGTGTGATGACCGGGTGGTACAGCTGACAGAAATATTCGCCGCGTTCGTCTCAGAAGGAATCTCCAAGACGGGCGGTGAGACCGCGGCGCAGGGTCCCCCATGTGGCAGAATATTATGTAATCTACCAAAACACGACTAGCGCGTGCAACTGGCGATTGGTTCAAGAGACCCTCGCAACCAACTACGTCAAAACTCCAATCCTAGAATCGTCACCCCTCTGCTCGTCGCGCTTCCATCCCCTCAACGAAGCTGCGAGCACCTCTTCCTACCCGCTTTTCCTCCCTGAAGCATCGTCCATCCTTCTGCGCCTTAGCTCTAGAAGTCACCTCCTTCTCCTCATCGCGCAGCCCGCTCGCGGTCCCCTGGCTGGTTTCTGGCCCCAGTGGAGTTGAGGAGCGCCATCTTGTCTTCTGGAACTCTTCTACCTACCCAGCCCTTGTCTTCTCGAATCATCCTCTACCTACCACACTCTTGTCTCGGTGGCTCACCTCATCTGCCTATCCACCCAGCTACTGCTTTGGCCTTCTCCTTCTGCCACCCCCGCTGCTCCTCACGTCCCTGAGCCTCGGACGAGAGACAGCTGATCTGGTTGGGCGCTTCCTTCTGCCCGCGTACCGCACTTGCAGAACGCTTTGCTGACACTTGCTGCTGTCCCTGCCAAACGCCTTCTGACTCCTCGTCGCCAGCCATGTCTTCCAGCTCCGACGAGGGCGAAATCCGCGACGACGGAATTGGGGAGTTGAAGGCATCTCACCAGAATTCTCTGGGAGAAAACGGTGTTGACCGTCAAGGCAGAAATAGAGACCCATCTCCAGCTCTCGACTCTGCATCCCGCGGTAGCGGCTCATCCAGACGAAGCCGGTCACCACGAGGATTCAAGAGACCCCGCGACGACAGTGACCACTATGATGGCGGTGGGCGAGACTACGACTCGAGGCAGTCCCGATCTCACCGCGACGAACGTCCCCGAAATGGCTACTATGCTTCTGGACGAGACCGCGACTCGAGACTACCTCACAACTTCTACGACGATGCTCCCCGAGATGACCATCGACGGCCCCGCGTGTCTTACGAGGACCTAGACGCGCCTTCGTCGCGTGCCTCTAGCCTCTACAGCGACTCGCGTCAGAACGCCCGCAACAATGACTCTGATCAGTATCGCAACCGCGACCGGGACGGAGCTGGCCGCCGAAACCGAGGCCGAGGMCACGACTGGGGCCGTGACCGCGCCGACAATCGTGGCCGAGAGCCGTCGTTCGACGAGCCGCATCGACGCCGAAGCCGCTCCCCCCACAGATCTCGACGTGACGATAGACCTCGAGGCGACCGACTTGCGGAGGACGGGATACATGACAGCCGCGACCGTTCAGCAAGGGCTGTGCACTTTGGCGATGAGAAGGGTTCCAAGAGAAAGAGTCGGGGTGTTGAGGATGCGCTACGCTCCCAGAGCGGCAAATACCAGAAGCAGAACGGAACTGCCGATGGCAAAAATGCGACGACAACCCCGAGGTAGCCATTGCCAAGCGCCGTCGCTCATTGCCTTGGCTAACAATTGCACAGCGAACGCGCCAGGGAGCCCTCGAATGAACAGGACTATGAAGTGCAGGCCCCTGTCGATGAAGACGCCGAGATTGAGCGCCGTCGAAAGCGACGAGAGGAGCTCTTGGCCAAGTCCAGCTCCGCGACGCCTCTACTCATTCACGTTGTTGGAGCTGCCGCCGAAAAGGCCGCTCGCGTTGCGTCACCTGCCTCTACTCAGCCCGAGACGCAACTGTCTGTGCTCGAGACCGGCACTCCTCGAACGCCTGCTTCCGGTAAGCCCAGCAGTCTGCCATGGAGTACCCCAGTGGTTTCTAACGATTTAGAATGGGAGTCGCCAGGTTCGCCGGCGTCTCGCGACGAACCCCCGCCTAGCGGCAACAACCCGCTCGACGACAACAGCCTCATAAACACGCACAGCAATGCGGTGGCCAATGAGGAGGACGGGCCCTCCGCCGCCGACTACGATCCTACTGTTGACATGCGAGAGGACGAAGCCCGGGAGGAACGCAAGCACGGCTTAACTGTCATCCATGGCCAGGCCCAACCTGCCGAAAGTGCCCAGCGATCAGCGCAGCCACCCCAGGCCGAGGACCCAGATCAGGCATCTGACCAGGAAGACGACGATGGCTTTGACATGTTTGCCGATGAGTATGACGCGGTACAGTACGCTGCCCAGCAGAAGCAACGGCAACCTCGAGCCCAAGCGCAGGGAGGCATGCTCGAAGACGAGGACAAGGAGGGGTTCTACAAGGTCCGCATTGGCGAAATCCTCGGTGGCCGCTACACGATAAGAGCAGTTTTAGGCCAAGGGATGTACGCGCGCGTGGCTCGAGCCCTGGACTCGAAAACCCAAAAGGTCGTCGCCGTCAAGCTCATGCGCAAAAATGACGCTATGAAGAAGGGAGGCTATACCGAGATTGACATTCTAAAGAAGCTCAACGACGCCGACGCCGAGGGGAAGAAGTATATTGTCAGGTTTCAGACCCACTTTCTCCATCGAGGTTTTCTCTGCATGGTGTTTGAAGGCCTCGACATGAACCTCCGCGAGGTCCTGCGCAAGTTTGGCAAGGATGTGGGCATCAACCTGACGGCCACGCGCATGTTTGCGGAGCAGATCTTCATCGGGCTGCAACACATGCGCGAGAACCACATCATCCACGCCGACCTGAAGCCGGACAACATCTTGGTCAGACCCCAGACCGGCCCCCCTGACAAGTTCCAATTCTGACACCAAGTCCAGATCAACAGCACACGCACCGTTGTCAAGATATGCGATTTGGGGACCGCAATCAACCTAGATGACGCGGCTTCTCAGCAGGAACAGCTAACGCCTTACCTGGTGAGCCGTTTCTACCGAGCGCCCGAGATTGTGCTCGGAATGCCATACGGCTACGCAATCGACGTCTGGGCGATTGGCTGCACCCTCTTTGAGCTCTTTACGGGCAAGATCCTCTTCCAGGGCAGAAACAACAACCAGATGCTCAAGGCAATCATGCAGATACGCGGCCGCATGCACTACAAGTATTCCAAGCATGGAAAGATGTGGGCGGACCACTTTGACGACAAGGGCAACTTTGTCAGCATGGAGTTTGACGAGGTTACAAACAAGGTATGTCATCCGGCTTCCTTGTCCAGTTGCTTTTCGTGGTGCCTTGGGTTCAGTGGCCTTGCATTCGATGCATGACCTTGCATTCGGTGCATGGCCTTGCATCCGGTGCATGGCCTTGCATTCAGTGCATGGCGTCTTGCTATTTTTGCACACTTGGCGGCGCGAGTCGTAGTCCWGCCTGTAGCCTGCCACGGGGCGTCTGTAGGCGCTGCAAAAGGACCGGGGATGATGCATCAGCATAGGCGCCCGGGATCGTGAGCGCTGCGCCATTGGGTTCCTGTCAGCACTGTAACATGGGTCGAGGCGTCAGTCTCACGGCAGGGGATGCGACCAACCCAGAAATATACCCGCTTGCATCTGACAGGCTGGTGGCTAGACTCTACGGCCACAAATTGACCTGCGCCATCGACCTGAGGCGGCTTCTTCCAGGGTGGCCAGCGTTGCCCTGGCTGTTTTTTTTGGCGGCCCCATGACCTGCGACATGCAGCCTCGCTCGGTTCTAATTACGTTCATTGGAGATGGGAGACTAACATGGCCATGTATAGCCCGTGAAGCGAACGATGACTGCGGTCACGCCCACCCGCCCTCTGGGCACACGTCTCGATGAAGCAGGAGCAGGGATGTCGGCCGATGAGAAGAAGGAGCTCGACCGCTTCAAGGATCTGCGAGAGAACTGCCTGCTAGTTAACGCAGACAAGCGGATTACCCCCGAGAAGGCGTTGCAGCACGACTTTTTCACGATGGCGAAAACAAAGAAAAAGACTCAGCCTGAGAAGGCGAAGAAGCAGGAGGCATCGTCAGCCGCATGAGGATGGCTGAAACTGGCTGAGGATGGCTGAGACTGGCTGAGGCTGGCTGAAGATGGCTGAGGATGACTCTGGAAGGACGATGCCTTGAGTTGGGTGAGGCGAGAAGCGTGGCCGTTGTTTTCTTGCCTCGTTGATGGCCACTTGCATGTGGCCACTGTTTCGATGCCACATTTTCACGACACGCGACGTATGGCGACGGCGTTGGGATACGGATGCATCGCATGCATACATTAAAGGGAGGACAGGATGTTTGAGTATATGGACTGGACCGGACTGGACCGGACTGGACCGGACTGGGTTCCGACCCGATTTGCTTGACATCCAGTTTCATAGTGTAGGATAGCTCGTTGGACAAGGGAACACATGGTCACATGTTGCGCACTGCTTCATCGCTGTGATACCTAGGCAAGCCCATCGGACAGAAAACGGCGGGTGCGGCATTGGCCGCCGACGGCTCAGTTCCCTTTGGTCGCTCAGCCGTGATTGAATGACTGGTCGCGCGGGAGTTGCCTCATTCCCTCGCACCCCGCCCGGTGTGACGTGAGTTATTATATGATGGCGGCACTGGCCGCAGGCGAGACGGTGCGAGTGCCCGACGGATGAGCGACCTGGCTCTCCCCGAGGAGACGTACTCGTACAGCACGAAGTATGGGTTGAGGATGTACGTACGCATTGGGTGCGGCTGTGCCGTACGACGGACGCGCGTTGGGAGGCAGGCAGAATGCTGCAGGTCTTGGAGTGAGCACCCGTGTATGACAGATGGCGGGTTGAGCAAACAAGGGACCCAGTGGCGTTGTCCAGGGTCTTGAGAGCTGAAGCGGTCGTGACTTGGTGGTTTGATTCGTCGATGGCGGTGTCGAGGTTACCCTACGCACGCCCTCTGCGATTGAGTTTTCGCGTTACGGCACACGGGTGCTACGAATTGGGACTTGAGGCGTACAGGAAGGTACAGCTGTTTTTCAGAGTTGTTTTTCAGAGTTGTTTTTCAGCAGTGGTTGAATGAGGCTTGTGGTTGCACGGGCTGCGTGAAAACAAAGGAGCTGGATGTTGTTGCAACAGTGACAGAGGTTGGTGAGGCTGGTGCTGAGCACCAACAACCAGGCGTACAGCACGTTCAGGACATGCGATATTCACTAGCCCGGCAACTGACAACTACGAGTACAGATTTATTGGGAATAGACGCAATAGAAAATACAATACAGCAGGGCGGCCGACCCGGCCATGGCGAGGCTTACAGGCAGATGGACATGGCGCGTCGGGCTGCTGCATGCACGTCGTTCCAGCCGCAGCAGAGCCGCAGCGTGCCACTGGCGCCCGCATGTCCAATCCACATTCGACGAAATACCGAAGCTCGAGGGCCGGGGCTTCGGAGGATGAGCCAACGGGGTTCGCCAGGGCGGTTCGGAAGCAAGGGGGCCGGGCGGTTGATTTGTTTGCTGCCTTTGTGTGATGCGTCACATCTTACGACGCCGGCACACGGCACGAGCGCCCGCGGCGGCTGCTGAAGGGACCTGACCTGTCTGATGTGCGGCGCGGAGGGTTAATCTACATCAAGCAAGCGAAGTGAGGATGAGCTCCCGCCGCATCAGGGATCCGCGCCGTTACGAGTACGAGGCGCGAGGGGTGGCCTCCTCACCCGGAGGGTGCTGGAGAGGACGCGGCACGGTAGCGACCGGGATGCGAAACGGTGTGTCTGCCATGGGGATGCATCGTGCGTCGCAGCGTTCGGCGTTGCGCTCCGCATGGGCGCGTCCGTCCGTCCGAAACGCGGCGGCGAGCAGCGGCGGCATGCAGGGCATCGCGACAGACGCTGATGGCCAAGCGTGCAGCCTGGCGAAGCTCTTGAGCCGGGCCGGTGCAGCGCGCGATGCGGGGAGGACGGGGGCTCGACGCCGTGGCCATGAGAGTGGCCGCGGGGAATGCAGGCCTGCCGGCAGGGGGACGTTGCAGTTACAGATGCAGGTGGGCGGTCCGACGTGACGTTGTCTGATGTTGAAGTGCCTGCTCGATCGGGCAACCGAGGCCCGGCCCCGTCGCGGGTGCCGCCGGTGGTATTACGGGGTTGGAGGTTATCAGCCGGGGATGTCGGCCGGGCCGGGGGAGGCCGGATGGGCCGCGGGCGGCGATGCGAAGTTTGGACAAGCCTGGCGTTGATGCCATCGCCGCCACGATTGCTGCCGCAGCTCGGGCTGCTCGATTGATGGCGATTGAACGCTCTCCGTGTTTCACCCCCAGCGTCCACTTTGCTCCCCGCCACGCGCGACGCACCACGTCACAAGCCCGTCCCCAGGCAGGCCCCATCTCCCTCGCATGGCACGAACAAAAAAGCAGCCATTCGGCGGGGAGCACGCAGGTGAGACGCCTCCTGGAGACAGGACGTACGCACCCAAGGAAGCAGCGGGGTGGCGAGGCAAGGGAGGGATGGCATGGCATGGCACGGCATGGCATGGCACGGCATGGCATGGCACGGCATGGCATCCGCGTTCCGGCGCGCCGAATCGAAGCCTTCGAGGAAGATTCCGAGGGCAGGGAAGCCCCAGGACAGCACGGCGCAGGTGCTTTGCAGGGAGCGGCGAGGAGCCATGTCTTGCGTTACAGAAGCATTCCTTGCATCCGCGCCCCAGAACCACCAAACACAAAAGAAACACTCGCGCGGCCGGAACTCAAGGGCGCCTCTGCATGCTCGACCGTGTGTTGCTGTCTTTGTTGCTGTCTTTGTTGCTGTCTTTGTTGCTGTCTTCATGCCAATGCCAATGCCACATGACTGCCCATGCCGTCAGAGGACTGCCTCCGCCTTCATGCCAGCCGCCGTAGACGGGCCTGTCTCGGATCCTGGGGGCAGCATCCCGGCCTGCCTGGCGTCGCCGCCGGAGATATGCGGGCGAGACGGCCGTCTGTTCGCTCACCTCGAGGACTGGCTGCATTTTCGGTACTACGCCATGCGGACGGACGCTGGCCGAGCAGGCAGACGGACGGACGACGGACGACAGACAGACGACAGGCAGACAGACAGACGACAGACAGACGGACAGGCAGATAGATAGATACACAGATATCTAGATAGACAAACAGATAGACAGACAGATAGACAGATAGACAGATAGACAGATAGACAGACAGATAGACAGACAGCTCGAGTCAGACAGCTCGACATCCAGCTCGCCACCCATGATAGCACGAAAACGACCGGCACTTGACGCCTCGGCTCCCTGCCCAGCACGTTGTCCCGAACCGACATCTCCGCGCCGACCCATCGCACCCCCAGCGCGGCACACCCTGCACGAGAGCCAGTTGCGCTCGTCGACGAGCGGGTCGCCCAAGCGCACGACTCGACGCAGCGCGGCCCCGGGTAGCAGTGCCCGTCGAGCACGCCCCCGCCGGCACCGCATACGGTACTGCAGGTTCGACCGCCTGCACGGGCAGTTGGTTGTCGACGGTGATGGTGTCGTTGGGCGCGGGCACGAGAGGCACTGGCGGATGCCATGGGCTGGGGGGTTGGAGACGAGGTCGAGTGCATTGTGTGACTGGCGTGCGAGGTGCTGGTTGAGGACGTGTGTGCTTGCCCTGGGATGTTGTCAAGATGCTGGTTGCGTGTGTATCATGAAGGACATGTCGAGAGCAGGAACCGGGGGGAAGTAACTGACAAGTTTCCATATTGATAAGGGAAAAATCATTTAAATATTAAAAAGAGTTTTCTAAGCTGAAAATTCAATGAGATAGCTGCCTCGCCAGCACCCGCACAACAGAGTCTACGGTGCAGAAAACAGCCGCGGGTGACTCCAACTCCCCATGCATACAGGCATCGGGGCCGTACGCGGAGGACGTGTTGTCACGGCGCGGCTCCGGAGTGGGTCCCGGCGGGCGTCGACGACCCGGGCGGGTCCCCGGGATCCAAGCCAAGCCTCCCGGCGCAGCTGGTGCTGCCACAAATCAAGACGCCACCCAGGCTCAGCAGCGGCGGGGCTCCCAACCACCTGACGCTTCCGTGTGCCTCCTTGTTGAGCCGTCTCACTGCCGCCTCGAACTGCCTGCTCACAATCATGGGCTCTGTGTGGCTCGGCGGCCCCGTGGCCCGTGGCCCGTGGCCCCGCGGCCACGCACGGATGACACGATCGAATCGCTTATCCTTCAATAGCGCCGACCTTGTTGGCTGTGGCCGGTGGGCCCAACAGGATTCATCGAGCACGGGACAAGCCTCCAGAACCCTGGCGTGCGTACGTACGGAGTAGCTAAGCCACCATCCTCTCATCATGGGGTGCGCCAACAGGGGAGCAGGGACGTTGGCCGGATGATTGACATCCGAAAAACCTTGGGCCGAGTACCGATGAACGGGCCACAGGATTGCTTTGGGCGGCGTGGCTGTTGGTCTCCAGTTCTACCTTTGGCGGCATGACGGCAACCTACGTCCTGGGTTCGGTGGTGCGGATTGGCTGTGGGTTGTGGGGGGCCCGTTGGCGAACAACGGCCAACGCCAACTCGAGAGGTTGGCTGCCAGCTCACCCATTCGCTCGATCGCCACTATCGAACGCACGACTTGCTCATGCCAGATGTTGACCAAACCGCCAGATGCTCCCGACAACTCGCAGCCCCGAAGAGGGGGAAGGGTAGAACTGACCGATCCGTCATCATCTCGACCGTCACATGCGAGGAGAGCTACGTTGTGCGAGGACACACAGTTCGCTTGATGTGTCATTTACCTGTGTTGGCGCCATGTTGACCAGACCTTCTCGCAGCGCACCACGGATCCACGGCCGCGATGCACGGCCGCCGTCCATTTACCACGGACGAGGCTTGGCCAACGGGACTACCGGTTCGCGTTGGCGCCACGCCAGCGGGTTGAGGAACTCTCTGTGGATGGAGGCTGCTGATACTGGAAGTTACTTTCGCCAGGGGGCACGCGCTCGGCTCAATCGGTTTCAGAGACAGCTCACCTGCTCGGGAGTCGGTGCAGTTGGAGGCGGCATCCTGACGGGACGCCAGAACCGTGCGGCAGTCGACGTCGCCTGTGGTGGGCTCGGAGTAGTTCTCCCCGCAGTGACAAACGGACAAGCGTCGAGGCTGTTTGGACCCGTACTGCCACAGCGCGGCTCAGCTGAGGGTTTAGCCAAAAGCCACGACGCCTGCAAAACCATGCGACGTGCCATGCACGTTGCGTGGTGCTTTGCCAACGCGGCGTCTCCAGGTCGACGAGTCCAATGATGGCTCTGCCGGGGTTGCAGTTGGCGCCGAATCACAGGCCACCCGTTGGCCGCATATTGCGTCCTCTTCCACGTCTCTTCGAGAATTCGGAGGCGCATTGAGAGAAGAAGCAATGGCTGCTTCCGGGCAAAGCGGCAATTGCATCAGCGTGGGCGGCCGGGGTGTGGCGGCTGCTCGGCTGGGGCATCTGGGACAGGCCGCGGGCGAGTTTCACGCTGAGCGCTTCGTGACATGGCTTTGTCGACCTGCACAGACGAGGTGAGATGTCTCGACGTGTTGGTCCATGGTTTTCTCCGTCGGCATTACTTCGCACCTGCTGTCGCATTGAGCCCAGCCCGGCCCCGAGCCAAGATCGACCTGCGCATCGCAATGCGACTAAGATGCGTCGAACCGCCAGGGGCACGTGCTTGAGCTAGCGGCAGCACGGCTGGGCGATCGTCGGCTCCCACGTCAGAGATTCCTCGCCACTTGGTCACGGGCAGGGGGCGCAGCGAGGCTAGGCCATGCCTGTCAATTTACCCTTTGCCCTGCAAGGAGATGAAGCACTGGCCGCAGACTATCGAGCGGATGCGGGGGTCCGCCATGATTCGTGGCTGTCGTTGCAGGGGCGCTGCGAGTTGCAGAGATGCTGGTTGGCTGGCCGGCGCAACAGGGAAAGGCTGAGAGGTCGAGGATCTGGCGCGAGGCCCGAAGCGGGCTAGCCCGCGCCCCCGTGACTTGGTAGCTAGTGGAGGAGCGCTGGGCAGGCGCAGACCGCTTTTCTGCAGTGCCTTTCCTGGGAGTTCCTGCGCGCCTGCCATGCTGCGCTGCCTCCTGCCTGGCCCGCCTGCAGCAGGGGCACAGGGCACACCACCAGCCGAAAACAGCGCAACGGCGGCGGGCGCAGAGCATCGGTCCTCCACTTTCAGGCACACGCCAGGGACCTTCTGTGGTCAACCTCAGTCCGAGCCGTCCTCCAGTCCGAGCCGTCCTCACCCATGAGACATGTCTTCCAGCGATCCGCGCAGAGCTCCACGCCATGTGCGAATGGCACCTCCCGGACACGGGCACAGACACAGGCCATCGCGACGCAGAGCGAGCCGGGAAGAGCGAGCGATCCGTCGCCGGCCGCCAGTACGGACTATTCGCCGTGTCGATGCCAGCCGTGAGAAGGCGCTTTGGCAGAGAATCCTCGTCTCGCCGTCGTCCGAAATGCATGCCACTTGCAGGCCGCGGCCTTGGCCAGCTTGAAGCGCAACGGAGATTGACAGCACTACGACGACGCACCCCGACGACAGCCCATTGGACGCCTCCTTCGCGGCAGCCCCGTTGCTCACCAACGCCATTTCGCAGAACAGCCTCATTATGCGGCAGCAGCGGGGTCGGGTCTCTGCCTGCGAGCACCACGGCACCACAGGCTGCAGACTGCAGCAGCAGCGAGGCTGCTTGCAGGCAGGGGAGGCGCTATCGCTCGGGAGGGTGTGCTGTGCAGCCGGGATCCGGTGCGGCGCGCCCCAATCACGGCGCGCAGTCGGATGCAGGTCTCTGCTTTGGGCCATGGCCCGTGTTACCAGGCGCAAGGGCTGCCCTGCACGTTCGGGCGACGTGACCACGTTTTGATGGCTTCAGTGCGAGGCGAGATTTGCTCACGACAGGCCAAACACGGCTGAGAGCAGGCCTTTTCGCTGGTGATGACGGGCGTCTCCTCGGTGCCCGGCCTTGATTACTATTGCCACCGGCCGAAATGCGAGATGGCGCCAACATCAGACGTACGGGACATGGCCCCGAGAGTGTTTGATCCACGGAGACCCCACCGCGGGCCAGGCCAAATCTCCGCAGCGTGGTCCAACCAAAACGACGATCCAGGGTCCTCCTCTCCTGAATCCTGCCAAACTGGCCTTCTTGTCCTGCCTGTTGGAGTCTGGAGTCTGGACACAGCCAAACAGCAGCCTTGCTGTATGACAAACGCGCCGGTGCTTGGCTGCGGCCGTGTGACGGGCTGTGCATGACGGAGCCAGCCACTCAGACGCGTCAAGAGTGGCGACGATCCTTCTTCTGATGCAGCCTGTGCATAGCTCCGGCCATGGACCCTCATTGGCCGCCCGTACCGGCTTGGACCAGTTATCGATACGGTGCACTGCGCCAGATTGTGGATAACGCTGGAAGCTGGACGCTGGCGACAGGCCGGGGGCCATGCAAACTGCCGACCCGTCCGGCCACTTCTCTCCTCCCTCCCTCCCTCCGACGCCGACGCTGTGAAGCCGTCACCGATCTGCAAGCCCAGGCCGGACAGCCTCTACGGAGCACACGGCTCATCCAACGAGTCAAAGGCCACTTCGTGGAATACGGGGTGGAGAAGCAAACTGGTGGTGACGGGGTCCTGTGAGGCAGCATCTGCATCGCATCGTGAAGCCGACCCACGCAGAGTTTCAAGGCAGACTTCATGCATTCCGATCCGCCAGCAGCCTGCCAGGCGCTAATACACACCAGCGCCTGCCTGGAGTCGAAGCGATGGCCGCCGCCCGGCAGCTGCCTGGCGCTCTGTTCCACCAGGATTCCAGCGAGCGCAAGGCAAGGTTTCCTTACCCGCCCGTTCCATGCCGGCCAGATTCTTAGGTCGGGGACAGAAAGCCACTTCCGGGAGCAACAGGTCAGCATGAGCGGGTTGACCGGGGACTTGCGTTTCGCTTGGCAAAGTAAGTTTGTTGTGCACAGGGCCTGCTGGACGACATTGTCTCATCCCGTTGGCTAGATCAGGCGGGGGCGAATAACAGTCACGCATAAACAGAAAAAAACAAACCAACGGCAGTCACGAGTCTGTTCGACAACGGCGACGGCGACGTGCCAGGGTGCACGACGGTGAGCGGCACAGTCGAGGCTGTCTGTCAGCCAACATGAATGAGCAAAGACACACGGGCGAACAACGGCAGCCCGCAACGCACGCACAGTACAGCACAGCACATCACAACCAACAGACCACCAACAGCCACCGACCGGCGCCCCATCCTGCCATGGATCATCCGTGACTTACTGGACTGAACCAAGTGGCCAGGCTTGGAATCGCCTGGATGGCTGGCCTCGCTCAGTGGCGTGGGTCCCATGCCTGGCGTTAGTACGAGGACACAACGCAAAGGGCTGGGGGGGGTCTCTAGGCCCATGACACACAGAGGACCACTTTATCTGGTGTGTGTGTCAGACTCGCCTCTCGAATATTGCTCAGCGTCACCACACGATACGGGATCCCTGCCTTGCTAGTCGGCCCATCCCCCCCTCCCCTTGGGGCGGGCGAACCTTACGGCGCAGTGTTAAGAATAGCTGCTGCACTAGCCCGGCTCTGGACTGGATGGCAAGATGGACGGATGCCCACCCACCCACACCCCTGCCGGCTAAGACAAGATAGCGCTCATGTCATTAATCTCTGCAGCCAGGACCGGCCACTTCTCTCATGAGGTCTGTGGATCCCTTGTGTGGATGCTCCACGCAATCGAAGCCCGAGGCGTCGGGGGTACGTACCGCAACCCGCCTCACTGTGGACCCCAGCGGCCTTCGTTATCAAGCTCAACCTGCCCGCCGCAGTCCGAGCCTCGCGACTTACACGAAATCAACCATCACCGCTTCACGACGTTCCTTCAACCTCTTCCCACCAGCCGTTCACCTTCTCGGGACCCTCCAAGTCGCCCTGGCTCGTCACAACTCTCCAGCCTCTCGACCATACTTTTCTCCCACCAGCGAGTTGCCGTTTGCCGCATTGACCCGTTCATTCGGATGTCAAGGACTTGTTGCGACCTGGGCCATCCATATATACAGGAGCTCCGACCCGCCCTTTTTAATTCTTGGAACAGGATTCCTTCTTCTCCGTGGACATAATTCGACGCATGTTGCCAGAGTTTCCTTCTCTCCATCTTGTCTCGTTTTCCTTTTGGTGTGCTTTGGCGCGTCCACTCGGCCAAGGAGCAATCTCTCGACCCCATTTGGAAGCAACGCCCCGCCGCATAACATAACATGCAGCAGCACCATGCCCCGTACGGATATCCGACACCTCCCGCCTCGCCCGCCTACGATAACGTCAAGTGCAACACCCGACCGGTCTATGAAGCCCGGCCCTTCCACCACCAGGCTAGATGCATCCCGCTCGCCCCTGAGGAGAGACTAGGCAGTCTGCTCGAGGGAAAGCTCCAGTTGACCGAGATACTGGGAACCGGCGCCTACGGCGTCGTTTACTCGGCCATCGACATCAAGACGGGCGTCCGCTACGCCGTCAAGTGCCTCAGCAAGTTCAATGCCGATGGAACTCCCCTGGAGCGCCGACAAGTCGCCTACCAACAACGGGAGATTAGGCTCCACTACTTGGCATCCGCGCACCCCAACGTCGTGTCGATGCTCAAGATCGTGGATGACCCTGACTGCATCTACGTTATCCTAGAGTACTGTCCCGAGGGCGACCTGTTCTTGAACATCACGGAGCTTGGCCAGTATGTCGGCAAGGACGAGCTGTCCCGGAAGATATTCCTCCAGATCCTGGATGCCGTGGAACATTGCCATAGGCTCGGGATCTACCATCGGGACCTCAAGCCGGAAAACATYTTGGTTACGGACAATGGAGAGACCGTGAAGCTTGCCGACTTTGGCCTTGCCACTTCAGAAGATCGATCCGAGGATTACGGATGCGGTTCCACTTTTTACATGAGTCCAGGTATATTTCGCCCAGTTCACATTTCTCCTTCCTCATATCCGCCCCCCCCCCCCCCAAACCCGATGGAAAACTAACGGTCTCTTTTTCTTTTCCCTCAGAGTGCCTGGACCCTTCTACCGGGAAGCCGTATTACATGTGCGCGCCTAATGACGTCTGGTCACTGGGAGTCATCCTGGTCAACTTGACCTGTGGACGCAACCCGTGGAAGCAGGCTTCCTGCCAGGACTCAACGTATCGCGCGTACGCGCGGTCCCAGGACTTCCTCAAGACCATCCTTCCACTGTCGGACGATTTGAACGACATCCTTGGACGGATCTTTCACCCCGAACCCGAGCACAGGATCACCCTCCCGGAGCTCCGAAACAGGATCATGGCGTGCCCCAAGTTCACCGTGCCCGCCATGGCAGCGGTGTCCATGCAGACGCCACCCTCCACACCACCACACATTACCGAATACGTTACCAATGAGGAGGCGATTGTCGACSACTACGACTACGACTCGCCTCTCTCGCCAGCCTCGACATCGTCGGACGACGGCTCGCTCACCTCGAGCGCATCCACGATGGATGACTTGGACGATGACTTCGTCCAAGAGCGGCAGGATATCTCGCAGGACTACGTTCCTCACACGTATGAGCCTGATGAGCCCATGGACCATCACCCTGTGTACCACGGCCAGGAGTTTGTACCTCAACATTACACGGGCCCAGTGCCGGGACCCATACCCATACGGGGTCCACCACTGCCCATGGCTTGCCAACAGGTGCCGCCGGTACAGATGCATGCCCCGGTCCCCGTACATGCTCCATGCCAGCCACGATCGTTATTTCCTTTGTGGGAAATGGTCAAATACTTTCAACAGGTGCCCATAATACAGCATCCAGCTGTCTTCCACCAACAGGTCCCCTTCCTGCCATCATTCCAAGGCTGCTATTAGAACCCCTACCTGCATGATGTTGATGTCCGATTGGATGTTCCACTCTGTCCAGAGGTTTTGGTGCCGCAGCCTGGATGGGTTTGAATGATCGACCCGAGGCTTCCCAGCCATACAAGGCCCCTTGCCTTGTGGCTGGCTTCTCTGAACATAACTATCGCCACGTTCACCTTGGACCCCTACCACGGGTTCGAACCTTTTTAAAATGCCAATGGGTTTTCACGTCAGGTTAAAAGCAATAGCACCCCCTGGAGCACCCAAAAGCTGGACTGGACAAAAGCGGCAAAACCCTTGGATTCATTACCGTGTACCTATTGGACTACTACCGTTCTCCGCTTTGCTGTCACTTGCTTCAACTTTGTTTCTTTCCATGTCGTTTACAGCGCGGAGTTTTTGATCGAGGAGATGGGGCAAGGATGTTTGATTGGAGATTTTACGGGGCCTGACCCCCGCGGCGCAGGGCACTGGGACCATACAGCTGCTGTGATTGCTGTTCTGCGAGTTTGGGGAAAGAAGCGGGAGGGTTTTTTTTTGTTTGCTGCTTGCACTGCTGGAATGAGATCGGAAACGGCCGCGAGCGTCACGACACATCAACATATCTTAATTGCATTCGCCGGCAGCTCCGCGCATCCACGGGATGCAGGGGGAGAAAGGGCCCAGAAGGTTTACTGGGGAGACATGGCCAGGAGTGCCAGTCTCGATTTTTTCTGGGATTGATGTTGCTGTTACGATGGGGATGGCATTGCGGAAAACAGGATGGGTAACTTGGGCGGGTGTTTATTGCTTGTGAGACAAAGATAGAGCAACACGTGCTCAATAGCCCCCGTCCGCCTGGGAAAGGCGCAGGCGGCAGCACACGTTGGCAAGATGGGGAGGATCGCAGACTGGCATGTCCAGCTGGCGCATAACAAACAATTACGTTTTAACACCTCGCACTTGTTTGCTGAAGATGGTGTCTATTTGCGACTTATTGCCGGATGCTCGTCTGTGAGGTTGGCAACTGGGGATGATGGCATTGACTCGGCATATGCCGGGAGGTCGGACTCTGCATGTGTCATGCAGTAGGCTTCCTGGCGCATGTCTCTTTGAGTGGATATTCCCAGGTGGCTTTCCTTTCCCTGATGGACTGAGTTTCGACGGGGTAATGCGTAGTGGCGCCACCGAGTACCGTTGGCCGTTGAGAAGCAGCCAAGACGTGCGGTGTTCCTAGGCTAAATGCAAGCGCACGTCTTCTCGGTAAGTGGGTTGGGGCGCCGGAAGCAGAGCTGTAGATTGGTAGCCCGGATGATAGATACCCTACGCTTCTCTCCTTTTTTTACTTTTCACTACTCCGTAGGTGGTGGGTGGTTGCGGCGGGAGGAGTTGGTTGCGTTCCGTTAGCGTCGCACAAAGTACTTCGTACAGCCCACTGTAGTCCGTAGTTGCGAGGCCGGTTGTCGGGTGGTGGGCGATGAGAGGCGAGGTCGAGACTCCACCTCAACGGCGACGCTGCTGAGCGTGCTGCCGAGATTGGCTCTCGGGCTTCCGTGCTTGCTGGAGGAGGGTGGGTGGTGAGTGGGCGAGGTGCCGTGTGATGGGGCCGCGGGAGGGCGGAGGTGGTGTAGGGCCCGTGGTGGTTGAAGTGCGTGCGTTAGCGGGACGAGAGTGTGTGCGCGGCGAGCATTCAGCGGGAGGAGTCCAGTGGCTTCTGCCGAATCACGGCGGACGGACGGCGACGGGGAAGCCGGCGATGATTGGGGCGACGGAAGAGAGAGGAGGGCCGCGTGGAAGGTGGGTGAGCGGGAGGGCGTGTTGGTTGGCGATGGCGATGCTGAGTGGAGGACGGGAGCGAGCGGACTGGAGGTGAGATGTGACGGCGGCCGCGCACGGCATGGAGAGAAGAGTCCATGCAAGCCGAGATGGAGGTGAGGCTGCAGAACGACACGTCGACAGAGGCACGTGCCACAGGAGGCACGGCAGTGGTTGGTAGGCCCAGTCCCGGCCGCGTCTGCGCCCGGATTCGATGCGAGTGGACGAGTAATATTATTGTTCGTTCTGGGCGGCGGGCGTCACATGCGTCCATGCGTCCATGCGGCCATGCGTCCATGCATCCATGCGTCCAGCGTCCAGCGTCCAGCGTCCATGCCATGAGTCCATGCACGTCCTGCACGCCGCGCCGCTCCACGCCACGCTCCAGCTCCAGTCTGGCCACGGCGCATGCCGTGGGAGCGCATCGCGGCGCGGGAGCTGCGCGTTCTCTCACTCACTCACTCACTCACTCACTCACTCACCCACCCGCGCTCTCTCGGCGGCCTCACCCTCACCGCCCAGCGAGCGTCGGAGCTGCGCGGCGGTGTCACGGTTGCATCGAGCGAGGCGGCGGCCGTGCGCCTCGGACCCGGACGCAACGCGCATGAGCAGCAGAAGCTCGGACCTTGGCGGTGGCTGCCCGTGTTGCTTTTGGCTGAGGCAGAGCAGAGGCGGGCCTGGTTTGGCCTCGCTCACCGCTTCGTCTGCGGGAATGCATGGCTGAGGGAGGTCCTTGCGTTGGGGTTGCGTCGCCGTCGGGAACGGAGGCGTGCCGTGGTGCTTTGGTGGTTGGCTGGCCTTGTGGCTTTGCTCCTGCGGGAGCATGTGGTCGTGATGCGGCGTGCCCGCCGTCTGCCTGCCTGCCTGTTTGTCTCCTTTCGGGGCGAGGGGAGGTGTGTTTGGCTCTCTCGAGGTGGTTCGTGCAGGGTGAGCCGGAGAGGTAGGTGGCGAGGTCCTCAATGCGTCAACTAGGGAGTGAAAGTGAGTGAGACCGTCCGGTCAACCWATGAGTGAGACCACTTGGTCAACCCGTGAGTGAGACCACTGGGTCAACCCGTGAGTGAGACCACTGGACCAACCCGTGAGTGAGAATGAAGTGAACGGCCACGCTCGTCGCGAGGTAGGGACCATGCCAGTGTCCCCCATCTCGTGATCAGATGGTCCAAGTGAGGGCAAATCCCCCAAACCCGAGAGTATTGACACCCTAGAGAGTTGAGTGCAGTTCCCCGATTGCCCATGCAGTGTCAATTTGGTGTGTGTGTTCTGTCAAAATATCAACGCTAGCGCCAGCAGCCATCAAACAGCCATATCATTAACAGCCTCACTTGCGGCACGTGTCATCTTCGAACTTCCATTTTCTGCTGTCAAGGTAACACAATGATATGCTCCAAGGCGTCACGAACTCCGTTACCACGCACACGCAATTCCGTCGCTATGTGGAAGCTACTATCAGTGAAATATGTCGCCCTATGTACTAGACAATATTCTACCTGATCTTGACAGCACATCTGGTTTTAATGACAAGAGTTAGATATACTGTGTCTGTTTGAGGGGCCGAGGATACAGTATATGTACTTGCCGAGGGCTTTTGTGAGCGATTCCGCAGGCCTTTCTGTCCCTATCGATATGCTTGTGACATGCTTCTGGATGAGTCTTGAAAGGCGACTGTTCAATGTTCTAGAGCCTCGGGGTCTGTCCCACCAGTGTGCCACGATTTCTGTCTGCCGTTAGACAGTTACGAAAAGACCCTGCTTAAGACGAGAGCGAGGAGTGATGCATACACATGTGCCAAATACACTTGACTATGGCCAAGGCCATATCTCTAGTGTCATTCTGGTAGTATTCAATGACCGCTTGTTCTGCCGAGTTGGTTCTTGTAGCGAGTTGGTGAAACTGACGAGGTTAGTGTTAGTAATGCTAGCCATGTCCGGGCCTCTGTTCTTCAGTTGGGTTCGAATAAAATAGAGTAGCAAAAGCCGTCTGGCTGGATCAGATGCGTTAGGAGAATTATGCGTCTCCTTGGGACTGTTAAAAAGCCTCGTCGAGGTCTGAAGCGTGGCAACTCTTGGCCTGTTTTGTGTCGTGGTGCTGTGCCTATATAAGGAACGGCAAGAGAATCGTACACCATGGCAATATGCAGCATGATTACAAGAGTATTGCCAAGAATGCGGCCCAACTATCTACGCTGTTGAGAGTCCAATTTGTTGTGGTGGTTGTGGAGACCCGGGGCCCTGCCGGCGCTCGAGACAACTGAAGGGCACGACGCCCTACTTTGTAGGAGGACCTCTGCCACCGTGTATATACGGTTTTCTTATAAAAAAGTTTCACGCGGGCCTTAATAAACCCCACTCAAAGAGTCTTAACACTAGTTTATGGGTAGCATCTTCGTTAAAGGGAGCGCAGAGGATTCAACGAAAATGCAGCAAACAAGGAGCCAAAAAAGCAGCTGCGGCAGCTGCCGTGCCGGACTGCCTGGCCCCACAAGCTTCGATTCAACCGGGGCCTCGCAACCTTCTTCCTACATCACACACACGCACAACGAGCTGCTTCCGCAGCCCTCTTCCAACAACCCTCGATTCCACACACAAGCTGCCTTCGCAGCTGCTAGTTTTACGGAACTTGCTTTGTTATCTTATTAGGGGACATTGGGGAGAATTCGGAAGTAGTCTTAATTAGGAAATCTCCTTAAGGGGAAATGGCCCACTTTATTATACACACGGTGGCAGGGCTGCCTGAGGCGTAAATAATGAACCCAAGTAGGCCGCGCATTTCAACCCGCCCAACGATCTCCTGCCAAGTCGTCCTTCACTGAGCAGCGATGTAACATGGACAATGTCCAGGGCCCGGATCCGCCTCTTCCCCAGGACAGTTCGGCTTCCAAACAGCATCTCACTTCCGCTCCCAACGTGGATAGCGCTGCTACCACACTCCTCGACCTCGAAGACTTTGAAGAGGGCAAGGCCGCGTACAGACCAGGTGGCTTCCACCCCGTTTATGTCGGCGACGTATACAAGGACAGATATTTGGTTTTGAACAAGGTTGGCTACGGCGTGTATTCGACGGTCTGGCTGGTCAGGGATTTGCTGGACGAGTGAGTTCGCTCTTCCAGTCGCATGCTCGCTCAACTGACTATCCGGTTTAGCATTGGCGAAGAGAATAGGTTCCGAGCGCTCAAAGTGCTCAGTGCCGAATGCTACGGCCAAGGGCATGACACGTTTGAAAAGGAAATCTTGACCCACCTGCGAGACGGAGACCGCAGACAGCTGGGTTATGCATATGTCTGCCATCTGGTGGATGATTTTTAGCACCAAGGCCCCAATGGCATCCATGTGTGCCTGGTCTTTCAGCTCATGGGGGAAACTCTTCGGAGCTTCGGCGCCTGATTCGCTGAAAGCAGGCTGCCAAACTCTGTTATGCGGAGATTCACCATCCAGCTCTTGCTGGCGCTGAATTTTGCCCATTACCACAACGTCATCCATACAGGTAGTTGTCAAACCAATCGCATTCCCCTATTTGTTACCTTGTCCAACACTTGGCACCTTATAGATATTAAGCCGGATAACATTTTCGTCAAGTTTCGGGACTATTCCCAGATAGAGTCCGGCTATCTCGTCGAGGTCCCTGTCCCCCCACAGAACAGGGCAGCAGAACGATATTCCGTGATCCCCTCCCGGCCATTACGCTGTTACTACTTCAGCGACGCCGACAGGGCGCGCGTCGAGGAATTTGACATCACCCTGGGAGACTGGGGAGTCTCGAGCTGGGCAAATCAGCACCTTACCGAGAAGATCCAACCATTGGCACTCCGCTCTCCCGAAGTCCTTCTCGAAGCTCCTTGGGACGCGACGACCGACTGGTGGAACCTTGGCGCTGTAGTGCTTGAAGTCTTCCGCGCTGTACGGATGTTCAGCGGCAGCGCTCCACCTGACGGGCATTATGAGCTCAAGATGCACTTGGCCGAAATTGTCGACCTCTTCGGTCCGTTTCCCAAGGAGCTGCTAGAGCAGGGGAATCAGGACATTGTCCGAGACCTCTTCGACGGCGAGGGAAGAATCAAGGATTCGGCACCCATGAATCGGCCGGGGCTTTCGTCGGAGGCATTTGCGCCTGGTCTGGACGAGGAACTTAGGGATGAGTTCGTCTCGTTCTTGCGAATCTTGATGAAAATCAACCCTGCGGAGCGATTGTCGATTCTAGACCTCTTACGCCATCCTTGGTTGAGCGCTATGAAGTAGTTCCAACTTCCCAGGCAGGCTGGGGTCAATGTGAAAATACCTGATGCAGCGGGGGACCCGAGGCATAGGCGTAAAGCTGAAAGTGAGTGCTTCACCAGCCGGATTGGGCGCCGATGCCTTCGTGCCTGCGATGCCTTCGGGCGCCTCGCCTTCGGTTCGACGTACCGTGTAGCACGACCTGGCTGCTGCCGGCGATGATTACGACGGAAGACAATGCGTATATGGATGATGGGCGAACTAGAGATGCTTTGTCAGATGACTGGAGGTATCTGGAGTCTCCCGCTTGGGTCAGCCTCCGCGCCCCTCTTGAGGCATGAGGGTCCCTCCGAGGCTCCGACCCTCGTGCCCAAAGCCTTCGAATTCACCCCTTTGAACACTTCCCAGTATCAACACCACGAGGCAGGCACTGCGATACATAATACGTCACGGCTAACACTCGGCAGAAACACAACCAATGGCCAGACGGAATTCTTTTCTCGACCCGAAGAGCGGATAGTCCCGCAACTTCAATATCTCTGCTTAAAGAAGCAAAGCCGGAAGCTGCTTACTCGGGCACTTGCCGTGATCCTCCGCATCGCAAAGCCTTCAGCTTTTCTTAGTGATCTCGATCACGCACTCCAATGCCGAGAAAGTATGAAGGGCTGCCAGGGCCAAGTCACTATTGACCTGCCAACTATTCCAATCTTCAGCCAACATCTGCAAAGAGCATCATGCCCGTTTAGACGGCCGCCACCAGGACGCGCGCCACTCAGCTACCGCGCCACAGCTATCATGATCGCCTTTACGACGACCGCTGGTACGATAACCGACCGCTTTGAACCAACCTTGGCGGTGTTCTGTTGAGTTTTCAGCCACAGCATCGGACCTATTATTCTTTTGAAGAATCGTGTCGGACATTACGTGTTCGCGCTGCCAGGATGGATACGAAACATACGATCAAGGTATGTGGCGTACTCTGCTATGCGGCGCCGTATAGAACGCAAGCCTTATAGAAGGATGGCACGGAATATGCTTTGCTTCTATCTAGAGTATGTCAAGCATAGAGATATATCTTCTAATAATATCGCCGTTTTGTCGAAGCTCTACATCTTGAGAAGACTAAGTTCGTCGGCTAGAATCGGTATCTACTGTCGTCCGCTAAACCATTAGCAAAGTGATAAGCCAATCGCACGTTTAAAAACACTCACCCGACTAAGCTCGTAAGCCGGACCACAGCCATATTTATTGGACGCGTACTTGATCGACCAAAACGACGCTCTCCGTTCATCCTCCAACCGCTTGGGCGCCATGACTCTATGGTCGGCTTCATTGACAAGCATGCACCAGACGTCTTCGACAGTGGAAGCGCTATCGAGGGTTCGCATCTCTACGTATTCATCTAGTCCTAAGCACGGCCGCAATGTGATTGAGCCCATAACATACTAACGGAGAAATACCCGGAAAATCGTCTGTGCCTCCTGTGAACCGATGCAAAGCTAGATCCAGGTATCTTCAGGATCGACCTCGATGATCTCGGCGAACCTATACAATTGCCTTAGCATCCACCCTGTAATAACCGATAGAATGGCTATTTCTGCAACGTACTCTAGCCAGTTCGTCCAAACCGTGGATCGAGGTGGGTCTTGTCGTCTAGTGGATTCCGTGAGTATTCCGCTAGGATGGCTCAAGCATCATTTGGGTCAAAGGCTCGCACAGAAGGCTTGCCGAAGGGAGCCAGATCTGTCTTGCCATTGAACCGAGACAAGGACTTCTCGGTTCCCATGATGTCGTGAGGCGGAAGGGCAAGGAGCGTGGGCTGAATAGACCGCCGAGTTCACGTACGTCCACAACGGTAGTGTCAGAAGATGACGGACAGGGAGGGAAGAGGGATGGGGAAGATTGGGAGATGGATTGTTTTAACAGCTGCAAGAAAAGGCAAGCCAACGGATAGGAGACGGGAGGCGGCGGGCGAGACAGGGGCGACTTAGCGGTTGGCATGTAGCCAGCAGCGAGGCATAGAAGCGCCCCAAGGGTTAACGGGGTGGGCGGAATAAAAGCGGAAAGGGAATAACTCCTCTTAAGTACAGCAAGACGGGCGGCGAGAGCCAAGCTACCGTTGGCTAGAAAGAGGAAGATGGAGGGGCGTATGATGCCGCCATGACTGTTGCAAAAAAGGGCAACCAGGGGTGAAGACAGGCATAAAAGGGGGTGCGGTCTACGCTATCAACTGCATTATCGACATAGAATAGGCGACTCAAAAGGGAGCGACGTTCGAAGGTTCGCACAGTTATCCTCAGCAGCCTTCCGGCACATTCATATACCTGGTATAAGGCCTTCTACTAGCTGGCGGGAAATTCCGATGAGTGAAACCATGAATTTCAAGCCTTGCTTAAACCCTCAAAGACTCGAGTAAGCCGGCTTACGGCACAATGGAAATGCCAATTCCGACACGGGAGCAATGCATTGCAGATTTGGACATCGGGCACCAATGCCCCTACATGTGCCGGCCAGAAGAGGCACAAAGACCGGGCTGCATGATGCGACTCGGGCCCCATTGTCGGCGACACACAGAATTAGATCTGACTATTCATGTGACGCGTCTATAAGATCCGAGAGTAGGCTTGGTAAAGAAACCTTTGATCAGTATACAACGTTGGCATTKATAGACGCACACGCAGTGGCTATATATATGATGTGCCTCTATGCTTGTCAAATATTTGACCTGTCTAAACAAGAGACGAGGCGGCCTAAAGTTTCCCGACATGCATGAAGATATGGTTCTGGACGGCGATCGGCACTTCTAGCGGCCAAGTTCCAAGCCTTGGCCTTTTCACTTACACGCACATCCCCAATCCCTGCCACACTAGGCTATTGCATGAAGCCTCGCAGGGTCCTATCCGCTGCTGCTCGCAACTTTGAGGAGTTGAACATTCGGTCGCTAATCTCCTTCTCGTTAGGCTTACCAACCTCCGGATTGGATACGCACACGATCAACGGTTCTTTGCACGCGGTGGCGGGTGAGTTCCTATACCGAGATCCGAGATGGAGGTAGCTAATGTGACGGGAATAACCCTTTAGAGTGGAGGAAACCTAGGGATCTTATGACTATTGAGGAGAAACTCTCACTCAAAAGCTTGTCATTGCGATGGGCTTGAGGATGAGGGGAGATGTTCGACTTTGAACGAGTCACAAGAGCTCCCGCAACACAACCACGGCCGTTCAGGCCAGGGCAGTTTTCGACTACAGCACGCGGGAACAGAGTACGCATACGTGGTCCGGTGCAATGTCTGCACCACGGTGTCGGTGGTTGTCTGCTCCGCGACGCACTGAACCGGGAACGGTAGTCTGGTGGCCTATGGCCACCTGGCCTTTTCGTCGGAAGGTAGAATTCCGTCGACGCCCGGTATTGTAGCTCCGTCTCGGCCCCGACTCCACTAGGGTATCTGGTAAGAAGTCCCGGCCTCTGCCCACACGGATCAAGTGGATGTAATGGAGCGTCGGCTGTCCGACCAGGCCCTCGGCA